>JAWWES010000062.1:1968091-2013329 GCA_035583135.1 Lophotriccus pileatus
GGGCGGGCGGCGAGGGCCGCAGGCAGGCCCGGCGCGGGCGGGTGTGGGCCCGGGGCGCTGGCGGAGCGGGGCGGGGACCGCGGAAGGGCCGCTCCGCGGGCCGGGCGCGGGAGGGGGAGGGGGAGCGGCGCCGGGGAGGGGCCGGGGGCGGGCCTGGAGGGGGGGGCGGCCCGCTCCGCCCCGCCGTGGGGGTTAGGGGTGCATGTGACGGGCGGCCGGGACGCGCCGATGCGGGGCTGCGGGTCGGGGCCCTGCGCGGGCCATCTGGGCCGTGCCCAGCCCGCGGGGACCCAGCAGCGCTCCCAGCAGCGAGCGCGTCGCTGTCGCAGGGCGTCCTCCGGTCTAAGGCAGCGCATGATGCGATCGAGCCGCTGTAGGGAGGGACAGGCGGCACCACCCGCAGCGCTCGGGTCTGCGCTTCGCGCTTCCATCGAGAGAATAAGGCTTGACAAATGCTTGAAGCAGAAATTGTCCAGAGTTTTGTTGTTAAGACATTGTTTCTCTTAAATTAACTTTTACCAAAGGCCTTTACTAAACATTGAAAAATATTGCTTAAATGCATCGTTGTTAAAATTATTAAAGACTCTGGTTACTGGGTCTGAGCAGCTTTCTTACCTGTCAGTATTTGAACGTGCTTACCTACTTAAGTACATAAGCTATGCTGGACTACTCTTTATGAAACACTCTGTTGGGTTACCTTTCCCATGTATAGGGCACTAAAGGATCCTGCCAGCACTTCCTGCTGCAAAGGGCGTTAATGCTCATGAAGCTGGTGGTTTGAGGTTTTATTTGGGGGTTTTTTGTTGGGTTTTTTTTTTTTTTTTTCCTTGAGATTACACTTTAACACCGATTTTTTTTTAATTTTTTTTTTTTTTTAAACTCCTAGAAGTAAAGGTAATAGAAGCAGAATTCTGCATCTCGCAGTGTAGGGGTTTTTTAACCTATGCAAACTGTGGTGGTTGCAAATGAGCAGTGTCTGCTTATAGTTCTGCATCCTAGAAATTGTATTTCCCATGAGTACTTCGTATACTTATCTCTCAGTTTTTCTGTCTAGGTGTGAACACTGTTGAAGTAATACTTGAGCCTCCTGCTAACACTCAAGTTCCTAGTTTTGTCAAAAAGCCCCAGTGCTCCCTGCTTTCTTAGGCAGAGATCTGCAAAGTTCTTTGAGGATAAATTCTTCAGAACAAAGCTCATTTTTGTTAAGTGTTGCTTTGAACTGGAGTGCCATAAGTGGTGTTCAGTACAACCCAAACAAATCGATGAGCTATGAATGGCCAATTCCAGTGAGAAACGAGCATGCACAGATTTTATGTTTCAGGTTACCAAAACATAGGAGCTCTGTAGGAGGAGGATGTGATCAGTGTTGTGTTTTAATGGCACTGATGGGCATCTTGCTAACTTGCTGTATGTCCCAGAAATAGCTGTGTGGGTATTGAAGCAGAATTTCAGTTTCTCTGAGGGCTGTGCTGGTCTCTTGCTTAGCATCATGCTGGAGGTTCTCTGATTTTGTCATTGTACAGGGCTGTGGAGTGAGGAAGGCTGAGAACTCTGTGCTGGAGGGGTGAGGGTGCCAGCTGTGTTTTGGCATAGATAGTGAGGAAACCTGGCTAACCTTGTAAAGGTCTTCAGCCTGCAATAACTTTCTCAAGAAGTTTTCTTGTAATTCATTCTAAGAAACGTTTATTAAAGCATAATTAAATTATTAAAATGTACTTTCTGTGATTGAATAAGCTATGGTATGAAAGAAATGGCTATCATGTACAAAATGAAAGGCCTGCCCTTTTGTACGTGCCTTTGTGTACAGAAGTGTTTGTTAGTGAGTGAATTTGTAATAAGTCCCCTGTTCAGTCTTTAAATGTGAACTCTAACCTTCCCCCCACTCATGTGTTTATCTTCCTGTTTTGACAAGAACATTCTGGAAGTGTGAGGCATAACTATAGAGATGATGCTTGTTTTCTTGTGGTCAATTTAAACAACAAAAACTAACAAATGCCCCCCAAACTTCCTTCAGTGTTGTTTTTAATGTGGTATAACTTAACTGCTTGACACAGATAGTATACTGGATAGAAGGAGCAGTAACATAAGCAAGCAGAATGACTTTGCAGAGTTTTTGTGTATGAATTAATTGGTTTCCTGTGCACCTGAGCTAAACAAGTTCAGTTCCTGTGTGAAACTAAAAGTTTTCAGCAGGAGGCTGAAAACAGTATTGGTGTATAATCACTGCAAAGTTGGTCATGGTAGTTCGAGGTATTGTCCTTTTGCCAGAAATTGCCTTTCCTGCTCATTTAAGCTGTTACTAAGCATATTTTGAGTTAACTAGATTGAATTTATAATTAATTGGATGGAGTTATACTTAGATAGTCTGTAGGTGGCAACCTCTGTTAGAGGCATGGTATAAGATACAGGGACATCATGGCTGTTTAAGCAGTGATTGTCAGATTGAGGCTGAGATCAGGTTTCTCTTTTCAAGATGCCATACACTATCAGGCTCAGGTCTGTGTTCATTTTTTTTGTTTTCTAGGAAAAAACTACTTGAGCCATGTGAGTTATGAAACACTGGAGGTACCTGTAGATTTAACTTCCTACTTGACATATGAGGACGTAAAAAGGGGACTAGGCATTTTGTACATTACTCTCTCGAGATGCAGGAATTCTGAGTGAAAGACAGCGAATGGCTTAAAACATGTTTTATATCATGAAGTATTTACGGTCTTCAGGAAAGCATTGTTGGAAACAGTGTGAAGCTTGAAACAAGCCCCTTTCCCATGTGCACAGTTGGGAGGTGGTGAAGCTAGGTAACCCCTCAGGCACCAGAGGGAATTCTCCTTGCCTGTGTAAAGTTGTCCCCAATTTATATTACTCCTGCTCATTTGGTAAGCATGGTTTTGTGTACACTGTTTTAAATTCATCCATTTCTGCATGTTTTAAAAACAAATACGTATCCAACACATACTAATATACATAATTCTTTACTTATAATTCACCCTTGAAATCTTTTCTAGTCAACCAGTCTTCCTCTCTTCTGGATACTTGACTGACTTACTGCAGATGTAAGACTCGTGCGTGCGCGCTGGCGCTCCTCTGCGTGGCCCGGTCTGTCACAGGCGGGGTCACGTGGACGCGCCGCGCGCGCAAACAGAGGTGTCGCTCCTCTTTTTCTTTAAGGTGCTTTTAATATTGTTTTTTTTTAGAGGAGAAGAAAAATGTTAGTGAAACCATTGTGAGTTTTACTTACTGATAAAATAAAATTAGAAGTATTAAAAATTAAAAATATTTTTCTTGTCAGCTAAACCTAGCTCATGTTACCTAGAGGGGGAGCTAAACAGTCTTTTTCAGCTATGACTTTCACCCACATATATCTGCTGAACTCAGAGTGCAGATTCAGTATTGTAAGAGATGTAATTTTGTTTGTTGGTAATCTTCAAGGAAGAAGAGTCAGTTTAATCTCAGATTTCAGGCCAAGCTTACAAAGCCATTAGGGAATCTATTGCTATAACTGTGAAAAGAAATATATTTCTTCTGGATGCTCTCGTACCCTGAAGACCTTAACATTTTTCCACTGTAAATTTCTTTTAGAAAACCTTTTAAATTAAGTTTGTGTGACCGGAAATACCTAAAATTTGAACACCAAACTGAATGTGCGTTGCATTTGATTTTAGTTCTTTATGAGGACACTAACTTCTAAGCAAAAATAAACCATACAGCCAGTGAATTAAGATGCAGAGTCTTAATTGACATTGTTAAAAAGCCTTTGAGCTGTAGTGCTGTGTAGTATTTTGCTTCTTAGGGGTTAGATGTTCCCCACACTGGTATATGTTTGTGGTGAAGGCAGATACCTTCTCCTGGTGTTAGGCTGTGAATCCCACCTGTCAGAACTCCAGAGGAGGTGTTTCTGCCTGGACACAGAATAGCTTGTCAGCCCTTTGTTCAGTTACAGGCAACACTGAAAAAAGCGTTAATCTTTTGGGTATGTGACACTTGAAAGCTACTCTGGGTTCACAAAAACTGTCCATGAGAATCACCATAAGCCATTGTAGTTCAGAAGGTCCTTGCAATTGTTTCAAATAACTTTTCTGTATTTGTGCATTGCCATAGCTTCTCAGTTCTTAGGGGTTTTTTTGTTTGTTTGTTTGTTTTTTTGTTTGTGTGTTTGTTTTGGGTGTTTTTGTGTACAGAGAAGACAATTTATGTGTAAATAACTGATCTTACAAGGCAGTGAAGAGGTGAACACAAAAATACCCCTCTCTGTATATCTTTGTGTGTCTCAGCCTGGGGGTTTTTGGGAAGAGGGGTTGAGAATGATACTGTACCCAAAGCATTTTTGATGTAACTAAGCCCCCTCTGCCCTGCACTGTTTCAAATTTGAGATCCTGCTGAGACTATCTAACAAGCAGACACATAGCTGAGTTTTGCTTTCTGTGATGTTTGTAACCTATAGAAACTTGATGTTTTTTAGTGTTTTGATAGTTCATACCTGTAGGGGTAGATAAGTGTTATTGTAGGCTTTGGGTAGCATTTTTTCCTCTTTCTTCTGTGATTAGGCTACAGTCGGAGTTGATTTTAAGGAAACCGAATTGGTTAGAAAGCAATTTCTCTTTGTCAAGTAACAGAATATGTGTGTGAGTGTGTGTGTGTGTATGTGTGTATATATATATATATATATATATATATATATACATGCTATGTAGCAATGGAAAACTTCCTTTCTTTTGCTCACTAATGGCTTAAAAGAAGTGGCATCTGACAAAAACAATATGAGGCTGTGTTACATATCTAAAATTTGCCTTCAAGTTAAGACAGCTTTAGTAAAGTCATTACTGTCTGAAGAAAAATTATTGGTTGTTTTTTTTTCCTAGGTCTAGCATGCAAATCTTCATAGGCTGTCTTGTAACTAGTTCATGAGCTGTAGTTTGGAAGGGTTGGGTATACAAGGGACTGCTAGAGGTGTGGTTATGCTTTGAGACTTGTTTTGTAGCGTAGTAAATAGCTTGAGGCTTCAGCGTTTTTTAAAAAACCTGTTCTTGAATCATCTTAATACCTGTTTTCCAGTAGTTAATTGCATCACTTCAACCACGCTGCATTGTCTACCTGGTTATCATTTTGCTTCTGCTCATTGACTCCTGCCCTATCATTTAAAGCCTGAGGCTTGTTTCATTTCTGAACCTAACAGCTGATCATCGTAATGTTCTCTGCTGGGTAGTTGAATTGCCTCTTGTCAGCCTTTTTATTTGAGAGCACTAAATATCAGCTGGCTGGCTAATTGAGAAATTGAAACTGTTTTTAATGAATTGGGCAAAGCCCACTGGAATTGTCTGAGAAGATAATTGTGCATTTTTTGGTGCACATATTTGGAATTGGTTTGTTAATTCTGAAAGCGAGTCTTTTTAACGTAAGAACTGAAGATGCTGCAGTCATGGCTTCCTTTTAAACCAGTAAGGTATATGTTATTAAAAAAGTAGCTGGACTGATTTGTAAAGCTTGAATTTGAGGGAATCTGAAAGCGTGGAAACTGTTGTGTTGCAGCTTCAAATGACAATGTGCATTAGAGTGCAATTTTTCTGTTTCTGTCCTCGAGTCCTGCCAGCACCGTGAGAAAGCGTGTGGTAGTCTTGTGCAACATGTTGGGTTTGAAGGAAGACATGGCAACAAGCCAAGAAAGTGGAAATAATCAAACAAGTATTGACATTTTTATATCTTAAGCTACCCTGCAGGGTTTTGTGTTCATAACTTTTAAAACAATTGTTTTAAAAGTAGAGGAATGGGAAATGGAATAGCAGTAGCTCTTGTGAGTCTTTGCTGAAGGTTGTTATCACCATGTCCCAGTACCTTCTAGCTGCTATGGTAACCAGTTAACGACCATCGGCAGGTGAAGTTTAGCCATCGTTATGTACATGAAGTACATTTTTAAAAAGTTACGTAAATTCTTCCATGTACATTTTCCACAATACTAAGGGTTGTACTTTCTTTTGGAACTTAGATCAGCTGCATCCAAAAAGTATTAAATAAAACTTTTGATACAGGTGATTTGCAGCATGTATACAAATTAGTTTAGATAAATCATGCATTGTCCTACAAACTAGTTATTTCTGGCTTATTGTAATATAGCTCCTGAATTTTTTCCAGCAGCATAATAAAATGGCTAATCAGGTGAATGGTAATGCGGTACAGTTAAAAGAAGAGGAAGAACCAATGGATACTTCCAGTGTAACTCACACAGAACACTACAAGACACTGATAGAGGCAGGCCTCCCACAGAAGGTGGCAGAGAGACTTGATGAAATATTTCAGACAGGTATAATATGCATTTCTTGTTTCTGATTGGTTATGAAAGTGAGGGCATACCATTTTCAAATTTTTATAGATTAAGGTTTAAAAATTCATTGTTTTTGATCTGTGTAGCTCTGAATGTTTTGCTACTTTGACTTCCCTAAAGGCAAATTGGGTTTGACATTGACTAATTACTTGACACATCTTTAGAGCTGTATGTGATATCTTAGTTGCTTTAGGGCACACAGTTTCTTAGACGTTTTCAAATGAAGATGTATGTTTGCGCATACTAAACTGTACATATTTTTTTTCTTCAATCTGAATCATCATTTTGCTTTTACTTATCTACTGTCAACTGCTCACAGTGGTTCTAAAACACTCAAAGGCTGGATAGGTGACTTAGTGAGGGAAGCAACTAGCTTGTCTTGCCTGGGACTACATTTGAATTGAGTCTGCCTGTGGATTTTTTGTTCTCTCATTCTGAGTGGACAGTTTAATCCATGTTGGTTATTACACTGAAACGTTCAGCTTGACACTAACTGCTTTTTAACAAAGTTGAGGACTAAGCTATCTAGCAAGTCGAGTAATACCTTGCTGGTAGCAAGTGGTCTCTGCAACTTCTAGAGAGGTTTCTTTATATACAGAGGTTTTCTAATTTGTTTTTATAACCACCCTGTTATTTTGTCCTATAACAGAGGTTTTCTTTTCCTCTTTAGAGTGTGTTCTGTGAACAGATTTACAAGAAACAGTAGAACTGCTCTATGTGCTTATCTTGAATGCCTTGGTGGCAAGATGTCAGTTTTTGTTGAAAAGAGTTAAAATTCCTCTGATTAAATGAAGGCAGTTCAAACCCAAGATCTTATCAATCCTCAGTGTGATACTCTGGCTCATGTGGGTGATGTCTTTTGGAAGTCATTCACAGTGAGCTTTCATCAAGCCTTTACCAGCTTTTATTGGCTTTAGAGATGCACTTTCCAACTGTGGGTCACAATGAGGTGCACTTGATGGTGTGAGAGAAGGTGTAAAGGCCTGGGCAAAGGAACTCGTGGGGCTCTAACATGTGTTGCAGTTAGGCTGTGTGATGAGGAGTTCTTAAGGAATTTTAAAGCTTTTTAGCCCAGAACCTGACTACCAAGTACAATTCCACTGCATGAGTAACCTGAAAACATTTATTCACACTTCATTAATGCCATGGAAGATGTTTGCATTTTGCAGGGGTTTGTCAGTGAAGTAAACTACTTTTGACACCCAAGCCAAATTTGGGATTGAATTTAGGGATTTTTAATCTGCTGAGGACTTCTATGAAAGATACAGGTGCCTTCCAATATGCAGGATCACTTCTGAAATGTAGTCCTTGGGCTTGGCACTACTGTGCATTTTTTAAATCAAGTAGCAGTGAAATAATCTGTGTATTTTGGAGATGAAGCTGTTGCAAAGTGTGTGGAGTTCTTGGTATCTGTCCTAAATTTGAATGTATCATTTAAAAAGTACAAATCTTAAAATCCATTTCTCACACTCCACAGCTTATGCATGTGCATTACAAAAGGAAAAAAACAACCTGTAAAGATCCTTCAAAAGAAAAACATGCTTCAGAACTGGTCCAGTGTTTCTTGGGGGAGTCTGTACCTGTAAAATTAACATTAGCCCTTTTGGGTACATATCAGGGCTCAAAATAATAACTTTTTGAATTCTGGCTCTTGGAACTGCATAGAGCAACAAAATGAGTTAAAAACCCCCCAAACAGTGTTTAATATTTACATGGAGTCCACTGATTCCTGCTTTTTTGAAGCTGGAGGAAAGAGTGAACAAACTGGTTTGCTTCCTAATGTTTTGTGGGGTACAGCTTCCTAAGTATTTGATCATCAGTTAGGTAGCTCCTTTTTCCCATACAGTAGAACCATAGAATCATAGAATTAACTGGGTTGGAAGAGACCTCCGAGATCATCAAGGTCAACCCTTGATCCAACCTGTAATGTTGACGGTTCAGCTTATTCTAGAACAGCTCAGTTCGAGAGAAGGACGTGTGAAATTTAAAATGAAAGATAAATAAACAAAATTCAAATTATTAGAAGTGAGCCCAAGTTCATTGTTTCAGACCCTGGTGCGTAATACTGCTTTTATGCAGCAGATTGCATTCCTGAATGTTAGAAAGCTGTTTGACATGGGGTATAATCTTGCACATCAGCTAGTGCTTAGGTATATACATTTTAATTTAACTTTTTTTCATTGTTGTACTCATGTTCTTTCATATACTTTTGTAGGAATATGTAATTAAATGTATAACTCTGTTGCTATGGAATGTAACTTTTTGACTTTAAAAGCAAACTGCATAGTTCATAGTTTGTATGAACTTCAATAGAAATCTGTAACTTCTTTATCTTTAACTTTTAGGGTTGGTAGCTTATGTCGATCTTGATGAAAGAGCAATTGATGCTCTTAGGGAATTTAATGAAGAAGGAGCCCTCTCTGTATTACAGCAGTTTAAAGAAAGTGACCTGTCGCATGTACAGGTAAGGTGAGAGCTCCAGGAGTGTGAGCACATAAGTATAAATGGTGTTCTGGCACTACTGGCAGGAGAGTTGTAACTTAGAAATTCATTGATGTTACTGTATTCTTATATTTCAAACCCAAATCGCAAGTGTGTTAAAAATTGCCTTAAATGTGTTGGTATTTGAGCACAAAGCAAAAGCTCCCGGATAATAAATATGAGAATGCAATTGAGAAAATGTGTTAAAATGAAGACTTTTTCAATCTGACAAGTTCATTCAGTTAATTGTTGGATTTTCCTAAATGCTTGTTTTGACATTTGATTTATTGCATTGGTTTGAAATACCTCATGATGTGGAGCATAAGATTCACTGGATTCCCAGAGCTTGTCATACACACTATTGAATTGTTTTGTAAATTGTATCTACAGAACAAAAGTGCATTTTTATGTGGAGTTATGAAGACCTACAGGCAAAGAGAGAAACAAGGCAGCAAAGTACAGGAATCAACGAAGGGACCAGATGAAGCAAAGATTAAGGTAACAGTTAGAAGATAATGGTTATTCTGTACTGCCTGATAAATATTACCTGTGCACAGACTGGAGAAATTTTGGATGTACTTACAAAGCATCAATACCACTTGGATAAGTATATTGATACTTGGCTTATTTTATGTGTGATAGAGATTCTAGAGAGAGTGCTTGTTGGAAGTGCAGGTCTTTCTGATCATGCAGTTGCCAAAATATCGATATCTAAGAATTGTCTTAGATGTGCTTTTATATGAAAGCTTTTACACACATACAGTACGTTAAGACTAGTTGAGCATTTCAACAAGAACAAGGTATTAGTATATTAGGAAAGCCTTCTGTTTTGCTGAGACCCGAATACAGAGTGGGCAACAATAATTCCCTGGTGTTCTGGAGTTCTTGGGTTGCTACATAGAAAATGGAAAATAAAGGGAAAAGACAAATTCTTTCCAGTGACCTCGTAGTATAAAACAAATGTTATTGTTTATGATGTTTTTTTAAATCCACAAAATAACAGAGTTTTTTGTAGGTTCTGTCTCCCTATATACCTTTATTCTAACCTACTGCCCTCTCCCCTGTAACTAGTCTGGTTTTTTTTTTCCAGGCTTTGCTAGAGAGGACTGGTTACACTTTGGATGTAACTACAGGACAGAGGAAATATGGAGGCCCTCCTCCAGATACTGTATATTCTGGCGTTCAGCCTGGCATTGGAACAGAGGTTGGTATACACAGACTAGTCTGATGGTTGTTTTGTATATTTGTGCAAACTTATAAGTAGGAAATAATTGAAAATAAACTGTATTACAAATTTAATGTATTGTAGAGGAAAGCATTCTTCTGTGTGTGTCCAAATCAGTCTTTCTTACTCCTCATTATTCTGTAAAAGACAGGAAAAACAGGTTAAAGTGGGGAAAAGCAGGTGGAATATATTAGGAAAGGTGATGCAAAATTTCTTAAAATGTAAAATAGATCATTAAGTTGTCAGACTTCATGGTTCAACTTAAAGCTTGTGGTCCATGGTTCAGTAAACATCTGACTCAGAGCTATCTGCCTTTATTTACAAGAAATTGAATTTAAGCAATGCTACCTTGCTTTTATGCTTGTGCTAAAAATGAAAGACTCAGATATTTTATGAAGATAGTCAAATAAAAGTTTTGAAGAGAACAACTGAGATTAATAGTAATTAAGGATTTGTTTATTTGCTTTTTTTCAATCTATATGAAAACATCCTTGATGGTTGCATGGATGGATAGTGAAACTACCACACTGAAAAGAGGCCATGTAGCATGGGTGTTTTGGTTATTTGTTTGTTTTTTTTTAATTTCTGCATTTAGAAGGTGACTTAGAGGTTGTTTGCCAACTTGGTGGTGTTGCCAGAGTGATTATGTGATGTATAAAGTGTCATTTAATTGCACCAGGGTTCACTGACGCAAGGAAGCATCTCTTTACCAAAAGGTTGGTCAGACACTGAACAGGCTGAGAGCTGGTCAGTGCCCCAGGCCTGTCAGGGTTTAGGAGACACTTGGACAGTGCCCTTAATAACACACTTTAGCTTTTAGGCAGCCCTGAAGCAGTCAGGCATTGGACTGATTTTTGTAGATTCCTTCCAACCCTTTTATTTGCGACTGAAAGTCCTTAACTACTGCTCTGAAGTATCTTGTCCTGTGATGGTTTGGCTCTTTAGGAAGTTGCAGGAAAGCTGTGAATTTGGCTGTACTTTCTTACTATGAAAAGTATGTTTTATACTTCTGAGTTTCCTGAAGCTAGAATGGGTAACTTGTGGAAACTCCTGGAAGAACAGAAATGTTTCTCTGTGAATCAGCATTAGAAGCTGTAGCAAACCCCAGCCAACTAGTTATAGAAATGAGACCTCTACCAAATGAATGTATTGCTGGCATTTTGTGGGATTTAAAGGCTTCTTACTGAGCTGGACATGTGGTTTGATTTGACAGGCTGAGATGCTGAATACCTTACTGAAACTGGTGAAATTTATGAAACTTATTAAATATAAATTTATGAAATTGCTGAAATTGTATGAAATTTAGGCTTTAGCTCTTGCTTTTGAGCTCTGAGGCATAGTAATCAGTTTAAACAGGATGCTGGGATCTGGTGGTAGGCAGAGCATGTTTGCACGCAAGTGATGAGATCATTGTGGGCGCTTTTTTCCGTCCCACAATGAGGTGGGTGGGGTTTTGGGTTTTGGTGGTGGGTTTTTTCCTTTTTTTTTTTTTTTCACTTTTGAGAGCCACTTTTGTTTTCAGCACTTCTGGTTATATAGGAGTGTATGTGCTTCTGTTCTAATGTTAGAGATAATAAATAAAAAAAATAAAAAAGTATCACTTTGGATTGTGACAGTGCATTCTTGGTGTCTGAAACTTATTTAAATAATACTGAAGCTCTCATAGCTTGTGCCAGCTCAGATATGTTGATGCCAGATCTGTCACTGATGTCAGTAATGGCAAACTTTTGATTTTTTGAGTATACCCAAATACTATTACTGATTTGAAGAAATGTACTAGGTAGACTTTTTTCCCCTCAACGTGCATCAGGTCTTTCTACTGTTAATATTTACACACCAACTAATTTGTCTTTTTAAAATATAAAGTTTAATTCATTACATGTTAATTGTAGCTTTAGCTCTCAAGATGTAGTTGATTATTGTGCAGTAAAGCTGCATCGATTATTTGATAAATAATCTGAGTGTTCAGCATGTTGAACATTAACAGACTGGCAGAGTCATGCTTTGCTGAAAGGATTAGGTGGGTGAAGCGGTCCCATGTATTTTTGGACCTTTTTGGAATGCTTTGGAAGATTCTGTAATAAAGACAAAGTTACAGCTGTGCAGAAGCTTTTGGAGAAGAAAATAATGGCAGTAGGATTTGATAGTAATATTGAGTGTTTGTTTTACTGAAGGACTCGATGCTTCACTGTAAAGCGTTTTGCTTATAGTGAGTAAAAATCATGGGTTGAGATAGGAACAGTTAACAATTGAAACAAAGTAAAATATAATAGCAATAATAATAGTAATAAAGGAAGAGAGAGGGAGAGAAGAAAACCCAAGAAAAGTAAGTGACTCACAGTACAGTTGCTCACCACCCACTGACTGATGCCAAGCCTGTCCCCATAAATGATCGGCCCTTGCTTCGGAGCAGCTCCCCCGCTGTCTGTACTGGGCATGTACTCTGCGGTGTGGAATGTCCCTCCAGCCAGTTCAGGTCAGCTGGCCTGCCATGCTCCTTTGTGGCATTTTTTTTGTGCCCTTCCTCACTGGCAGAGCATGAGACACTGGAAAAGTCCTTATTTAGGGTAAACACTACTCAGCAACAACCAAAATATGATCATGTCATAAACATTATTCTCTACTGAATCCAAAAAAACGGCTCTGTACCAGCTACTGAGGAAAAATGAACTCTATCCCAGCCAAAACCAGGACAGTCATTTCACTGAAGTATATATGCAAGCAGTGCTGAAAAAAAGAACTTCTTCTGTTTCTTATACAAAACTACATAAAAGTCTTACTGTGATTTAAAATAAGCCAGTTCAGCAGCACTAAAGGATGCACAGACAGTAACATCTACAGAGCCATTTCAGTAACTGTTGAAATTAAGTACAGGCAAGATAGGGGAAGGCAGCATCACAAGTGCTTTATTAAATTCAGTGACAGCAGAGAGGAGTTTTGGTTGTAAGTCCACTACTAGTAAGGGATGATGAAGCTTTCATGCCGTCAAGACAAGCACTGCATGTTTCAGTTGGGTAATGCTGGGAGGTGAACTCTGAGTTCATGGGGAATATCTAATGAGCTTGAGCGGTATTGGCTAAGCGGGTTAAAATACAGTATTTTTCACACCAGTTCTTCAGTTTACTGACTGAGGAGCTTTTACTTATTAAATTCAGGAAAAGTGAAAGATCCTGATTTCACAGAGTCGTTAAGGTTGGAAAAGACCTCTGAGATCGAATAAATCCATGGCAGAACACCACCTTGTCAACTCGACCAGAGCACTGAATGTCCAGAGATGGTGACTCCACCATCTCCCTGGGCAGCCTATTCTATATATATTTATGAAATTTTTCTTTCTCTTTAATTTGGAGGGGGGGGGGGGGGGAACAACCTAACATGCATATGACCTGTCAAGACTATTTACACCAAAAATGAAGGAGGTGACTGATGTACTTGATTTCTGTCCGTCACCTTCTGGTGTAAGTGAATATAATAACGTTTAAGACCTGTTTTGAAGAGCAAGAGGCTTCATTGGTAACTGTGCAATACCAGCCCTTTACCCCACAACAGTAGGGATGGGGGAAAGTACCTTCCAAAATTAGCACAGTACAGCTAGCGTGAAAAAAGTAATTGACTTCAGTCTGTCCTGATTCCTGGGTTGGTTTCAGTTTATGGAGGGATCTCCAGATAAAGAAAGTTGTTCTGAAGTTTTGAGGGACTTCCATTTCAGTGTTTTTCATTGATGTGAAATAAGAACTTGAAAATTCTCTAAGTAGATTATTTGCCCACAATGTGCTAAGGTGATGTGCAAGCTTAGCACATCTGTGTAAGAGTACAGATTGTCTAAAATGGAGGAGTTCCCACATGTCCTTTTCAGGGCGGAGATTTACTGGATAGGTATGTGAAAAACGTCTTTGAATGTCATCAAAAATGCAACACTTTAGCCCTGTGAACTTTTGTATTTCATTTGCTGCTCTGTGGACACAGGGTCAGAATTTGTAACAAAAAGGGAAGGAAGGGTTTTGAGGCTAACTTGTAGTCTGGAAAACATTATGGAAAATGGGGCAGTTTAAGCTGCTTTATCCATAATAATTGGAGTGGGAGGAATCACATACTGTAATAACTAACGCAGAGGCAGTGGTGTAATACACTCAGCAGGAGTTGAAGTGGACGAAGCTGGGTTTAGTAAACAAATGGGATGTTGCTTCTGTACTGGAAGAATGACGGGGTTCAAAGGTTTGTGCACCGTGCCAGAATTTTTGTCCACTTTATTTTTTTTGAAATGAAGATTGTAGACTTGGATGAGATGAAGCAGTTGTGCAGCCTACATTAATTAGCAGTTAAATCTGACATACAGGGAAAATTGACTGCAAAGCATATGAAGGAGAGAGATTTTGAAGAATCTCTTGCAATGCTGCAGTTCACTTCTGTTAGCTTGCAGTGACAACAGAGGAGGTTCAATTGTTGAAATAACTGAAAGGATGCATCATCTCAAGTGCAAAGTGGATTGCACCCCTAAATAATGCTCTGTAACATTATTCAGGAAATGGGAATTAATTATGAAAAACCTTAACTAAGAAAAATTCAATCTTCTAAAATGGTAATAAGGAAGAAGTAAAATGGAGTACTTTCTGCAGGTCCTTTAGGAAGCAAACGTGGAAGAAGTCAGTCTCATGGTCAGTGATTACAACAAAACCCCAGAATACACCCAGTTGGATCCTACTGAGACAAGGTCTTTTATTGTTTCACTGATAATATACCCTGTTTCCAAAGTTTTTCCACAGTATATGCTCATGTGGGACTAAAAAATTAAACACGACATCTGATACTTCTGTTCTTTGGTATTTCAGCAACTTTATTCAAGCTTATCAATATATCTAAAAAAAGCTGCTGCAGATGTTTCTTCTGACCTGCAAGATGTTCACCTGGTGTTTGTCGTGTTTAGTATTGTTCTTGTAGTTCATTAACATATTAAGTATACAGGCTCAAAGCAAATTCCCCTCAATGGGAATTTCTCCCATAGTTACCTAGTTCTTACATTATAAATGGAAGTTACTCTAGGATGTAGGTCAGATATGTATGTATTCAAATTAAGTCGCTAATTCTGTTTCTCCTACTAGCTCCTAGAGTATATTTCCTGAACTGACCTGTAGTAGCAGTCTTGTGGAAAAGTTCATAGTCTAAAGTTTGTAGCGAGTGAGCCAAAGAGACTGCAGACAAAGTAGGATACAGAAGCTTTCAGGATGGTAAATTTTTGGTAACTCACTGGCAAAATAGACTTAGGATTAGGATTGTTTCCCTCAAGTCTTCTGGTTTGGCGTGTCACCTTCAGTTTGTGCTGGAAGCAGTGGCATCTGAACGCAGGAATTTATCCTGGACTTTTAAAAACCAGTTATAGTTTGTAGAGAGTTCAGTTGACAGTTTCACTGACAGGAGCAAGTTGGAGTTCCTGTCTTGTGCATCTCCATGATGGTATCAGGTTTTGTCTTTAAAACATGAATTTTGTAATTAAGTGTTCTAGAAGTAATGACAATGGAAACACTTGTCTTGAGGAATATCTTAAGCTTTCTAGGAAGATGGTGGGGAAAACCTGGTGGGTCTGCCATTAAATTTTCACTCACTCTGATAAATCAATTCCTTCTCCCCCTCCCCCCCCAATAAGGTTCAGTCAGCATTCACACTGAACTGAAAGAGTCTAAGCTAAATGAAAGAAATGTTCTGGAAATGGAATTTTGGGAATAACTGTATAACATAAAGAAACATCTGAAGGTTGGAGGAAAATTTGTGTTGCATGTTTTTCAAATCAAAGTCATGTTCTCCTCTTGGGCTTGTTACACTGGTGCTTACATGGGCATACTGAGTGTCTTTCATTCTGAAATTCTGCAGTGCCGTTAGTGCCAGATATGGCTCACTGAGAAGGAAAAGGCTGACTCATGCCTTTGTTTTTTTTTTTTTTTTTTAATTACAAAAAATATTTGAAGTTAAAATAAATAGAATTTGATCTTACTGGGTGTTTGGAATGTTTTCCTTGTATTAGCAACTCAGAGGTTTTGAGAATTCAGAGGAGAGCTGCAGTCATGAAACAGCCTGGAGGGCTCTTTCTTGGGAGACCTCCGCCAAAGAGATTAAACTCCTTAACAAAACTTAACCCAAGTGACAAGAACTCCAGACTCTCTCATACAAATATTAAACATTCAATTAGTGGAAGCTGAAACAAATAAGAGACAAGAAACAAGATTACAATATATATTCAAAGTGGATAGTGTGCATTAGGCAATTAAAGGGATTTTTGTAGATTTATTTTTCTGTCTCTAGCTTTCTGAGGAAGATTAAGTTACAGAGTGATTTGAAAATACTGCAAGAGCAAGGAAGTGCTTGGCCTGCTTTAACATAGGATGCTCAGCTAGATAGTCTGTAAGGTCTTAGTTTTCAACTGCCAAAATTAAAACCAGATAAGAACCATTTACCTCTTCAGTAGTGGAAATTCATAACCTCTTCAATAACTGGTGTTTTCTGTATGTAAAACTTCGTATGAGCAAGGGGAGGGTGCGAAGACTTGGGACATACAATAACGCTGGCTGCTGTGATGGCTCTGGTGTTTCTGCTGTGATGGTTTATGCTGCAGTGTTCTTCCTTTCCCAGGAACTTTCAAGTATTAAAAGTAAGTTTGGATTTCTGAAAACACTTTATTTCAAGTGTCCTCTTCCTTTTTAGGTTTTTGTTGGTAAGATTCCCCGAGACCTTTATGAAGATGAATTGGTACCACTCTTTGAGAAAGCTGGTCCAATTTGGGATCTGCGCCTCATGATGGATCCTCTTTCTGGTCAAAACAGAGGTTATGCTTTTATTACTTTTTGTAGTAAAGATGCAGCACAGGAAGCAGTCAAACTGGTGAGTAACTTACTTTCAGACAGGACAAGACAAAGTAAACAGCAAACACGTTGGTAGTCTCTTAGGTAATGAAGTCTTTGAAGTGTTTCCTTAAAGCATGCATTGACAAACTCAATTTTACTCTCTAAAAAATTGCCTCCTGACTTTATTTAGTATATACAGGTATTTAGGACTGTTATCTGCTGCAGCCTGCCAGAACACTTGGGTAATTATGGTAAGACTGTACTTGATTCCAACTGGAAAATGGAAAATATATTCTTTAAGATGTACTGTGTTTAAGTTGTAAGTTTCATCACCCTTTACTGTAACAAACTAATTGTAACAAACCTGCCTTGTTTAGCTGTTGCTGCCATAAAGGAGGTCTCTGACTTTGTTCCTTTGGTGGTGGCCAGTGGCCTGTTGTTCTTTCCTGTGGCAGTCTGCAGTCTGCTCACTGCCTGGAAACCTGGCTTGCCTGCAGCTGCGTGGCTCAGAAAGGACATGGAGCAATCCCGAGGGAGTTAAAGGGAGAGACAGCAGTCTGACTGGGGCCTTGCCTCTGCCTGGGAGAAAGAAGTAGAACTGGGCAGATCAATGTGCATCTCCCAAGGTTTTGGATATGTCTGTGGAATACTGTGTGTACTTTGAACCAAAGCAGATGAAACGCTTGATCTCATTTGCCTTGGCAGAATTTAGCTGACCCTGCAGGAAAAAGACAGGTAAAATCTTGGTTAAAGTATTGGGAGCAGGGAAACCTGAAACCTGGAGAAACTTAAAGCAATTCTGTTGTGTTGTAAGGATTTCAGGAGTCATTGCTTTAGAAGTGGCAGCATTTGTTCCTTCAGATATTTGAATGTATTTAGAAATAGTTTCAATTGTTATGTTAGGGACTAGGGATTGCTTGTCCCTGCTTAGGCTGGTTTTTTTCTTCCTAGAACCTGCTTGGATGTTTCCTGAAGGAGATGCAGAAAATGTGTTTCTGCAAGTGATTGCTTCTGGGTTTCACTGTTTGGAGTCTGTGGATATGAATTACTGTCATTTATGAAGGAAAAAATTGTATATGTTATATGTTTTCTTTTTAAATCAGTTGGTTTTTTGTAGCTCTCCATTCAGCAGAACTTCTGAAGTTTTGGAAATCCTAAACTTAGTACTGTTCTTCCAAGTGAATGCTGACACAAAAACAACTGTTGTAGTAATTGTCCTGCAATGCTGATTCAACATGCTATGTATAAAAGTAGCAAAAGATGAAGAAAATAACCTGATTTTATGATTTGGGGATATTTTCATGCATAGTATTATGGATAAAGCAAATTAATGGCTTTTTCTTTTTTCAGTGTGACAACTATGAAATCCGTCCTGGAAAGCACCTTGGAGTATGCATCTCTGTGGCAAACAACAGGCTATTTGTTGGGTCAATTCCAAAGAACAAGACTAAGGAAAATATATTGGAAGAGTTTGGTAAAGTCACAGGTAAGACTTAATGAGTTTCCCATGTGTTCTCAGAATACCATTCAGTCTCTGGTTTGTCCGTCTAGTTCTTTGACAGCTGTGTTCAGGTATCATTTAAACTCTTTCCAAGTTGGATTCCAAGTTGGTTTTGTTAGAAATGTTGTGTATGAAATGTATCTTATGGTGGAATGTAAAGGGAATCGTGTCTGTGTAACTGATGGTTAAGTGAATGATGCTGTAAGTTTACAATGTGAGATGAAAGTGGCACAAATGAACTCAGGAAAAGGGAAAGGTCTTGATTCTGTTACCTGTTCTTCAACAGCTTCCTGTTACTGGATCTACAGGAGGTTCTGCTGTCAACACTGGGAATTTTTTTGGGGAACCTGAAACAAATGCATTGCTCAGCAGTGATGGGGAGGAGGGAATACTGAATCTGTTCAGAGGGAATATGACAACCTAACTTTGTCCCAGTTTTTCAGCATTGTTCCCCAGTATGTGCAGCAAGTAGGAAGAAATCAGCTCATCACTGCAAGGGTGCTTCTGCTTTAGATAAGAGATTGAGTTGCTTGCTCTTGTTCCTATAGGAGAGTTTTAACCACCTACTTCTTTTTTAGGATTGCAATTTATTAGTACTTCAGGGAAGTGGTGAAAACAGAAGGTGAATATTCATTTACTTCTTTCTCCTCTTTTTGGAGAGATGTGGAAGAAATTCCTTCCAGGTTCCCCAGGAGGCAGGGGAGAGGCCACGTGTTAGTGCTGGCTGCTTTTCAAAGATGTAAAATGGTAAAACAAAGTACAGAAAACCTACACTGTGTGAACTGCTTAAGTTGATGTTTTGCAGGGCCTAAATGTGAGGTTAGTTCTGGAGAACTTCACCTGCTAGGTGACCTGTTTCTGGGTAAACTGGATGGATTTCTCTTATTCATTTTGCTTTTCTTGTGTTTTCAGGTGTTAAAATCTAATTAATTACAAAACACAAAAGAAGGCATTTTTGGGTAGACTAGACGTTTTTTCTTTCCTTTCAAAGCTCAATACTAAAGACCTGTTTTTCAGAGGGTTTGGTGGATGTAATCTTGTATCATCAACCTGATGATAAAAAGAAGAATCGAGGATTCTGCTTCTTGGAATATGAGGATCACAAGTCAGCAGCACAAGCTCGCCGACGCCTGATGAGTGGGAAAGTAAAAGTCTGGGGGAATGTTGTGACAGTGGAATGGGCTGATCCAGTAGAGGAACCTGATCCAGAAGTCATGGCAAAGGTCAGTAAAGACTTCATGAGATGCTCTTGTGTTTTGGGAGGATTATTTCTTTATGCCATAGTGATGAAGATTTGTTCCAGCTGAGCAATGTGAGATTTGAGGCACAAAAAGGAATAAGAGGGCACAGCATAAGCTGTGCAAACGGCACAACCTGAGCACTGTGGCTGAGTTGCCATGGGAAGACATAGGGAACATGCTGTTAACATCTAAACCAGTAGTGTGCAGGCTTGTCCTGCTGGACTGACACATCAGGCTGTGCATTATCTGCTCTGGCTTTAATGAATGCCTGGTGGGTATTGCATAAAAGTATTTTCCAGAATGAGAAGAAGATGAAGTTTAGTGTGGGGAACGATGTGCTTTTTATCCTAGTGTTTTGGGATAACTCTTTACCATCCTTGAGGTCTATAACTAAAATTTTACTGGGATTTGTTGCATCCCAGAAGCAGAAAATCAAAGTGGGATATTCTTCTGGTAATGGAAGGGAATAGTGGAAGGAAAGAAGTTGTAGAAGCTTCATACAGGTAACTGCAAGGCACTTTTGTAAAACAGGTACAGAGTTAATACTCAAATTTCTTCATGCAACAAGGAATGGAATAATATCTTGCTAGTTGGTAGTTTCCTTTGAGATTTGACTTTTAAAGATTACAGCTTTTGTTCTCATTTTTTCACCAGGTAAAAGTTTTATTTGTAAGAAACTTGGCCACTACTGTGACAGAAGAAATTCTTGAGAAATCCTTTTCTGAATTTGGAAAGCTGGAAAGAGTAAAGAAGTTGAAGGATTATGCTTTTGTTCATTTTGAGGACAGAGGTGCAGCAGTGAAGGTGGGTTGATTATTCTTTCCTAGCTAAGTTGATGTGAGCAGTTTCTTTTGTACAAATGGTTTTTAAGAAATTTCTTTACAGTAAATACCTCAGTAAGAAAAATTGTAGAGCCCACTTAATAAACTTCCCATTGTGAGAATTTTAACGCTAATAATTTTGTTCCTGTGATTTCAGTAGCTAGGAGGATGTGAAACTTGAAAGGACAAAACTATAGCAAGTTAACAAGTAGACTGGAAAAGAGGTGTAGAGCAATGCAGGAGAGTCTAGAGAAGAGGAAAATAAAAAGATCAACCTAGACAATTTTTCTGAGGAAACACTGGCAGAAGGTATCAGTTGTCTCTTGAAGACCCTTATTTAAAGGCTGTGTGTAGCTTTGGAGTGACACAAGTATCAAAAACTGCAAGGTAATGAAAAAATGCCTTGTGAAGTGGAGGAGAATGGTGCTAGCAACTCTCATAATGCATTACCTGTTTTTAACTCTACATGTGCCTGAGAAGGTTTCTTAATGACTTGTTAAACACTGAAGGTCATTACTGTAAGCTTCAAGGTTCTCTTTGTGTTCACGAACTGTTGAGAAGGCAGTTATCTGGTGTCTGTACTTCAGTGTACTGAATTCTATAGAAATTACTCCATCTGGTTTTTAAATCCATAGTTTATGGGGGGAAGAAGGAGGGGAGGAAGCGTGTTTTGCACCTGGGAGTCATGAAGCAGGTATATTTTATGTGGTGTATGTGGCTACATCGACAGTTCAAAGGCTCTATACTTGACCTTATTAATAATTTTATGACCATTTAGTTGCTTACAGTTTTCCTATCCATGAGATTGAATTTTAGAGTTTGGCTTTAGGATGAATGTCACTCGTATTTAATGTGGTTGAGGTTGGCTTAAATAGATCTAGTCGTGTCCAAGTGAGGACAAGAAATTGTTGACAGAAGGGGTAAGTCAGCAACAGCTCTGGGTTTTTGTCGTATGTCTATAAACACTCTCCAGCCCCTTCCCACTACACCTTTCTGCTAAATACTCCGTTAGATTTCAGCAACCAGAAACTTGTAGCAGATGAGAAAAGACAGATCAAATACATTGCTAATGTTCATCTGCTCTGAGGCAAGATGGAAACTACCACACCTGCCCTATGTGACTGCTTCATGGCCACTAAATTGGTTTATGAATTTTGTGAGATATTTTTGTGTGTATGGGTGTGTTTTGTTTTTGAATGAGATGTTAAGGTATTTTTGTGTGGAATGCATGGAATTGGCTCATTGGTTCCATTATCTATTGATTTTCACCTTTTTGGAAATTAATTGCCCAATGTTTTTGAGGCATGTAGCTGTAAAAACATATCAAGTCCTTATTAATGCAAATATGACTAATCAGAAATGTTTAATGCAAAGCAGATAAGTCCAGGTGAATAATTGGGGGCTGTAGTCCTAGTTGTACTTTGTCTCTATGTATTAAGTTCTCTTTGTGTGTGCATTTGATAGTTAAAAATTGCACATTAATATTCTGGAGGATTGTAGCTTGCTTGATGAGATCACCAAGTTTCAGTAACTTTCTTTTCCCCACCTCAAGTCTGTGTCCTCAGAAATACCTGATTTTCTCTGAGGCACTTCACTCACATTCAGCTAGTTGGGAATCCCAAATGCAACAATCCTTTCTCTTGTGTGCATGTGCTCTACCAGCCTTTCAAGTACACTGAATGTGTTAGTGTGAGTAGTGAGAACTTGTGTATTTTGAGGTTTCTAGAGGATATAGGAATAATAAGTAATGGTGTTATGTCTGAGTTTTTAAAAATTATGTTTAATAAGTTTTAATCCAATTTTTTTGCCTTATGATCTGAAGAGAGGGCATTTTTAAGAAAATGCTTCTTCACTGTAAGTGAGATGTAAGAGAGTGATGTGTAGCATTCTGTTTGTGCAGCACAGAAGCAAAGCACATGGCAACAGCTCAGCTTGGAGAAGCCCAACCCTCTGATTTCAGTAAGTTATAGTTTCATTTTGAATGGAAACAAATTTTTAGTTATTTCTCTTCTGTTTTTGTACAGGCTATGAATGAAATGAATGGGAAAGAAATAGAAGGGGAAGAAATTGAAATAGTGTTAGCAAAGCCACCGGATAAGAAAAGGAAAGAACGCCAGGCTGCCAGACAGGCCTCCCGGAGCACTGCGTGAGTGTCACCCTGGCACAGTGGTAACACTGCAGAGTAAATTCTGCTGTGAAACATGGACTGGTTTAGAAGGATTTGACTTAACTTTTCTGTGTTGTGTCTTATCAAAAAGGGCAGTGTAGACTTTATTTTGGGAGGCTTTTGGAGATAAATAATTGTGTGTTTCTTTTTCTTACTAGGTACGAAGACTATTATTACTACCCTCCACCTCGCATGCCACCTCCTATTAGAGGCAGAGGCCGTGGAGGGAGAGGTGGATATGGCTATCCCCCAGATTACTATGGCTATGAAGATTATTACGATGATTACTATGGTTATGACTATCATGACTACCGTGGTGGCTATGAAGATCCCTATTACGGCTATGATGATGGCTATGCTATAAGAGGAAGAGGAGGAGGAGGAAGGGGTGGGAGAGGTGCCCCTCCACCACCTAGGGGGCGGGGAGCACCACCACCAAGAGGTAGAGCTGGCTACTCACAGAGGGGGGCACCCATGGGACCGCCGAGAGGAGCCAGGGGGGGGAGAGGGGGTCCCACACAGCAGCAGAGAGGACGCGGTGCTCGTGGAGCCAGGGGCAACCGTGGGGGCAACGTAGGAGGCAAGAGAAAGGCAGACGGGTACAACCAGCCCGATTCCAAGCGCCGTCAGACCAACAACCAGCAGAACTGGGGCTCCCAACCCATCGCTCAGCAGCCGCTCCAGCAAGGTGGTGACTATGCCGGTAACTATGGTTACAATAATGACAACCAGGAATTTTATCAGGATACTTATGGGCAACAGTGGAAGTAGACAAGTGAGGAGGGATTGAGAATATTGGAAACATAGAATTGGCTATAGCTCTACATACTTCAAAACAAAATTGGCTTAATGTTTCATCCTTCAGTAGCGATTGGCTGCCATTTGTATTGGGCTGAAGAATCACTATTGTGTATATACTCGAGTCTCTTAGTTTTCTTTTTTCATAAACGCACTTGGACATTACTGGGCTTGCAGAATTCCTGAACTCCATATGGGGTTTCAGTGCTTTTATCATTTTAGGCTTCATTTTAGCAGTTTAAAAGCAGGAATGGCACACTGTTCAATCATGATTTTGCAGAACCTCTGGTTTTGGACAGTTTCTTTTTTTTTTTTTTTTGGATTTGGGATAGACTACATAGGAGTATGCTGTACATAAAAGTAAAAGCTAGTGCTTTGTCTTAGTAGTTTTAAGAAATTACAACAAATTAAGTTTTCTTGTATTGAAAATAACATGATTGTATGTTTTGCATTCCTAGAAGTAGGTTAACTGTGTTTTTAAATTGTTATAACTTCACACCTTTTTGAAAATCTGCCCTACAAAATTTGTTTGGCTTAAAACGTCAAAGCCGTGGCAATTTGTTCCTTGATGTGATTGTATTTCCAATTTCTTGTTCATGTAAGATTTCAATAAAACTCAAAAATCTATTCAAAACATTACCTATTTCAAATTCAATTGTGTCCTAAAACATTATTTCATTGGTAATTCTTGTGAAAAACATTGTTTTCAAAGTATAACTGCCTATGTGAGTGATCAAATTCATGCAAAATTTCCTGTGCTTTCCAACATGTAGCACTGTGGACATCAGACTGAAAACTAGGAGAAAATGCAGACAGCCCAAAAGGCACTCTTTGTTTAATTGCTGTTCAATAATTTATCAGCATCTAATTTTGAAACTTTTCCTTTTTAAAAGTGTTGAATTGTATCCAAGCATTCACAGAGATCCAATTTAAATCTAGTCTTCTAATGTAACGTGGAGAAGGAAGCAGAGCCTACAATGGTGTTAATTTTGTTCCTTTGATTATGTCCTGTGGAGGCTGTTCTGGTAGGATCCAGCCTTACTGTATAATTCAGCGTTCAAACACACAGGGAAATGATTTTGATCTCAAGCATCTTAGTCTAATTTAAAATAACCTTTGACTAGGAATGAGAATTACGACTTGGGTGCTGTGGCACAGTAAACTAACTTCTTGCTATGGATAACACAAACATACTCTTCAGATTCTGCTTATTTCTGTCTTGACATTTTAATTTGATGTTCTGCCATGATGAACAATTTGCCGTAGAATTCTCCTGCCTTCTAATAAAGGCTGTTTTAAAAAAAAAAAAAGTATCTTTTGGGGGCATTGCTAGCTACATTATATTGTGTTGCTTTGACCCTTGTCTTGGACATTCCCAGATGTCAATTTTAACTGGCAAGTCATGACATTACTCTTGTGTTGCATCTAAGCCATTCTGTACCCCAATGAAGAACATTTGCTTCTCAAGAAAAGAGAGAAACAAACGGATTTGTACTTTCTCTAAAGAAAACTATTTCTGGACCTCTAAATATTCAAATCCAATACATTGCTTGTACTTGATTTACAGTATTCCAAACACAGACTATTGAGGAAGTTAAACTTCAGTGGTCATACTCCTCCCTTTGTCTTCTATTCCTGTCTGGTGTCTCAAGTGTGTTAGGTCAGAGTAAGAGCCTCCCCACACCGCTGTGGATCTGGAATGGGATTGCAGGGTTTGAGTTCTGACCCAAATCAAAGATGTCTATCATCTGCTTCTCAAAAAAGGATTTGCCCCTGTATCAGGCTCTTCCAATTAATACAATTGGTCATAAATAACTTAAAAGTGCTTTTAAAAATCAGTATCTAGTATGTTGTTGGGGTTTTTTTTGTTTGTTTTTTGAGGGCCAAATCCCATCCTCTCTGTTCCCTACCTGAGCAGTGAACTCAGAGTGCTATTGCCTGGACTTCAGGCCTTATAATTTTGTTTTAACACAAAGTTTTGCTGCCCTATCTGTATGACTTTCTGGTAGTTAAACAGCTATTGTGGTGCTGAGTAGAACCCTGTAGTCCCAATAAGTACTGGCTTTTCAGCGTTCATTGTAAAGGGGATCTAGTACAAGGGAGCTTAATTGGAATCACATTTAAAGTACTTTCCAGCCTGGAAGAAGGGTAGTGTTCCTGTACTGCACACGTTAGCCCAGGAGAGGTGAGGTGCCAGTACATGGTGTGGGGGAGTGGGGAGGAAGCAACACACTTTAGTTAGAGTGCTTACAAACCAGCTGAAAAGCAAAAATGTAAAATTGTCTTCCTTGAGAACTGTAAAGCTTGTATTTACTTCTTGTATAATGGCCCAGATTACCGTTTATACTAATAGTTTTGTTAAATATGAGCAGTGAGCTAAACATTTTTATAGTTGAAAATTATAAGAATTAAAGTCCGTAAAAGTTTATATTTAGAAGATTCACCAAATTCTTTGATTTTCATCGTTTATGGCTACTCAAATTCACCATTTAAATTTGCAGCAGTACTTTAATGAATCCTTAAAGATAACGCATGCTACAGCTTACTCAAGTAATGGTGTGTGCTGAACTTGAAGAATTTAATGAAATTATTGAAAAAAAACATGGAGCAAGGATACTATAGCACAGTGGAAAACTACCATGCCTGACTCCAGGGAAGAATTTTTCAGCATAATTTTGATATATAGTAAAAAAAAAAAAATTACTCTTGTGCATCTGTTGTGATTGTTTCTTCAGTATATCTTAACAAAAATCCTTTCTAGCATGTTAAAAATGGATTTCAACTTGCACACCAATATTCGGCTTTTATGAGTGTCCTGCTGGCATTGGAGGAGGAGCAATGAAATGGGATTTTAATAATCATTTGATCACTCATTTATAGCAGTTGTTTAAATGTCTGTATTGATAAGGTGTTTGACTTAAGAAGTAGGTTACCAGATTCTAGCAGTTCCAAAACTTCAGCAAAATATTTTTATAGCTATTGTATTATTATAGACTTAATTTCACTTTATTAACAAAATCAGTTTACTAAATTCAACTTATGATTTTACTAATTAAAGGTTTAGTTTTTATTAGCAATTGTTTATTTTCAGGTCTCAGCTTCTGTAGTCTGATTATTAAAGAGTGACAACTGCATTGTTTAAACCTTTCTAAAATAAACTCGAAGTAGAAGATCACCGCATGATTTTGGTGACTGTATAAAAACCCGACTGCTTTTTGCCCCCTCTACATTTGGACATGAAGCCCATTTCTGTATTTTGAACTACACAGAAAAAAAATACAGAGGGCACTCTTATTGTAAGGCAAATAGGGAACTAAGTTTGAGGTATTTAGCAAAGAGTCTTAAACCTCTCAGACCTGTCGACCCTACTGCAGATGTATTTTCAGCAAGTCTTAATTGTTATCCAGAATACTGGTGGCCCATCCATAAAACAGCAAGGACCTGTCCTACAAATCTGTCATCAGCAATCTTTGCTCATGCATGACTTGAGGTGGAGTGTGTGTGATTAAAGATTGCTTGTGCAGTGGAGGTTGTTCAGTGGAATTGGGACACTCACGTGAACAACGTGAGGAGCTCAGAGCCTTGTAGGTATACCCAGTTGTGTTCCGATTTTTTTCTAAAAAAAAAAACAACAAAAAGAAATTAGAGCTTCTGTTAACTTAGAATTTGAATGAAGCTGTTGTAGTCTATTTGCTTAAATTGTCTATTGAAACCTGGAGGGGTTATGTTGAGCATATATTAGTTGATAAAATGTGTAGGGTAGGGGTGGGAAATTGTGTTGAAGGGAAACCTTAAGCTTTTGCTCTCATTGAAACAAAATAGTCAAGGTAGATCTGTGATACTTGGTTACTGATCACTAACTTCTGAAATTTTAGAACAGGGGATTCCCTCTGAAGAAATGTTTTAACAACTTAGAGGTTACCAGAAGCTCTGAAAGACAGCTCAGAATATATTGCATCACATTTTCTGATGTCCAGAAATCTGCAAGTGTCAATTTTGTATTTTAACTCCTTCCTTTTACCTGACTATCAGGGAAGCGTGATTGAGGCTGACCTGACATGTCATGATGTCGACTTGCTAGGTGGGGTTCGCAGGGGACATTAACCTTGGAGTTATCGGTAAGACAACTTTCTTTCTCATTTCCTTCAGTAAGATGAAAGGGCCGGGGTGGGAGGGGGGAGGAGATGAGCTCCACAGACTTGAGCACTGGAATAGATTTCAAAATCTGCCATTACCATGGAGAGATTCCAAGTGTTGAAGGTAAAGGTTAAGTTTAAATTTGTCCATGTTCAAGAGAAGCATGGCATAGGTTCTTACAATTGAAATTATTTGAAAATAAAGATGACTTGCACTTCAGAAGAAAGCTGGATGCTGTTTTAGGGATGCTGGAAGCATAAAACAATTTGAACATTTAAATTTTTCCTCTAATGAAATCCATGTTTGGCTTGGATTTTTTTTTATCCCAACCATGCAAAAGCAAAGAACTTGAAGCACACTTTTTCAAAGCCTAAGAATTCTGTTAAGAAATGTGTCCAAGTACATCTCTGGAAAATAATAAAATTTTGTCTTGGAAATAACAACAAAACTGGCATATTTGAATCATTTTGATTAATTTGAATCATTTATGTATTGAATGTGATACTGCTTAGAATGCACTAATTGAGAAAAAATTGCTTTTGTACGAAGGGACACTTGTAGTTGATCCCACTGTAAAATTGCACTGGATTTTAGTAATCATCTTTGCTTTTGGGGAGGGCATGATATGTTGATTCTAGACAAACAGCAAAAGCTGAAGAAAGATTTGCAAATCAAAATACTTGGACATGTTGAATCCTTTGTGGCACCTGCTCATCTTGTGCCTTTCCTCAGCCAGCAGACTTTTCTTTTCCTGATTGTACATTCATGCAGTACTTGGAAAGGAGCAGAGGAGTCGGAAAAGCTTACTAGGCTAGAGGAGCATTCCAGGTTCAGTCACTGTTTATCGTGGGACTGAATAGCATGCCAGTTCTGACACCAGCTGCAGAAGAAATGTACCTGGTGAGTACAGGTATTTTGTAAGGATTTTTCAGATATGAAGTATTTGTTTAATTCCAGATAAACTTTGCTGGACCTACCACAATCACACAAGGTCATCAACACATCTTCACTTGGCAGATCTTAAAAAAGAGGATTTCTTTTAACTCTGGATTCTCCAATCTGCCATGGAGCTACCGATAGTGAGTGTAGTTGCCCATGCTCAGGTGGCCTCTCTCTGGGAAAGGAAGCAGATGGCAAAGTCACTATGGGATAAAGAAACCTCTGAGTGGATTGACTTTTTCACATGTGGAATTTGGAGATAACTGGAGTGGGCCATGCTCCTTCCATGAAACAAACATCTTTCTCTTATCGGTGAGGTTTATGAATTTAAAACACAATATATTTTTATCTGATCATAAGCTGCCAAATTACATTAAATGCAAAAAAAACCCCAAAAAAACAGAAGAAAGAATGAAAAGCACACCAAACTCTAGTCCTGCCCTCCTTGCTTCAGGCAGTTTCACTTTTTTCCTTCCTTAGCACCAGTGAACGTGCAGTCTTCTCATTGGATTTTCCTGTTGAACTTTCTGCAGAGCTTGTGTAAGTGTAGAATACACAGTTTTTTCTCTCTCTGTTTTTAAACCTGTGAGAGGTGGTTGTATTTTCATTTTAAGTCAAGGAGTGAGCATCCATCGCATCAGCACCTGTTCACTTGACATTTTTCTTTCTGCCATGCCTTCAGACATTTCAAATTTGGTGTGCAGAAGGTGCGTTCACAACTGGGATTTCAGAAGGGATGTGGTGTAAGCATTAATTTTGTGATAGGAAGGGAAATCTAATTCTGGAGAGCGTTCAGCTGTCTTAGCAATGGATGCTCCTTTCTGTTCCGAAGTTCCCTGCTGTGCTACTTTAACTGCTGCAGAGAAAGGGAAGTGAAATGCTGCACAGGCTAACAGTCCTGCGATTAAAAATAGTCAGGTGCATAATGGGAGATGGTGTAACGGGTGTACTCTGGAGACTGAATGCATATTGCACAGGCAGCAGTTTGACATGTCTAATACTCTTTTTTTGCACAGTTCCTGGATGCAGACTGCTTTCTGAAAGAACTCTTTGAAGCACGTTCTACAGTGCCGTTACTATAAGTAATCAGATTTTAAAAGTCAGTATATGGAACCAGTGGGACAGAGAATTAGTGTAACTTTTTGCTGGTAGTGCCTGTAAAACAAACACCAAAAAGGATAAGAACACCTTGTTTTAAGTTGAAGTCTGTTTTATCAAAACCAGAGATCTTTAACTCATCCCTGTGTTTTTTTCAGTCAAAATCAGTTATAGATTTTTCTCTCCATTGTTCTGGGGGAACTTTTTCCTCCTTTTTGTTCTGTTCAGTGCTAGCAGTAGCAATTCTGAGATCTCAGGAGAAGAAATCTTCCTGCTCTCGCTATCATGCATCCAGGAGATTGTAGGTGCTTGGAAGAACCATTGCAGTGAGCTTTTGTCATGCACATCTTTGCTGAATGAATTCTGCTCAGTTACAGAACCAGTGTGCAGTTTATCTGCAAGAATTCAGTATGCAGTTATGTTAAAATGGCACTGATCTCAACATCCAAACCACCTCAGTTGATACAATTCTCCCAGAGAGTCTGGCTGAGGTCAGATGTTGAGCATGGAGTGTTCTGCTTCAGGCATGGGAATAAGTTACAAGCAGCTGAAGACAATCTGAGCAGCTTCAAAAAGTAGGTTGGTATTGCTGTTAATTCAGTTATCAATCAATAATGCCTCTACTTACCGAGGGAAACCTAGAGCATAGATGATTCTTCCTGTAAGACAGCAGGTCAAGCCTATTGGTTAATACTTTATCACTTTTCCCCTTCAACACCCAGCAGTAGTAGCTTTTCATAGGGTGTGGAATATGCATTCCCATCTTCCCAATGTTTCTTGTTTTCTTTGGTTTTGCTGGCTGTTACTGTGCAGTCAGGTTGCTTCCAGTTGGAGGAGTAGGACCAAATATGTTCTGCTTATTTTTATTCTTGCAGGTATTGGAAAGAGGTAAAAAAGCATATAGCTGAGGAAGTCCAGGCCTGCAGCCCAGCAGCAGCAGCTGTGAGGGATCCTGCGTCTAGTTAGAAGAAAAATTTCCTCTTGCTGCCTTCTCTTCTGATAAAGTTCATATTGAAGAACTTGAGCTCATCTGGCACTCCTCACCGGTCTTTGTTGTAGAGTTGTGCTGTGAGCTTACTGCAAGTGGGAAGTGCCTTGGAAACTGCTACTGGGAGGCTCTTAAGGCAGATTTCTTTTTTTCAGTGTGAAGTATTACTTCTTAAATAAAAACTACGTAGTTAAATGCAGAGCAACCTCTTCCTGTTGGTATCTTTAGGCAGGTTCTAGATACTGTGCATCAAAAAAGAGCAGTGCGGTGAAATGTGTGTGAGCCAGCTGTACACATCTTCCAAAGCTCAACTGAGTTGTCTGATGCAAGCGCTCCATGTCAGCGAATTAGTTGTACAGGAGGGGCTTTAACATCTTTGGAGTGCAGTAATCCAGTGATAAATGTATGGGGTAACTTTGGCATGCCTTACCTCAACAAGATTAGTTTTTCCTTTGAAAATCCAAGAAGTCTTTTGACAAAGTAAGAGAGCTTCTGGCTACAGCCAGGTGATACTGCAATAGACACTTCAGATCTGATGTCTTCAAATGGCTGTGTGTGTTCTGACTGATACTCCGTCTGTGGTGAATTGCAGTGAACTGAAGTCATCCTAATTTTTTTTTGAAACTAGTTTTTATGCTGCTGCACTGGCCCACAACTTGGCTCTTGCTCTGTTGTGAATGGTGTGTGTTGAGGAGATGAAAGCTGTGCACTGAGTGTCTTGCACCCAGACATGATGGCCTGTTCTCTGGCTGTTAGTTACGTTCTACCTGCATGGTAGAGGATGAGTTCTTGTCTGCCAGCTTTTGAAACGTTACTGAGCTCCCATCAGGAATGCTTTTGAAAGAGAGCAGTGACTTGGTGTGTTACATACATACCAAGGAGCTACCTAGAAAAGTTAGGTTACACTAACTGGGGGAATCTCCAGGCAGGCAAGAGGCAAATTTAGCCTTATTTATAGAGTCACTTAAATAATTTATATTCTTGTGTGTAGAAATTCCTTCCTTAAAGCACTGGGTAACCAGTTGCTTAAGATTGTTGGTGAAGCAATAACAATGGCATCTTAAAACTATTCTGTTACAAAAAAATTATATGAGTAGGCACAAAGCTTTTTTTCCTCCAAATAAGCTTTATTTTAGGTCCTTCCATAAAAACCTGAAGGAATATAACCCAGTTTAGTTAATTTGCACAGTTTCTATGCAATAATATTTTTTCATTCGTATGATGAGTACACAAAACTGGCTAGGAGGAGTTTTAGTGCCTTCAAAAGGAGGATTGTGTGAAACAAAATTCTTGCAGCTTATAGAAACAGACCTTCCTTGGGGTGAGAGAACAGAGCAGACTATTGGGAAGAATCAGGCCCTGAATTTTGCCAGTGCATGATAGTATATAAAAGTCTGTTTCTAGTCAAACCCTTTTCAGGGCTTTTGCAGTTTGAAAATGTAGTTGTTTACTAGTTGGAACTTCCTTGTCTATTTGAAACAACTTATGAAGTTGGGTCAGATCTCTTAAATTATACCTGATGACCTCAGACCCGGAGCAGTCATGGATTATTTTCCCAGTTAGTTAAATTAACATTCAGTGCTTGAAGTTCCTAAAAATACCCAAACCCAAGCAAACAACCCTACAAAAAGCCCAAGGCCCTAAAGAAGGAAAGCCAGCATGGCCATGCCCACAGCACCCTGCAGACCAGGCATCTTTTCCTTCTGCACCTTGGAAGGGCAGAGGAATTGCAGTACTGGTCCTGCAGGTAGGTGGTAGCTGGTCAGGTTTGGGGGAGCACCCCACTAATGCAGCAGTTCAGGAACAGCTGAATCATTTTTCATTAAATGTGAGTTACTGGCAAGGATAGCTCTAGTCCAGCATGAGCTTTGGGGACTCCTGTCAAAGTTTGTTGTGTGCTGCTCCAGGAAGAGGAAAAGAACTGAGTTCTTTTTGCTTTCCATTTTTGCTGGTGTGGCCACTTCAAGTATTTGATAAATCTGTTTGTGCTGCAGTGGGCACTTCTCTTACCACCTTGGAAATGTCCTTCATGGAGTGTCAGGAAGGTCAGAGTTGGAGAGGCTATGGCGAGATGTTCATTGAACTCTGCTGGGAGTCCAGAGATCTTGTACAGTGCTAAAAATTAAGCCAGGAGAATGCCAATGCATTGGCATTTCTGAGGGCTGCAAGTCATGTTCAAGAGGGTCGAAGACTGGAGGGAATGTATATCATAAAAGGATCCTTTGATGGCCAGATAGCTGACCAGCTTACCCCATCGTGCTTGCTCCAAGAAGTTGAGCAACCACCTTTATTCTCCTGTTTCCAAACAGTTCTAGAATCAACATAAAATTTTTGATGGACACAACTTTAAAGACAACTCTTACAAGTATTTCTGTCAGATTTGGTTTTCTGCCCCACCATTTTTTTTTTCAGCTATTATTTAGGGGTTCACTACAAAACCCCTCCTAACCATCACCCAGTCAGTCTTGATGCCATAAGTGTTGTTTTGAATTTTTGTAGCTTTGATTTTTTTTAATTACTGTACCTTTGCAGGATGCTAATACATTGCATTACATCTAATAAGCAGGCTTTTTGGTATAGTATTGCTGAGCTGAACATGTAGGTCAGAGGCAAAACTAATTTCAGGTAGCAGAGGGAATCCATAGCAGTGTTTGCCAGTGAACTTGCCAGCAGGATTTCTCAGTTCCTTCTCATTCAGATTCAAAGCAATATTCAACCATCAGCTCTGTTACAATCAGGTTACTCCCTTTGAGCAGTTCTTGCTACTCTGATACTGTACAAACAAATGAATACTAGTACAGAGATTGACTTTAAGGTTCCTGAGAAATGAGATGCTTAAAGCCTTAACAGTAGCTTCTCCCTTCAACTCCTCCTTTCCTGTTGCTTTGGCTGTACACCTCTGCTTGCCTTCTTTTGCAGAGAGAGAGAAGAGAAAAGTGTTCCCTGCAGTGTCTTGGATCTGTACAGCCAGCAAGCTGCAGGTGCAAGGCCCAGTTGCATGGTTTGAGATTTTTTTGAGTGGACTTTGCTGTTTTTCAAATGACTTTTTGGGGTGGTATGTAAAAGTAAAAATACTGCAGGATTCTTAAATTTCTTTGATATTATTCCTTATACGTTAAGTATGAGATCTTGAACTCATTTTCTAGATTTCTGTCATTTCTAGATGATAGATGTTGCACAGCAATGTAGGCATGCACTTATGAGCTAATTTGCATTAAATTTGACTATTTTATGCAAATAAACATTATTTCTCATGTCTGCAAAGCATTAGAATATGCATTTTCTTTAATGTTTCTAGTAGACATTAGATCTTTTCCATGTTTCTCTAATGGCTGTTCATAGAAAATAAACGTGCTTTTTTCCCCCCTCTCCTTTTTCTCTTGACTGACTCTTGGTTGTACAGTTTTAGCCTTTTCTTCCATGTCAGATAAATGTTTTCAGCTGCATGCCTTAGCAGTGGGTTCAGAAAGGTGTGCAGTGTAGCATGTAAAATCTAAAGGTCACAAATTAAATCTATTTCACTGGGCCAGAATGGGGTCCTTGCAGTGAAGGCTGCCCCATCCCCGCTGCGGGGGGCTGTGCGGCCAGAGAGGCAGCTCTGCCAATGTAGGTCATCTTTCCTCTTCCATTGAAAATAGCTTCAAAATTCCTTTTAGCAACTGAGCTGAGGTTTAAAATAGAAGCAGTTAAAGAACATCAAATGGTAGTTGCATCAGTAGAGGTTGCTGAAATGAGATATAAATGTGCAAGTGTTTGAGTAACTCAGTGATTTTTCTGAGATGAGGTGTGTGCAGTGGGGATTGGCAGCGTGTTTGTGTTTATACACATGGGGGAAAACCAGTGCAGTTGTCCAGCTCTTAATTGCTGTGATTAGCTCCACCCCCCCTTTCACTGAGGAATAAGTAATAATGGAAATTTGATTGAAGAAAGAAATAAAAAAGCGATGCTCTTTTGTTATAGCAGAAAGTCTAGAGTCTAGCATGGAGAGTTCAATTCTGCACTGGGAATCATCATCCTTCTTCTCAGAAGCAACACTTGAAATGTTTATTGCTTTACCTTCAGTAAGTTTCTTGTTTGAACTTTTTATATTAATTCTGTATTTTCTGTTCTTTAGTTATATGAAGGCCATAAATTTGAGTTCTTGAGATTGAGGTGTGATAACCTGGCTTTCTATACAGATTTCTTTTCAAGGTAGAGACTTTTGGCAGTCTGAAGAAAATTGGTCTTCTGAGCATAAAGATTTCATACTGATTTAGGCTTCTTTCAGTGCTGTTTTTATGAGTGAAGAGCTGAGGTCAATTAGCTCAGAAAGTTTTCTACTCTGTACTTCTACAGAATGACAGATCTGTGGAAAAAGGAGACATCAGACATTTAGGAAAACAGTTGTACATTAGACTAGTTAGCCAGTCATCTTCACTAATGGAGTTTATTCTCCCTTCTGAAGGTCTCTTAGCAGTGAAGAGTGGAGTTTTTCTCAGAGATCTATAACTTGTTTGAGCTGGCTGGATCAAAAACCTGTGTTTGAGTGCACACAGGTCCTTGGGAACAAAACTGAGGTCACTCGCACAGTGGGAGGCTCTTCCCATTACTTTGGAAGTAGCAACAATACTTAAATATGCAAAGTAATGAGAATAGTTTCCAGCCCTTCTGGCTGTCGTCCATAGGCTCCAACTCCATCCTGTGGGGATGTGCAGGTGGGGAGGGTGTGCTCCAGAGAGCTGCAGGGGGGAGCTGCACAGACCTCCCAGGGGAGGACAGTGACAGAGACCTTGGGTCCCACAAAGGGGAACTCACAAGGAACTTTCAGTCTGTGATTACACCCTTCCCTGATCCGCCAAGGTAGGAATGTGGTTAATTGAAGCATCTGCCAGATCTGTTGGTGGTGTCACTGAAGGGACTGCTGTGAAAGCAGCGTGCACTGACCTGTGAAATGTGCAGTCTGCACATTTTAACAGACCCCTGTCTGTTAAAATGCAGACACAACAGTAGTTTCTAAACTGAGTAAAACCATACTTCAGAGTATTTCTGGAACACTTCTTGTGTCTTTAACCACCTATTTCCTTTCAAAGAGAATGCAGTGAGCAGCAATGTTTATTGATCTTCTACACCCAGCCATTTTCTCCTGTGAATAGACTTGTTTCTCCTTGCTTCTGTCTCTTTCCATTTTGGTTTTTAAGCTTGATGCAGATGTATACTTTAACCACTAGAATAGTCTCTACAACTGATATATATTCTGCTCTTGCTAACACCATACATATGTATGGATTAACCAGAATTAAAGTTACAGCTCAGAGAACACACTTGCTGTACCAAGTTTACCAGGAAAAGAAACTGAGGATAGTGTGCCTGAAAGGGTATAAAGTACAAGAACAGGCTTACTAGAGTTGATAAAAGAACCATATTCTCCTAATATTCTTTGTTTAGTACAATATGTTAATTCTGGATTATTCCATATAGTTGTACAAGTCCTTCCTTCCTGCTGGTCGGATTGGGGAGCTTCATCCAGACTTGATGTAGTCAGAGACCTGTTTATCTGAAGAAATTTCGACAGTCAAATATGGGAGTTTTTACTAAATTTAGGGAATGGTCTTGGTTTTCACTTTTTCCTGTTTTCTCATCTGAACTCTTCCATTTCCTATCATCCTTTATGGGTCAGTATCTGGCAGTGTAGTGTTACAGACATTTGACTTTGTCAGTGCAAGGAACAGTCCATTTTAACGCAGGTGTTTCTCTTCTAGTGCTGTGGTCTGCATCAGGGAACTCATCTAAGATCACACCAACACTCTGGTTTCTGGTTTAGCTGCAGTGCAGATTTTGTGTGGGGTTGGGAATAAAACCTGGGGAAGGACCAGAGTGCTGCTATTTGTGTGCTCTAGGTGGATGCTGTAGGAGAATGAACCATACAGAAAGGTTGAGTATGGTGGATCCCATCATTTACAGTGTGACTTTCCAAATGGGAAACACTTGTGCTAGTCTGATTGTACTGGGAGTGTGTTGGTTATGTCTCCTTGTTTTGCACGATGCCATGTTTCCCTGTCAGGCAGGCAGCCATTCCTAGGCAGAATCGGCAGCTACATCAAAGGAGCCATAAAGAAGTTTCCAGGAATTGAGCAGAAAGGCCAAGACAGTGAAATAGGTGTAATGGTTTCGGGTGTCCAGCTTAAGGTGCGTGCAGGTAATAATGGACCGTTCGTCAGCTGAGGACAACCTCTGTCAAGTTATTTGTAGGTTTTCCTTTCAGTTAAAAAATAAAATAATCTGGTGATAATGCCTGTGTACAAGGCTAGAAGAAATGAGTGATGCATGTGGGATGCAGAGTGAAGCTGCTGTTTCTGCCATCTGTAGAAGGGGACTAAAGCAAGTGACACGGATATGTGTGGGTGAATGGGGGAATTCCGTCCAGAGACAGGGAAGATGTGGCATCTCTTGTGCATTACAGGATCTTGTTGAAGGACTTTGACTGCTCTAAGTGTGCTGTGTAGTCAGCTGGCAGGCAGCATACTGGAGCAGCTTGCTGTTTGACTCCAGTCTCCCTGTAATACCTCTAAAGAACACATCTGGACTGTGCTCCTGGAATGAGTCATCTTGCTTTTCCAAAAGTGTGCCCATCACAGACCAGGAGAGTTTAATAGAGTGCTTCTGCCTTCTGAGTTAGCATGTCAAGCAGGTAAAGTCATCTCACACTTTTGAAGCCAAAATGCATGTGAAGTCTGAAAACCCTGAATTGCAGTATAAGTTTCCAGGGGAATTTTTCATGGGCAGTGAAAGGACCACTTGCAGTCGTATCAAAGTTGCAGTAAAAGAAATCCAATGTAGTCAGATGATGTAGTCTGGGTCTAGTTACTAGAATGCTTCTAGTGCACTGTATCTTTCCATTTTCATCTCTTCCTCTCAGCTCAGTTAGTCCCATTAGGAGTGCACCCTGTGGAGTAAGGATACAGGGTAAAACTGCTCTACAAGTGTGTGGTGAAAATCACAACAGCAATGGAACAGCTTTTTCCTAGCATGAAATACAAATCCAAAGTGATAAATTGCTTGTAGGCTGGGTAACCAGGAGTGGAGTAGCGAGTACTAACACTAAATGATATCTCTGCTGTCTCTGTAGTTGTTTCAGGTTGAGCTCCTACAAGCTTGGAATGCAAAGAAGTTGTGTGTTTTACATACTTTTAACCATGATGTGTTTCTTACAAAGCTTCTAGTAATGTGTAAATGAATGCAAGACAGACCACAAGGATGTTTTGTGTAACTTAATGCATATTTTTCAGATGCTGAGCTGGATCTGGCTGTAAAGACTGTGAACTTTGCTCTTGATGTAACAGAAATGTGGGGGTACATAATTCACATTGATTCTCTATTGGCAGTTAATGTGTTGGTAGGTAAAAATTAAATGATGATGCTGGAATTGATGAATCCTCTGGGCACTGAGGGTCACTGTGTATAAGTATGTAAGAGGGCCCCCAGGGAGGAAGTGTGGCATTGGCAAAGCCAGGTGGATCTCAAGCAAGGACAGACTTCCTTTTGATGCACAGGGCCTCTGCTTGTGTTAGCAAAAGTTCTTCTCCGTTCCAAACTGAGACCACAAAATTTTTAGTGAGGAAAAAAAAAGCCACAATCAGACTTTAATACCTTGGGAATGATTGTAGTTACTTAGAGAGATAGGATTGCTTGATGAAAATTGAGGTCTAATGCATGATTAAATGTTCATTTGATTGTTACACTCGTGGTTCAGTCCTGTCATTACAACAGTTCAGCCACTGCAGGTGTCTTACTGCTGCCTGGAAGATGATGGCTGATGGCAGAATGAAAGGAGAAGCAAAAGCCTATAGCGTGTAGAATGCCTTTCTTTTTGTCAGTTGGTTGTCTAAATCAAAAAAGCTATTTTAGAAACTATAGTTGACTAACAGCAGTCAAGAATTAGGCTCTGAAAAAGTTAAAACTCATTGTTATTTGATATCTTCAGTACACAAATGCCTGGACCCTTTTATCTACTAATGATGTTTTAGCTTCTGTTCTCATCTCTCATAATAACCCTGAAGAACACTCGAGAGGTCCTATGAATTGAGCTGGTAAGTCACCTGTCTTTGCACCTGTGGAGAAGTTTGCTGCCTTTCCTGAAGGGATTTCAGAAAGGATTCCTAGCACTTCGTTTACACCATCTCTTGTTACAGCCTCTGCACACACACGGATTCCAAGGCTGTGTCCCAGTGTCAAGGGAACTGGAGCCTGGATATGCTTTTAAATTTACAAAAAAACCTTGCAACATGACTGTTTCCCTGTGGGTGACTCCCAGCCTGTGGCAGTGCTGTGGGTCGTGGCCTGCAGGGCAGAGCTGCTCTTCATCTCCTGACTGATGCAGCTGCCAGCTGATGTCTGGCAGAATGGTAAACAGGTGGAAAGAGATTACTAGAGCACAAATATCAGTCACATCCTGGCTTCTTGTGCTGGGCATCACGCTCTTAAACTTGCTGGAATAATACCTGGTATAATCAAGCTATACTCCACTACTTAAATCAAGCTTAATTTTAGCCCAGTGGTTTTTGAATTGAAATTTCTCAGGCAGAACTTGTTTTTGAAATATTTATAATTGCATCTTAGAGTTTTGCACACAAATTTCAGCTGTATCTGTACTGAAGAAATTTGGGCATTCCAGCAGGTGGCTCTTCCGTGCCCCTTTGCAACCTACACTGGGGGAAAAATAAAAAAAAAAAAAGAAAAGAATAAATAACTGGCAAGTAGAGAAGTGGATTGGAAGATTATAGATCTCTCTAGTTTCTTTTCAGTATTCATTGTTAAATTTTTTGAATATTTTTCCTTTTCTAGGTTTCCTGGACTTAGGCTCTGTCCCTCTCAGTCTCTTCTAGTTCCCCATGAACCCAGTCAGCACTCTCAGACGGCTTGGCTCATATTTACCTCACAGTTTAGAATCGATTCTCCTTGCAAACATTTAAAAAGGAAAAAAAAACCCAAACAAACCAAAATGGTATCTCACATTGTCCTGCGTTTCTGTATTTTAAATAGAAGTGTTTAGGAAGCTGAGTCTTAATGAGCTCTTAGTGGAGGTGAGATAGCAAACTGTTTGTGTAACTGCCCATTATATTAGCCTGAAAATCCCTTTTTGGGTGTCACCTGACCCACCACCTTCTCAGGTACCTGCTGCTTTGTAAGACTCACGTGGAATTTTTGTGAGACTCAGTAATAGCACATGTCCAGAGAGGCAGAGCAGGATAAAAATCTGTTGTGTTCTCAGAAGTGGAGCTCAGTGCCTGCTTTTTTCGCTTGTGATTTGGGTTGGGAGAAGAATTGAACAGTTCTGGTGTTTTGTTCATTGATACCTGGTGAAGAGCAGCACAGCACTGTATCTCCTGGCCGAAGGAGCTGGAGAGAGGTAAGGCGCTTGCACACCTTTTCCTTGCTAGCCTTAGTGCATCTGGCAATGGTCAAAGTTTTGCTTCTCTAGCTTGTTTTTTCTGATGCTTTGCCAGTATTACAGATGGGATGTATTAGCATGTCCTTAAACAGCCACCCCCAAAAGCCCCAGCACCCACAACACACAAGTTTATGAGAAGATGGAATTTTTTCACTAGAGCTGTTACTGTGGACGTGGTGTGGAGCTGGGACAGGGCCCCTGAGCTCCCTGAGCTGACAGCGCTGGATTGTCACGTCTCGGGGCTGGCAGAGCAGTTCAGGTCAGGATGTTCAGTAAGTGTCACTGTTTGCAGCGTGGCTGCCACTTGGAAAGCAGCACAGTCAGACTCATCTGTGCTTGACCTGTGCCTGCAGCCTCTCCTGCTTTGGTCACAAAGCTGTCAGGCCCCATACACCTGTGTCCTTTCCACTTTCTCTCAAAAACCTGGTGACAGGGAGTTCCTGGTCTTGCCAAAACCCAAACAAAAAGTTTAGTTTTTCCTGCAGCTTTTCAGCTTATGTATGTTTTGCCATGGAGGTCTGTGTTTGTCTCTTGGTACTTCTACTTTGTGTGTGACCCTTTCCCCTTTGGGTAAGGCCATTTTCCCCTTTTCATGATGACTCCTCAGAGTCTTCCAGCCTCCTACCCACCTTATGTTTATAATAAATAAAATATTTTTGTTCCATTTGTTCACTTTGGTGGGTTTTGTCCATGAACAGAACCTCCTGACATCACTCAGAGTCTTGGGTAATATCTGAGATGGGGCAGTAGTAGGTGACATTTGAGGTGTTGCTGTTTGAGGTGATGCTGTTTCATTGAATACCATCCTGTTGCGTTGAGATCTTCCCATCTCTGTAGTGTTGCTTTCCTAGCACTGAGTGCCAGCTTGGAAAAACTTCCATCTTCCAGAGCAGTGCCAGTGGTAGCACAAAGGATGAGATCAAGCCTTTTCTGGCTTTGAGGATTTGCTCTGTTGTCTGAGTCCTTTCTGATAGAAATGTGACTTCTTGTGACCCAAGAGTTTTGGGTCCAGATGTCAGTTTGATTTTAGTGAGTTTTAGAGCTTTAGATCTGCACACTGACAGGAGGATCCCATCAACCATCACTGCTTCTTGGAATGGTTGGTGATTTTCTTCTGGGTTCTTTGATCTCTGGCCTGTGGCCTGTGCTGGATCATGAGCCTGGCTTAGCTTATGTCTCTTGATCTTAGGGTTCAGGAAATGAACATGTTTTTGGTTTCATTCCTATTTTAGGGAAATTGGATGTTGTGATCGCAGGTCTTGAATCTTAGAATCTGTCGATTCTCTGAAATTGGTGGGGTTTTGTATCTATGGTGTTTGGCCATTAATCTTGAAAGATGCTTTTAGGGAGCATGGTAGTACACTGCCTCTTGCAGTGGCACCTTGTTGGTGACATCTTGACAGGTATCATCACTTGTGCTTGCGTAGGCAACACAAAATCTTGCAGCCTGCCCGTTTGTCATTCATGTGAGTACATCAGTCATTTAGGAATTTAAATCCTTGCCTGTTCCCAGTGGATTTATCTTAAAAAAAGTGCAAGTAAATGCCAGTTAATGTCACTGCTCCACAACATTATGAAATGCCTAAGTGATTGTTGTGTTTTATTTCATCTGCAGAATGTTCAGGTTGATCCATCTTTGAACAATTTCTGTCTCCTTAATGGGCAGTTTGGAAAAATTAATGATGTGTCCCAGAGTAGCGGGGATTTCCTTTTATTCTGGATTCTCAAGAGAAGCATTTAACACAGGGTAGGAGGAACGGAGTTGAAAAGAAGAAAGATTTGCCCCTAAAGTCAGAGAACTTGGATATTTATTGCTTAGGACAGACCAACCCTCCAGACTGCTGTTCAAGAACAGAGGTGTAGAAACAGCTGAAATCAGCTCTGGCAGTACAACACATCCTAAGGTTTTATAGATAATTATACAGATGCAAAGACTTGTAGCTTATTTTGAAAAAAACTATGAGGATCTTTCCAGGTCTGCCTCAGTAATTCAGGATATTTGGTGACATGTGAAAAAGGTGACTTTGTTTCACTTACCTTTGGCTTTATAGAGAGGCAGAAGGACAGTTTAACACCTGCACAGACTCACTGCAGGACTATGTTAATATTTACATATTAATATTGCTCACTAGCAATCTCAAATTATTCACCATATTAATGAAGAGCCTTTTCTGACATTGTGAATTCTATTTTATTCACTTTTGCTGCTTTTCTATCTGCTGAGTGCCAGCTCTGCCTTTTCCATGGGGTAGAATCGGAGGGCCTGTACTCTGTTGTAAAAACTTTCTCCTGTTTGAAATGCCATTATTTCTGGTTTGTTTTTAGATGATGAAGGATAGACCCTGTGATGGGCACTATTTCATGGACTTGCAGTGTGCACTGATGGCAGGTACTCCTATCTGGTCCTGGTGGTCTGACATATCTGGGGAAGGCTCAGGTGCTTGCGTGTCTTCACTGTGGTTTTCTTCATTTATTGATTTCAATGTTGATTGAAATGTTTGTCTTTATTTTTAGCATTTCCAAGAGCTGTGTTGCAATAGAGAAGGTAAGTTTACAGGTGGGGGCCAGGGGCAGAATGAGTTGACAGCCAAAAAGCTGTGGATAGTTAATCTGTTCTGTTTTTTTTTTTTTTCTGTTAAAATCCTTAAAGTTTTATAGGCAGCTGTCAGATTGATCAGACAGTTGCTGAAACCATTACAAAAACAATTTGAGAATTGGATTTTTAACCATTCCTGAAGTATTTATTTATCCTTCAAGATACAAACCCAGATGCAAAGTCACCAGTCTGTTCAGTGAGATATTTGGCCTGTTCATTCTCCTGATTGAGAATTAGTGTTGGTGTAGGACTTGTTGCTAGAAACTATTGAGCTGGTCATGCTCATTTTTCTCTGCTGTGAGCTCATGCTCTCCTCTCTGTGATGGGGCACTGCTGGTTGCTGTTAGCTGTGCTCTAAAGAGAAGAATTCCTGGGTTTGGTCAAGTTTAGGTCGTGTTTGTTCTGAAGGCTAATAAAAGCATTAGCTAATGTATATCTTGATTCTCTGATTTGGGTTATAAAGGACCTGCCTGCGAATGCACAGGGGTTACCTTGTTTTGACAGGTAATTAAGTCTGGATTTCTTCCTTAGGTAACCAAGCAAACAGTCTCAGATATGCTTTGCTAGGCAGAACCATGTGTAGACAGCAAGGTTTTATTATCCATGGGGAAAAATGTACTACAAGGGCATGAAATTTAGATGACCTTGAATGAAATATATCTTAATGCCCCAACCTGGAGAATGATGTAGAAAATCCGGAAGATGACTTTTGTTTTAACCATCATTAAAGTTCTGTGTACAATCTGTGCTTCCGCAGGAATGGGAAACATCCCAGGGATTGGCTGGCTGCCTGAATCACCCTGGCTCCTGCCTGTCGTGGCCAGGGACTGAGCAGTGACATGCCCACAGTAGCAGTTCAGGTGGGTGTGTTACCTGTGTTTGAAGTCTTTTCTAGTTCTCTGCATTGTACCAGAAACTGCACATGCCTTGTACAATCTGTTTGGTCCTCTTGTAATGTCCAGTTTTCTAATAAACATCTTTAGAAGTCTTTGCTTTGTGGCTGATTTCCAAGGGTACAAGTGTTCCCATGTGTTAGTTACATCCTTGTGATGTTTTCTTTGGATCATGTAGGAAGGAGGAGAAGAGAAACTTGTAATTGCTTCCTATGAGGAGAAACTTTATTTGAAACTGCCAAATCCATGCAAGACTTTTGCTGGTAGCTTCTCTGGTTTGAGAATTTTCTTGGAATGTCCTGATGCTTCAGATCAGACAGAAAACCATTCTAAGCAAAATGGAAGAAGCTTCTCCTGAAGAAAAATTAATTCCGAGTGTTTGTTTGGGAAATGATGGTGAAAGAAATGGGAAGTTGTGATCCTGGGTTCTGTCCCACTTCAGCAATATGAAGTTGAGCTACCTTGCACTTACATGAATACCAAGGGTTTGGCTTTGTCCTAGTTTGTTAGTTTTTGTTTCAGAGGAGGACTGAGAAAAGAGCAGAATGCACCCAGTGGTCTTTAATGTGCAGCACTTCCCTGTGTTTGCAATATTTCTCTCTTCAGTTGTTTCCAGGGAGGAGGGAAGGTGGCCTGTGTGAGCCTGCACAGACCTGTTTTCAGGAGGTGAAAATGTGTGTGTGTGTGCATGTGTGTATTTACTTCAAAATCCCTTTCTTCTATGGCAGTGTTCTGGCATTTCCTGGAGCTCAGTTGGACACTGGTTTTAAGTTCAGCTGGGTAGACATTGCCAGAATCCCACAAAAAGACACTCTTTTTTCCCCATGCTTAATCCTTTTTATGTGTGGCATTTACATGTGTACCAGTCTTGCTGAACAGCAGGAATGGGCAGTTCCTAACAATAGCTACTACAGAAGTGTAAGTTAGGAAGTTGGTATGAGATTATCCTGGAGACTTGGCCAAGAAAACAGGATTAGAGTTAATCCTATAACAAACATGTTTGGCAATTTAAACAAAATCCAAAAGTTTTTAAGTTTGACTCGGCTCTAACCCTCCTCAAACAAAAAAACCTTCTTGAATGCCTGGCTCTGACACAGTGGTGTCAGTGCTGTGTGTGCAGTCCCTGAGTGCAGCTTCCCGCTCCTCCCTGTGTGACCTGCAGTTTGCTCCCTGGGAACAGGATGGGTTGATGTTGCGTTCAGTCAAAATTCAGAATGTCTCCTGTTTCGGCAAAAGTTTTAGATTTGGCTTTGCCATCCTGTGAATAACCAAGCAGAGTGCTTTCATGGGGAAAGGGAAGATGCACTTCAACTAGGACTGGCCTTGAAGGAATCTTCAGCTGCAGCTGAGGAGCCATCCCCTGCCCTGCAAATCCACCAGAACGTGAATAAACTTGTTTTATGTTTATGTTCCATTGTGTGAATTCTGACTTTTTGTAAAGGTGCCTGTGAATTGGAAATGAATTTTGTGTGCAAGTTGTATTCTTGCAAGGCCCCACCTGCAGTGCTGTGTCCAGCTCTGATGTCCCCAGCACAGGGAGAACGTGGAGCTGTTGGAGGGAGTCCAGAGGAGGCCACAGAGCTGCCCTGAGGGCTGGAGCCCCTCTGCTCTGGAGCCAGGCTGGGAGAGCTGGGGGGACTCACCTGGAGCAGAGGAGGCTCCAGGGAGATCTGAGAGCCCCTTGCAGGGCCTAAAGGCGGTCCAGGAGAGCTGGAGAGGGACTGGGGACAAGGGATGGAGGGACAGGACACAGGGAATGGCTTCCCACTGCCAGAGG
>JAWWES010000062.1:2013884-2030168 GCA_035583135.1 Lophotriccus pileatus
TCCAAGGCCAGGCTGGACGGGGCTTGGAGCAACCTGGGCTGGTGGAAGGTGTCCCTGCCCATGGCAGGGGGTGGGACTGGATGAGCTTTGAGGTCCCTTGAACCCAAACCATTCTGTGATTCTGTGATGTGGTGCAGGGCCTCAGGGTTCTCATGGATGAGGAAGGCTTTTGGAGCTTTGGAGTGTGTTGTGCATTTTTAAAGTAAACGCATGAAGCAGCAAAGTCAGGCGTGTGGCAGCCTGGGGCACAGGCTGTGATGCAGGGTGAGAACTGGGAGCACATCTGCCTTCCAGGGTGTTTTCCTGCCCTGGCACACAGCCCACACCCCTCCCACAGAGCTTCTCCTTTCTGGAAGAGAGGTGCTGGAGCTGGGTGTCCCTGGGCACTGCTCAGGTGTGGTGCAGGGCTGGATGCTTTCTCTGCCCAGCAAGACACTGCCATAGTAAGATGCCTTGCTGGGACTGAGGGAAGATTGCAGGGAGGGGGCTTTGAACTGTGAAAAAGAGTCAAATTAATTAATACACATAACAAGACTTTTTCAAAGTATCAGTGTTCCCTTGGAGCAGCCAGCCATCCAGGAGGTGGTGTGCTCTGCCTCCAGAGCAGTGCCACAGTGCTGGACCCAACTGCAGGACACAGGCCGGCTCCATCCTGCTGCCTTTGGGCTGATGAGGAGGGATGGGGACTGCAGGTGAAAGGCTGGGAGTTCTCTGCAGAACCCCTCACACACACCCCTGGCACTGCAGACATTCACCATTGCACTTCAGTGCAGCTGCTGCAAAGAGCCCAGAGTGCGGGCAGGAGATCTCCAAGTGCCTGTCTGTCCTCAGGGGACAGTTCAGGTGGTTCAGTCCAGGCAGAACAACCACCTGTGTTTGGCTTATGCTCTGTGCTTCTGGAAGCTTGCAGCCACGTGGGGCTGGCCCTGCACGATGCCTGCCGAGAGACAAAGGGAACAGTGGAGAGAGAGATCAGTGCAGGACCTGTGTTGTGGTGGTTTCTTCGACATCTTGGTGCAGGTGTTGCTGGGCAGTGGGGCTCAAGGTAATGAAACAGGTTAGGGTTATTGAGAAATAACCTTTTAATCTTCCTTTATCCATCATAAAGCAGCTAAACTGGATATATAAGCCATTTCTTTTCCCGCTGCATTGAGTTGAATTTTAGTGCTATGGAAGTGCCTGTAGCCCAACCGCAGTAGAAAGCACCTGCCCTTCTGTGGGCCTGCTTGAGGTGTACCATCCTTCCTGTAATTCCAAAATAGCTTCGTTTTGGGGGTCAAGGTTCAAGCTTTAGAGCTGTCCTGTGCAGGGCCAGGAGCTAGACTCGATGATCCTTGTGGGTCCCTTCCAACTGAGGATATTCTGTGTTTCTAAGTTAACTCCACAACAGACAGTTCCATTGTTCTTTATTGCACCCCACATACAAAGTTTGTTGTTGGGGTAACCTGCACAATTAACTGGAAACTTGACCAGTGGTAATATCCAAAAGCTGACAGCAAAATAGGCGTAGGTGAAGAGAGGTGGCTGTGGGTGTGTGCATGATTGTCTGCCAGTCCTGGTTAGAAACCAGAGCACACCTGGTCCTGAACTTCAGTGAACTCCCATCATCTCCTCTGTGAAACCACCCACATCCACGTGACAGCTCCTCTACCTGATTATTGTCTGCCGTGATGATCTGTCTCATTATCTGTCTGCCATGGCTGCTGTCATTGCCTCCCACACCCGAGTTCTGCCACCCAGCTCCCTCCTACGTGAAAGCTTCCAGAGCCTTCAAGGGAGAAGGTCTTCACACTGAAATTCTGTGAAATCTGGTACTTTCTGTGCCCTGGCTGCCTCGGCTGGGACCCTGTGGCTCTGCCTGCCTTTTGTTTTGGGAACCTTCAGTCTGGGGGTTCCTTAGCTCTTTGCACCCCTGTGCAAACTGGAGCTGTCTCCTGCAGGGCAGCGAGTGTCTCCCATCAGATTAGAGATCCTAAGGCCCCTGAAATGCATTAAAATATTTGGGGATTCATGATATACATATGCAATTGCCCCCATCTTCCCTGTGCAACGTGGGAATGATTTCATGCGTGCCTGTGCCCGGTGCTGCAGCAGGTGGGATGCTCAGGGGCTGCTCCCCAGTGCCTCATCCAGGGCTTTGGCTGGGCCCCCTCAAGAACAGCACTGGGGAGACCCACTCCAGCCTCAGAGTAAACCTGTACGTGGGCCAGTGCTCTGGTTTTCCTCCTTATTGTTTATTAGCAAAAAGAAGTGTTTTCCTGATGCGTGGGAAGTACGACCCCTGGCTGCAGCAGACAGAGATCCTGCTGCGGGATCTGCCGAGGCAGATAAATATGTTCATATTTAGATCTGATACGCACGTGCTAAACCCAGAAAGACTCCTGTTCCAGGCAAAGCCTGAGTGGTGGCTGTGCCTGGAGAACTGGCCAAGCCAGGCCCTGTAGGCAAGGACCCCTCTCCGAATGCGCTTTTCAGATGTGATGTTTTCTTTTACTCAGTGGGCTCCATGGTCCAGGTGTCCTAGAATTTGTAGAAGTGCGGGACATACTGTGTTACCTCAGGATAAACACAAGACCCAGCTTGTGTACCTCCTAAGCAAGGGTAGCCCTCCAGTTGCTGGTCCAAATGCAGGCTGTGAAGACCCTGCTAGACATCTTCCCCAAGAACCAACCTCCCTCAGAGGTCAGGCTGGGGGCAGCTGTTCCAAAATGCAGGCATTCATGGGAGTCTCTTCCCTTTTTCCTCTTCTCCCTTCCTTTTGGATAACCCAAAAGGAGGTGTATCCCTATGCACAGATGTGGCTGCCTGAGGGTTCAGGGCTACGGGAGTGGCTTTGGACTGTGGGTGCCTCCTGAGCAGCAGCATCCTGGCAGGAGGGAATTGCTGGCTGGATAACATGTGCAGTGAGGATGCTGTTTCCAGGGATTTATGTGCAATGGAGATGCTGTGACCTGAACTCAAAACTCCAGTGCATGGCTGGAGGCAGGACATGACTTAATGTCCTTCAGCTAGGCTGAGAGCTGCTGAAGAGAACCAAGTGGGGAGGTTTTTCACATGGGATCTGACTGTTTGGCACCTTCGGGAACCTCTGAATAGAAGAGGTTAATGCAGGATCTGTGTGTCCCCTCAGAGGTGCTGTTTCATTGAAATGTGGCCTTGGCATCTCCCTGGCACGTAAGTGCGGGACCTCTGCTCCCACTCTCCTGGCTGTCAAGGGCAGGGGAGCTCATCCCCTGTGCTGCCCCTGTCCCTTTGGTTGCAGGTTTGGAGGAAGCCACACCCTTGTTTTGGGAGGTTTGTGTGCCCTGGCAGCGTGTCCTGGTGATGCTCAGTTGGCAGCAGCTGGCGTTGGTGCTGCTTGCCCACGCACTTCCCACCAAACACTTCTGTGAGGGGGGAGGAATAGAGCAGGCTGGACTTGCAGCCCGTGCTCCTTATCCCTGTAAGAACTGTGCAGTACTGTTGCATCCATCACGCGTTGTAGATGGTGCCCAAATATAACAAACATCGTTCAGCCAAGGCAGAAATCCACCCATCTTGGCTGGTTAAAAATCTTCAGTGATTGCCCCTGGTGAGGGGAATGGATTTGCAAACTCCCTAGTGTGGACATGCAGAAAAGCATCTGTGGCCTGCAGGATGAAACATCCCGGCCCCACGGATGGTGGCTACTGGGAGGAGCTGCAGAAAGTGACCCAGGACTGCCCTTGCTCTACTAGACCGTTACTGGAGGCCCTCCTGGGGAAGGCAGGAGCTCTGTGCTGTTTCTGCCCTGGAGGCAGGGGACAGGACACAACCAGCCATCCTGCTCTTGGTGGCTGTCACGGTGCTTCCTGCAGAAGCCGCTGCGTCCTCCCGGCTCATGGCAATCGTTATCCCGCCTGTCCCTCTGCTCCAGGGCCGTGGAGTTCAGCACAGCAAGGGTCACCTGGCTGCAGCTTTTTGCAGTTACAGATTTCTGAAGTGTCCTGGTACCTACAGACCGGGGGGGAGGCGGAACACAGCCTGGGTACAGTCAGCTGGGCTGTGCCGTGAGCAGCAGCACCAGCACAGTCAGTGCTTATCGCAGGCAAGGGTTTGCTTTTTAGTGTAATTTTTCCTTTGTTTGTTTGTTTGTTTTAATTTTACAGAGAAGACATAAAATAAAACACATGTATTTTTCATGTTCATATTTTGTCTCTCCCGGCTCTGTCCAAGGTGATTTGGGGTGAAGTGAAATCAGAACAGACATGAGTTTGGGGGAGTTCCTGACGCAGAGTAGGTTCTTAAAATATTTTCTGTGTAGTCCTGATGTATTCTGATCAAATGCTGTGGTGTAGCATCCTGGGGAGGGTGGTACAGAGGAGACTGCATCTCAGAGAGGAGGAATTTGAGTATTTTGAGGACTACAGAAATAGAAGTAGGACAAATGCAAATGTGTTGAGTGAGAGGAAAGGATGGTTCCTTCCTGGGGAGATTTTGCATCATCCTAGTCTGGGATGTGACACCTTCCAAAGAGGCACTTCTGAAAACTATTATAAAATGCATTTGCCCACGAGGCTCCTGCTAGGGCCCCCTTTGTACAGGCATATCTGCCTGATCTAATGTTTACACAGACTCTTTTGAGCCTTTTGAGGAGCTCACACAAAGGTTTGGGTGGTCGATGTTAAATCAGCAGCAGCATTGGGAAAGCTCTGCCTGAGCAGTATCTGCAGTGGGACCAAACTGGGACCACGGCCAAGGGGGGCCTGAGTTGCACAGGAAGGCTGAGGAAGCCAGACCCATGGAATCATGCCCTGCCTCGTGCTACTCCTGAGATGACAGCTGGCAAGCTACAGAAAAGGTCTGAGAATTGATGTGCAAAGCAAGAATCAGCAGGATCAGCTGCAGATGAAATGTGAAGAAACCATTGCTGGTTCTGTGGCTGCTTTGGGCCTCGGGGAGCAACTGCTGGGTGGACTCAGGCAGAGAGACCTTTGCTGTCACTGTGTGGCACTGCTGGGGTGTTCCCATCACCTCTGCTCGTCCCATCCAGACCACATCGCTTGTGCTCAGTCACTGCTCTGACCCTGGCCTTCAGCCCTCCTGGCTGCCTGTCTGCCTGGAGCAGGAGTCTGTCTCTTGCCAGGATAGGGACATCATGTAGAGATCTGTTCCCACGGGCTGTCTCCCAGTGGGTCAGGTATGGTTGGGTCTGGACTGCTCTGCTACCTGGCAATTCCAACAAGGATCAGGGAAATCCTGGCTCTGGTGCATTCAGGGATGTGATGGGAGGACAGTGACCAAAGTGCTACTGTGGACACCTTCCAGCAATTCCTGCACTGGGCTGAGAGGTGTCCCCAAGTCAGGCATCAAATAGCACAGGGTTCTGTTGCACCCAGAGGAAGAGGCTTCAGAGGAGACAAACTCAGTTGGATGCAGGTTGACGCACAAGAAGAATCAGAACACGAGGAAGAGCCGGGGTGGGGTGTGCAAACATCACACACTCCAGAGCCCTCTAAGACGTGCTGCTGCTGGGCCATCAGCACACGCGTGGCCGTGGGGCTGGCTCGGCAGCCCACACCCCTCTGCATGGCACTCTTCTCTGTTCCTGCTTTAGGCAGAGCCAAGGGTGAGGGATCAGAACACTGAGCACAAGCTCACATGGTTGTAGTTCAAAGTCAGCTGCTGGGATTTAAAAGACATATTTGATTTAGGAGCAGGTGCCTCCGTGATGGGCAGCAGAATGCTGAGAGGCTCTTGGGCAGCAGAATCCCAAGTTACAGGAGCTGTGATGCTTCACATTTAAGGCCCAGTAGCCTCCAAAGTGCCTCATTCTTCCTCACAGATGCCAGAAGAAAAGGGCTGAAAGCCTAGTTTTAAGTGAGGACACTAAAAAGCACATTGCATCAGCCACCTGGTGCGAGGAGGTCGCTCTCATGCTGGGATGCACAGTGTGTAACACACCTCCAGAGTCAGTGTCGGGTGGTGCCACGTACTGAGGAAACACTGGTAAAATATGGCTCAACAAACAACACAAGGCCCTTCTGAAAACAGGAAAGGGGGTAGCAGAGGAGATTTCAGTTTCCCAGCAGGGATTGGATGTGATTCTGGAACTGACTTTAGGGACGCCACACATGACAAGCAGAGAATAGATAATGCACAAGAGAAGTGACTTTTGACATGGCCTCATTGAGCACAGGGTTTGATTCATCATATTTAATATGATATATGTGCAGGGGCACTAAAATGACAAAGTAATCTGCAGTAGTTTGATGAGAAGTAAAAATAAAAGGTCCTTTTAAAGATGTAATAAAAGAACAAACCAAAGGGTACAATACTTGCAGAAGGTGTGAAGCCTGTTTGAAGATAAAATAGTGGTGTCTTATACCTTCTTTTATGAAAGCCCTGATGGCTACTCAGCAAGGCTGAGAGAGCTACTGGAAGTGAGAAGCCATCAGTGTAAAAAAAGTGATCATGATTTTGCCCAGACTGCAGAGGCTCTAAATTGGAGTCAAATGCTACAAACTATTGGAAAAGTGCTTAAAAAGAATGCAAGATGTGTTTGCAATGCTTTTTAAATCCCTGGCCTGTCTTTATAGTGGTGCAGCCTACAGCATCCCTGAAGAAGGTAAACTGACAGGGAGGAGTTCAGAAAGGAGCAGCAAAGATAACAGAAATTACGGAATAACGTGTCAAAGAAGTGACTGAATAGAACAGGACAGCTCAAACTGCACATAAGATCCTAAGAAGTGTGTTCAGGATTATCTCATGTAGATTGGAGGGCTCAAATATCCTATTTACCTCTTTCAGAATAGGAGCTGGGGATGTCAGAAGAAACTGCTGGGTGTTAATCAAAACACAACTGGTCCCTTCTCCCCTTGGCACACAGTGAAGCACGTAGGCATAGTTGCTTGGGGCAGTCCAAAGGGTAAGGGCTCACATGTTTTCGGAAACTGGTCTGAGAAGAGAACCCTGTTACAGCTCAGGAGCCCCAGGTGGGTTGCAGAGGGATGGGTTGTCTGGGAAAGCATCACTAAGTGCTGCCTGCGTGATACAGGCCACCTGAGCTTCACGGGGGTAGAGGATGCTGTGACCCACATCATCCCATGAGAACACTGTGCCTTGAAAGCTGACCATGGCCAGTGTAGTGGAAGAAGAAGCCTGTGCAGTCATGAGCCAGGGGAGAGACCTGGAGCTCCTCCAGCTGCCTCCTCTTGCAGCTGATGGAGGAGGTCAAGACAGCATCTGAGGGGGAGGTCTTCCCAAGTGGGTTGTGTGCTGGGGGAAGGTTGCCTTGGAGGGAAGTGGATCATGCTCCTCTCTGTGATTAGGGGACCACGGCCCAGCATGTGGTGGGGCACGATGACTAGATGTGCAGTAAGGACTGGGAGAAGGAAAACTTCTTCCCCAGGGAATGCAACCCCAGGCCAGGTCACCAGAGGGGTGAGGCATCTCCAACCCTCATCAAGAGCTGGATTAGGCAAAGCCATGGCCAGCCTGAGCTGATTTGGGGGATAGTCCTACTCCACATGGGAGGGCAGACTGCAGACCTCTAGGGGTTCCCAGTACAGCACTGCTTTAGTTCTGTGACCTGTCCCTTTGGTAAGACATTGGCTCAGATGGCTCCTCCGGCAGCTGAGACACCACTTGGTGTAAGTCTATGAGGGTGTGTTCAAGCTGTGCCCTGCTAGGTGCATGGTTAAAACCAGCCCTGAATATGTCCTGCAGTACCAGACTCACTCCTGGAAGTGGTACCCAAGGTGTGTTATTGCCAGGCTGCAGATGTTGTGTCTTCTGTTTGAACCTACTTCTTACCCCGAGGACACCCCAACTCCCATATCTCAGTCCCTCAAATAGCAGCTTTAACTGGATGTTTTCCACGATGTTCCTCCATCCCAGACATCTCCAGGGCCATAGGAAGTTGGTTCAAAGAAGTCAACTTGGATAAATGAAAGTGTATTGTAACCACACCATGTTAAATAATACAGCACATGGACAGCATGGAAGTTAATTTTTAAAATGTTTGTATGCACTAGTTCCTGATTGCTTTCTCAGCTGTGACATATCCTCTGACCCTCTTCCTCTCCATGTTACTCAGATGCTATCGTTTCATGAGAATTTCTTAGAGTTACTGGTATTTTAATGTCTTTTTTCCCCCTGTATATAATCACTGTTGATTTCTTTCTGCATTAAAAATAAGATTATTGTGTAATTTTTCAACATAATGTCTTGGCTTCTTATGAGGGAAGAGTCATTGAGTTAAATTATTGATGCAACCTAGAAATAGAAAGTGCTGGGGCATCACCAGTGTGTCTGATTGCTCAGGGTCGATACAGGCTTTTGGCATGCACTCAGAGCTCAGAGCTGAGCTGGAGCCCAGCAGCTGTCCCAGCATGACACCGTGCAGGGTGTCACGGGGGGACACTGCAACTCTCACAGAACAGCAGGTCTGCTCCCATCACATCTCCATCCTTGAAGGTTTGTGTTACCACCCCAGGGTCTTGCAAGCTTTTGGAGGAGGCACTGGGATGAAAAGGGGCAGGGTCCAAGAGCTGCACCTTAAGAATGAGCAACCAGGTGCTTTGGTCAGTTCAGCCATCCCAGTCCCTACTGCAGGACATATTCAGGGCTGGTTTTAACCATGCACCTAGCAGGGTCAGCTGCTGCAGCTATTTCAGCCCTTGGCCAGGCTCTTGGTGGGAAAGCTGCATTCCAGGGGTGGATACTCAGTGCCAGAGTTGAAGGGTGCATGGAAAAGGGCAGCCTGGAAGGGTTCATGCTTCGTCCACTCCCATTAATAATTAGTGCCATTGTGGAAAATGGAATATGGAGCAGGCAGAAATTTGAAAAAAACATTATGAGGCACTGTAAAGACCAGGTTAAAGTTCCAGCTTAAGTGGACAAACTGGAGATCTGTGTGAAAGCAAAAGAATGCTCTATGGTAGATATGCTGCCTCTTATCGTCCCATCACTGGAATAATCAGTGCATAAAGACAGCACAGGACCCCTTGGGCTGGGGAGCAGCCTGAGAGGAAACACAGATTTGTTGTAGACCTCCAGGTACAGCTGAAACAGCTGAGTCTCACCGATGTGGAAATGGCAGGCACAAAATCATCTTCCTTTGCAACCAGGAGGGAACGCAGGAGCACCCAGTAGGCAGCTGACAGGGCCACAGGGACATGGCCCAGGGAGCCCCTCAGCATTCCTGGGAATCCCATGGCTCTGGGGTGAGGGCTGTGCCCAGAGACCTGAGGGTGCCTCCTCAGTCGAGCTGGTGAAGGGGAAAGGAGGGGTGGATAGTTGGATCCATCACATCCTCACTGAGTTAATTAATCCTGGTCACAGCTCCTGGGCTAAGGGACTCCAGTATTCTTCCCCCTAGAAGTTCTTCTCAGTGCACATTTCAGTCCCTCAGAATCAGGTCAGGGTTTGCTGCTGACAAAGCACCATTTCAAGCACAGTGACACCACTTCCATGAAGTTTGCAAAGCATGCAACTCTTCAGTTTGTTTTGTTCAAATATAATATCCTGTCTATCTTAAGGTGCGTTTGCTGAGTCAGGGGAATAAGGACTTTTGAGGAGAGACAGCAGAGCTGGGGGTGAGATGGCTGAGATGGCTCTCAGGGGTGTGGGCAGTCTGGGAGGGTCAGGGGGAGGGTGTGGGTTCTCTGGGCAGAGCAGGGGATGCAGAGCCGTGCTTGGGGACAAGTGATGGGCCAGTAAGAGCTGGTTGGTGAGGCTCGGGGGATGGACCCTCACAGATCGAGGAAAGGAAGCGAGTGAAAGCAGGGAGGCACTGCTGGCTCTGTCACTCAGAGACAAAGAAGAGCTGGTGGAGATCAGCCTTTACAAACAGTAAACAGGAGTTTAACATCCTGAGAGAAGGGAGCAAGACAAATACAGAATTATACCCACGAACACACAAGCCCTGTAGGGGGTGTTTTGTCACAGCAAGTTCTTTGGACTCATGTGACTAATTAAGCAAGGATTTATTCTTGTCTTTCTCATCCTGCCTCTGATTACCTGGGACTTGCCTCTGGTGGTGCTCAAGTGCAACAGGGAATAAGAAAGTCCAGAAGGTTCCAGGCAGGTGTGGGCTCGCAGTAGTTGAGGCATCCCTCGAGGGAACCTTGGGCCTTGGAAACAAATGAAACATTCAGCAGTTTGGCTGCTGAAGAAGGTCACTCTGGTTTTCCACTTGAGCGATTTCATGTCATGAAGTTCAGCTGCTGCAGGTGCTGCCTGTTTTCTAAGCACCCCTGAAACAGGAGCAGATGTGGTGCTGCCCTTTGGGCCCAAGTTTACAGTGGAACAGGGTGATCCTGGAGAGGAGTGGTGATGGAGAAGTGATGAGGAGAGCTCATTTAAGCCCCAAATGGGTTAGCTCTGTCTCAGTGTAAACAGCACCACTCTCCTTCTAGTGCTCACATCTTCATCCCCTTCACTCCCAAGGCCATACTGGCACCTTTGAGTCCCGCAGACTGCAGTGTTCTTGGTGGGATTGTCCCAGGGTCTGCCTCACAAACTGTGCTGGTTTTGGTGTCCCCAAGCCAAATCTGAGCCTGGAGAGCTTGGACCACTCACTCAGTCCCCCTGTCTGTGAGTTGGCAGTGGGGAAGGTCAGTGGGGGCTGCATGGCTCAAGGGTTTGTGGAGGAGAGAGGAGACCATGGTGTGGAAAAGATCAGGCATCACATCCTGAACCACAGTGAGTGTTGGAGTCCAAGGACCTATCTCTTCTTTTGGGTAGAAATTATTGTTCTTTGCCCCCATTTTCCCCCAGAGAAAAACTGTGCCCAAGGCAGCTGTAACCACCACGAGGGCAGAATACAAGACTGTGTCTGGTAGACAGTGAGGGGAAAAACCCCTTGGCATGAGGGGCATGGATGCATCCATGGGAGAGAAAGGAGTACTCTGCAACCCTGCCCTCTACCTCCTGACTCAGCACCCCAAAGAGGCTGAAGCAGTCTCTGCCCAGGAACATCACTTCTCCTGGCTGGGTCCCTGGCACTGGGCTGGACCGGGGGGGACTGGACAGTGGGCAACCAGAACACAGTCTGAGTAGTAAAGACAGAAGATATATAAATGAAAAACCCCGGTAAAAAGAGAGAAAGGGTGACTACCTCTCACAGTCTAGTCCTTGAAGGGGATGTGCTGGCTGGAAGAAATGTGGAGATCAAAGCATGTGCAGCAGCAGTGGGGCCAGTGGATGCAGCTCCTAGATCAGGCTGCAGGCAGCATCACTTGTGAATTCAGTGGGGTGAACAACTGAGCCCTTCTTCTGATGACTGGCAAATAAAAATTAAAGAGAGGCAACACTGAAAAGAGCAGCACAGCAGAAGTATTGAGACAGCTTGTGCCTGAGGGACATCTGCAGGGTCAGATCCTGTGGGCAAGGAGCATCCCAGCTGGATGCTGTTCTCCCTGCTTTAGTAACCCAGCTCAGCTCAAGGACAGTGCTGGCAGGTTTGAGTTAAACTCACAGGCAGTTTAAGATGTAGTTAAGTCCCACTCACACATTTTTCCCAAAACAAGCAGGAAAATAAACTCAAATGTCTGGTCCACACTGACCTCCTGACCAGCACTACCAGACCCAGAGGGACCCAGCATCCAGCACCCTCCAGGGACAGCGTCAGGCCTGTTCTCCTCTCCACACAGCTGGGCTGGCCAGTGGTATCCCTGCATGGCTATGGGGCTCATGACACTATGGATTTATCCTCATTCTCTCGGTAAAACTAACTATAGCAGTGAATGGTGTTAGACTCACTGCAGCCATTCCTAACAGAGGTTCAACTCAAGCTTTGCTGCTGACTGGGAAAGATACCTCAGCCATCATCCCATGTATGGGGTGGGACTGCTTCCAGCCACAGCCCAGCAGCATGTGCTGAGATGTGAAGGGCTGTTATGTGGTGCTGAGGACGGCGCTGTCTGTACTGCAGCACAAGGAGGGACCTGGTTAATTTGCCAAGTCCAGCTCAGCATCCTGCAAGCAGAGGCTTGCTGGGTTCCTGCCACGTGCTGACCTTGCTGCATGTTACAGAAAGCACTTTGGCACGTTATTCGTGCCCCTGGCACCCCGAAGGTGGCAGGAACTCCTGACACTGCTGCACCAGATCCATCCCTTGCCGTGGGAATCCCTGGCCTCCAACCATGCAGGAGGTGGCTGCAGATGCCATGGCCAGTCCCTGAGGATGGGGCTGCCCCTGCCATTAGCAGGAGACAGATGAAGTCACAGCCCTGCTGCTGCAGTTATGGTCATGTGAAATGTTCCAGCTGAGCTAATTCTGTTTAGCTCCACAGGACTGCGGAGAGAGCAGCGGGGCAGGGAGAAGCCCTGGGCTTACCTGCAGGGAGGTTACAGTCGGTGCCTGCACGGTGGCAAAGCTCAGGGAGTGCTCTTGTGGCACACATGGTTCAGTTCTAGTAGGCACTTCTAAAGGACTGTTTGGAGACCAAACAAGTGCATGGTTTGGTGGTGGTTCACTGGAGCTACACGAGGAGCCAGCCTGCCACCTGCAGCTCACGAGGCTCTGCACAGCCACAACAGAAGGGACTCAGAGTGTTTCTGAGGTGCAGGGACTGCTTCCACCTTCGATGCAAAAAACCCCAAAGGACCCTGCCAGGCAAAGGACACAATATGGAAAACAAAGGTTAAGAGGTGCAGAATGTGGGCTGGGGGCAGCAGTTGGCTGTGTGATAGGGCACAGCACCCTGCAGATCTCTGGAGATGGAGGGGGCTGAGCACTGGCACTGGAGGTGTGCAGGAAAGCTGGACAGAGCTGCCTATGTTGGCCTCTGGGATATGGGGGCTGGCCAGGCCTTCATAGAGTCTCTGGCAGGAACAGTGATGATGAGGACAGCGAGGGTCACAGCACTGCAGGAGGATTTCCCCTTCTTGCAGGTTGCCTTCTACTGCCCTTTCTCCACCTGATATCTCAATTTTGAGATGTCACAAGAATGAATAGTTTTTGTAGCAGAACGTACCATAAACAATTACTATGCCACAATTTAGAAATCAGCTGAGCAAGGTGAGAAAACACTGAAGAAGGGAGCTAAGGCAGCTGAGCAGGCAATGCTGGGCTGATGTATAAGCAGGAGTATTGTCTTAAAGAAGTTCACAAGGCAGTCACTAAGAACTTTGGGGGCTCCAGACACAGATGACCCCTACAGACCCTCAGTGAAGCCCCTTAGAGACCTTATAAGGATATGTATATATGCTAATAAGTGTTGGAAAATGTCATAAACATGTAAGAGGAATGCGGGGAACAGAAATGAATAATCCTGCAGTGCAGACATATAACTGTGACTGAAATGGTGAAGTGATTCCCAGGGCACCAGGTGTGCTGAAATCATTCCAGCACCGTGACAAAGAATGCCTGGATTCTAAAACTCACAAATTGAGCTTTGGAGGTTCCTTTTAAGAGCCAATTTCAGGCAACAAACCCAGGGACTGCATCCACCCTGTACCTCACCTCTTGCTGCCCAAGATGAAGGGAGTTTCCCCCAGTCCTCCAACACCAACAGCCTCTCATGACTTCACAGCCATGAACTGAGAACAAGTGATGTCTCTCCTCTGACCTGCTCCTGCCACTGGAGTGTACAAATGCCACAACCAAGCTCGTCACCCTGTGCCCTCCCAAGCTCTCTGTGCCACAGTGTTGGCTCTCCCTCACTGGGGGTGCAGCAGCAGCGTTGCCCACAAGGCTGCTCTGTTCTCTCTGCCACGACAGAGCAGCCACTGTTGGGTTCAACGTGCTGAAGCACAGACACTTCATGTCATCCTGGACAGTGAAATCCAGGACAAGACACAAACAGTCTGACAAAATGTATTTTTACATCCTTCTGTGCTCTCCCCAGCGTGGGAGTCTTCGGGGCTGAACAGGGGCCTCACACCACGGTCAGTGTCTGCATCTCAGATGTAACCAGTGCAGGGAACGTATCTTGGTGGTGTGCCTTGAGTCAGGTCCTGCAGTTCCTCTTAAATCACACTTGGATAGACCAAGCAAGATCTCTGCAAGTAACTGCAGTACCCTAACAAAGGAGGTTTAAAATATACCCTTCTGGCCATTGCTGCAGAGTATCTCGTCCTTTGGTCTCTCTGATTGCTCAGAGAAATCACAGGATGTACAAAATTAGATATAGATTTTTCAACACCAAAGGACAGAAGCAACAATGCAGACGCAGTAACAGCACAATATTAGGAAAATTTTCCTTATTTGAAAACAAGATTCAATTCATCATATTTAAATCTTGCAGACAATAAAAGATCTGTAGAGGGTGTTTCTGTGATTGATCTGCATGAAATCTCTGGCCAGCTCTCCAGTTGACCTTCGCATCTCCCAGGAGAAGCTGCAGACACAGGACCAGAATTTATAATGAAAAAGCAAGCAGAAAGAACAAGCAGAAAAAGTATTGATTTTTCTAAGCCTTTCTTGTCTTTAGAAACAGAGTAATGCACAATTTAACTATTTGCCTCTGCATTTCATTAATGATTGTGATGTATTAAAAGATAGTAGAAGAAAGGTTTTTATGGCAAGACACAATTTTGTCACTATTTATAGCACAGTGGCAGTTTCCCCCTGACCAGCTGATGCCAGTAAACCCCCACACTTTGTAATGATGTCATGGCCCTACACAATCAGGAGCATGGCCTGACTCGATCTGGCAGGGTCAGGAGTCCTGGAATGGAGTAACAAGATTTTTCATGCACACTCTCTGTTTTTATCCTCAGTGGAACCAAGCTGAAGCTCTGTGAGGTGCACAATTGTAATGACCACTCACCTAACCCTGTGATGTCCCTGGGATCTGAGTGGGCCTTGTGGACAGGTACTCAGTGTAAGATAAAATACTAATCAAGACACCCACCCATGTGGCATCTGGTGCCCAAGTTGGGGTGGATGAGGCAGTTTTCCAAGGTGCTCTGATGAAAGGAGGGCTCTTCATCAGTGCAGTCCCTTTGACTTTAAAAGAAACGAGCATCAGGAGAGGCATTCAGTGTTCTCTGGTGAGGCACATCCTCTACACTGCAGAAAGAGTGGCTGCAAAAGGGTGTAATGGAAGAAGACAGCACAATAAGGTGTTAACAGATGGGCAGAATGTATATGCAGGCTGAGAGCAGAGGAGTGAGCAGTCCAGCCCCTCTGGCTGTGCTGCACACCTTCACTGAATTCTTTTACTGCAGCACAACATTCTTCACTTGCCATTACACGGCCTGTACAGACCTCTGAGACTCAAGATTTGTTTTGATACCTTTTGAAGGTCAAGTTTACTTGTGATTCAGATAGATAGTCCCATTTAGGAGGAAGACATTAATCAAATACACCTAGTCTGAGGAGGAGCCAATGGCTAAATGAGGCCATCAAAGTCCAGAATTCCATAAGAACCCCCTTTGGCTCTCAGGCAGTGCCCCTAGCTGGCCCCCTTCACAGTGACCTTGGATTCTTCCTTCTCCAAGTCTTTACATTCCCATTTTGGGCAGGTCCCATGCAGAAGAGCCCCTCTGAAGGCTGAGCACTGGCAGGCACTGAAGGGGGATGCTGCAGAGAAGTGTAGCAAAGGAGACTCGTTCAGGGCAGGATACATATTTTGCAAGGAGAGATCAACTTGTGGCAAAAAGGGTGAAATATCCGAGGGATTCACAGATACATGAATTGACCTTTGAATGCCTGCACTGAACAGATACCTCCAAACTGTCATCTCTACTTCTGCCTTCACTGAGTCCCTGCAGGTGAGCTCCTCACCCACTCTGCATTTCTTCAACAAGAATTTTAGTGAAGTCTATATGGAGGATATTTTTCGTAAAATCAAATGGTGGAAATATCAGGTTCAGCCAAGTTCAGATGTCAGCAGATGAACAGCAGATGGGAGCTGGAATGGGAAGGAGCAGAGATGCCTCATTCTGGACTTTCTCCTGAGGTTACTGAGCGATGAAATGGGGCTGCTAGGGATATCTGCATGAATGGTGAGCACAGGAGATGGGATAGCACCGCCTGCTACCTTCTTCCTTGAGGGCTGGGCCTGATGGCTACAACGGGAACACCCACCACCAATGTCCAGAGGGAAATGGATCCTATCACAGTGTACCAACATCATTTTTATGACTGTGGCTGCAGGAACCACCCCTGTTTTCTTGGTCACTGTCTCTTCTGCTGACATCCTCAAGTGTCTCACAGGCCTTGTACTGTTGTAGTCCGGGTGTCTGCTGAGGTTTTAGGGGTATCTCCGGAGGGGGTCCAGCCAGCAGTCCTGTAGCAGCTCTGTGCAGGTTCTCAGGGCCGAGACCACCCCCCCCCCGCCGCCCGTCCCTCGGGACAGACGGCGGGGAGAC
>JAWWES010000062.1:2030268-2044942 GCA_035583135.1 Lophotriccus pileatus
GCTGGTTGGCACTGCCCAGGCTCCCCAGGGCAGTGGGCACAGCCCCAAGGCTGCCAGAGCTCCAGGAGGGTTTGGATACTTTCAGGCACATGGTGTGACTCTTGGGAATGGTCCTGTGCAGGCCCAGCAGCTGGACTCAATGATCCTTGTGGGTGCCTTCCAAGTCAGCATATTCTGTGATTTTTTGAAATGTTCAGCTTTATATTCTGGGGTTATTTAGCTCTTTCACTTTAATTACTTGCATTGGACACTAAGTCAGTTTTTACATAAAGCTGGTTTTTCTAAGCAGATGTTAAATATTTTCCTTTATAAAATTTTTGCACCAAAAGTTTCCCAGTTTCTCTTCTTCTGACCTGAGGATTCATCTGCATATTAAATGTAATTAACAAGATATTCTGCATATTAAATGTAATTAACAAGATATTATGCAAAATATAAAATTTAATTACCCTAATTATAATTTAAATGATAAGTATATTTAATAAATAGTAATTTTTAAAGCCTAATTTCATAAGTACTCAATTGGTCAATTTTTAAGTAGCTCTTCCTTCTCAGCCATTCACCTACATGACCACACTGCCTTTTCTGCAGTGCTGGTGTGGTCCAGTTGTGCAATGCTGAGGGATTTCTTTTTAATATGGATTTTGGTTATTGATTATGGTTATTTTTAATATGGATTTGTGGAGCAACCAAGCAGAGCCAGTGTTGCACTGGCATTGCTGCCAATTACAATATTCCTGGAATGGCACCTCCACTGCTCAGTGAAGGTGTTTTTGACCTGCAGGGTCCAACAGTCACAAACCTGTGACTGAGGCTGAGAGGGAAGGGCACCCTCTACCAAGAGCCCCGTGAAAGAAGAAGGTGTGTTCCCTTTGTGGAGAGGTGGAAAATGAACGAAAGAAACCCATGGGAAGGCCCCAAATGTAAGTACTTTGGAAAACCCCACTGGTGGTCTCTCCCAGCCCAGCATGCTGTCTCCAGTAGCAGATGCCACCGGTAGGAGCCTGGCCACGGCCACCACCCCACTCACCCCTCGAGATGTGGGACTGCAGAAGGGTTGTCCTTGCCTCCTCCTCCAGCAGCCAGTTGGGGACCTGTTTCCCAGGCTTTTGTGCAGTCCCCCTCTGGACCTGCTGCAATCAGCAGCTCCCACGGCAGCCCAGGATAGGTCATGACCTGACCTGCTGCATCCATAATTCCATGGTTGTCTCACACCCATCTCTGGGGAGGTCCAAAGGGCTTTCTGTTGTGGTACAGCGGGACTGGGTGAGCAGTTCAGCTTTCAGCACGTCCCCCGCCTTCAGGAATTTGTGAACCTTGATCACACTGACTTCCTCAGTGTTCCCTTCTTCAAACTGGAGCCCTATCCCTTTTAGTCTTTCCTTGGAAGGCAGCTGTGCTCTTCTCTAGACCATTTTTGCCCCATCATTTTTGTTTGTTTTGTAAAACCTTTCAGAGATCCTCACAATCCACCATCAGTGTCACACGAGACTACTCAAAAGAGCTTAAACACAGTTACTTGCATTTTGTTTTGTAATATTTGGAGTCACATCTTTTAAATTTAAGGTAAGAAAGTTTTAAATCTCTAATAAAAAAAAATGACAAATCAGGCTTTTGAAGCTGCTGAGTTAGGTGATCAACTTCATCTAATTTGTGTTGGGACGCAATTCTCCCGCCTTAAGAAGAGTAGGTTTTGTCTGAGAATAATTCCTGAGGTAGGAAAGACTGAGTGTGGTCTCTTGTGTTGGGAAATTCAAACTAAAGAGTGCAGTTCTAAAGCATCCAGAAGGACTTTGGGGAATTCTGTACTACAGGGTCAAAGCAGTGAGAAGCTCTTGACATCTGGCACAGGCAAGCGCACAGCGTGTCCCCCATGGTGAGCAGTGTGGGGGGCAGATGCGGGGAGCAGCTATTTCTCCAAACAATTTCAGAATCGAAAGATCAACAACAAACAGTTGCAAGTGCTACAGCTATATTTTGGAAAATGGGCAGCTGCTCATCACAGAGCACCTTGTTTATCTTCCTGTTCTCCCTGTCTTTAACACACTGCTTTTTTAAAACGCTTGCATCATCACTCCCAAGCACATTTAGTTCACAGAGTTCCCAAACAGCTGAGTTGATTTGCTGGGTGTGAACTTGTCTAAGCCTTCTCCCAAAGAAAACAAAGAAACCCAGCCTACACAAAACTGAACTGGAGCTTTCTGAGGGAAATGCACTGTTGGTTCAGTCAGACCCAGGATCAATGTCAACAAAATGCACTTGTTTTAGAAACGATGAATACCTGGAAAAACCCATCAAGGTCTATAAATGAAACTCTGAAGCCTGCACTGGAGAATCAGCATGTTTGGGTGCCTCTCTGAAGTGCCTCTATGCTGCTGTAAGCAGCAGAGGGACCAAAGAGGCAGAATCAGAGTGTGTGCAGCTCCAGGGACGTGAGCTCTTGGGATCATGGAGACATGGGGGGATGGTTCACACGACTGGAGAGCTGCAATGGATGGGCTGAAGCTCCCTAGGAAGGACAGGCCAGAAAGGTGAGGACAGGGTTGCCCTTTATGTAAGAGAGCAGCAGGAATGCAGGGAGCTCTGCCTGGGAGTGGGTCAGGAGCCAGTTCAGAGCATAAGGGTCAAGTTTAATGGCCAGAGCAACAAGAGTGCTGTAGCAGTGTCTATCTGTTATAGACTGTTATATATAGATATATATATAGATCTGTTATATATAACTTATCTGTTATATCTGTTATATATTGTGATCAAGGTGAAGTAAATGAGACCTTTGAGCAAATGGAAGAAGCCTCACATTTGCAGACTGTGGTGGTCAGCTTTAAGGGTTCTTCTGCAATTGATCTTGCGCTCTCATCTGCCCACACATGAAGACACCCATGATGCCATTTGTGATGAATATCATAGAATCACAGAATGGGTTGAATGGTGAATCACAGAATGGTGTTGAAACAGACCTCACAGATCATCTCGTTCCAACCTGCCACCATGGGCAGAGACATCTTGCACTAGACCAGGTTGCTTCAAGCACTGTCCAATCTGGCCTTGAACACTGTGGGGCAGCCACAGTTTCTTCTGGGCAACCTTGTCAGTGCCCCACTACCATCACAGGAAGAATTCTTCCAATATCCAATCTAATCCTTTTCTCTGTCAGTGGGAAGTCATCCCCCTTTTCCTGTTCCTCCAAGCCCTTGTCCAAAGTCCCTCTCCAGCTCTCCTGGAGCCCCTTTAAGGACTGGAAGGGGCTCTAAGGTCTCTCTGGATCCTTCTCTTCTCCAGGCTGAACAACGCCAGCTCTCTCAGCCTGTCTCTAAACTGGGGAGAGACAGAGTTGATGAGTGGACTTTTAGATGGATTAAGAAAGTGATGGTCACATCCAGAGGGTAGCAGTTAATGTCGCAGAGTCCCGATGGACATCAGTGACAAGCAGTGCCCCTCAATGGTCTGTACTGGGACATGTATTGCTTAATATCTTCATTAATGGCATCGATGAAGGGATTGAGTGCATCCTCAGCAAATTGGCAGAAGACACCAAACTGAGGGTGCAAGTGACTTACCTGAAGGGTGGGGCCATCCAGAGGGACCTGGAGAAGCTCGAGAAGTGGGCCATGGGAATCTCATGAGGTTTAATAAGGCCAAGCACAAGGTGCTGCACCTGAGTCAACAACTCCCAGTATCAATCCAGGCAGGGGATAAACAGGTCAAGAGCAGCCATGGGGAGAAGGACTTGGGGGTGCAGGTGGATGAGAGGCTGGACATGCCCCGTCTGTGTGTGCTGGCACCCAGGACCCCCCACCCCGTGCCCTGGGCTGATCCCACAGTGTGGGGAACAGAGGAGGGGGTAATTCTGCCTCTCTGCCCCACTCAGGTGAGACCCCGCCTGCAGAGCTGCCTCCAGCTCTGGGGCCCTCAGCACAGGAAGGACATTGACTGTTGGAGCGGGTCCAGAGGCACCAAGTTGATTTGAGGGCTACAGCACCTCTCCCACAAAGAAAGGTGGAGAGAATTTGGATTGTCCAGTCTGGGAAAGAGAAGGCTTGCGGTGACGTAACTGTGACCTTGCAGTACCTGAAGGGGACCTACAGATTGAGAAGGAAATTTACAAGAGCATGTAGTGACAGGGCAAGTGGGAATGGACTCAAAGTAAAAGACAGCAGCTTTAGATTAGATATTAGGAGGAAAATCTTTGCTGTGAGGCTGGTGGGGCCCTGGCACAGGTTGCCCAGAGAAGTTGTTGATGACCCATCAAGGGGCCTGGCTGAATGGAACTCTGAGCAACCTGGTCTAGGGAAAGGTGGCCCTGTCCATGACAGGGGGGGTGGAACTATATGATCTTAAAGTTCCTTCTAAAACAAACCATTCTGTGATTCTATGACTCAAAGATTCTTTGATTCTATTTCCGTAGCAGAGGTTCTCCAGCCCGTGGAGCATCTTAGTGATCTCCTCTGGACTTGTTCCATCAGGCCCACATCTTTCTTGTGTTGGGGGTCCCTGAGCTGGATACAGAATTACGGGTACTGAGGTGTCTAATCTAAGCTGCCTGAGCCTGCAAAAGTAATCTGTGGTGCTGAAGGAAAGCAGAACAATGAAGGGATACAGCTCCCAAAAGCAGCTCTACATGAAGTGCTCAGGAGAAAGAGGGGCTGGGCTGTCCCAGTGTGGAACCAGCCATCACACAGTGATCCCAGCACCGAGCTGGGAGCTGACAGTGGGCAGCACTCAGGGACGGACAGAGAGACCCGAGAAGATGCCGCATGACCCCGTGACACACGGCCAACAGTCTCCTCATCCTCTCAGACAACTTTTGCAGACATTGCCCACCTGTCTAAGCTGGCTGGTGGAATGGGCATTGCTCTGGGTCTTGTGCAGACAAATACTGGAGCTGGGACAACGCGGATGTGGCGTGGATGTGGCTCCCCTGAAAAGGAGATACTGTCCCAGGAGGTGGCTCAGCACTGTTGGCTGCAGGAGAACCTGGCACAAAGCCTGCTGCAACTGCCAGCTATCTGTTCCACTCCCAGGAAACCATATCCCGGGGGAGCCAATGTGGATTTTCCTTCCTTTCACACGGATAGACCTACACAATCCAGAGCCTGCAAAACATTATTACAGAGTGACTGGCTGAGGATAACATACCAGAACCTGACTTTATCTGGTCATGTGGGATGTTCTCTGCTGTGGTAGAGCTGGATCTCATAGTAAAGATGTCTTATCTTCCATACAAATGTGCTCACAGGCAAATAAGATCAATTAAAGAAGTGAAGCAGCTTGTAAATCAGCTGGCTCTGAGAACTCCCCCAGCATCTTCCAGTGAGTGAGTCAGAGCACATGGATTCAAGACTGCATCAGGCACCTTTAGAGAACACAGCAAATGCAGGCTAACATGTTCTGCCCAAGAAAACTGATAATGGAGATGAGTGCCACCTGGTTTGTGCCAAAGAAACTCCAAAACTTGGAAAGGCTGTTAGATTGACTGAAATTTTCAGGAGCAGGAGGCTTTGATCTCATTGACTACTTTATGTGCCTTGCTGACTTTTCAGTTCTGTGAAGCAGCCAATAGCCTGGAACTTGTCTGCTCAGGCTTTTAGAAGGATACGAATTATTATCTCCATGTTTCTAAATACCAAATGTTTCCTCTCTGAAGTGGGGGTCAAGCAATGGAAGAGGAGCCCAGTGGGGTTGTGGAGTCTCCATTCTTGAAGATATTAATCATGAAAGGCCCACAACAACCTAAATTAATTTCAAAATTAATCCGCTTTCGAAGTGGTCCTGCTTTAGGGAGGCTGGCTGGACCAGGTGGCAGCCAGAAATCCCTTAATACCTGTATCACTCTGAGATTCTGAACTTCATAAACAAATAACAAAGAAAAGTATAATCAGTGGTCATTCAGGTTTGAGCCAAAGCCCCAAGGGGTTGCATTTGGAAGAATACAAAGCTGTGATGAATGTTTTTTTGTCATTTTTCCCTCCAATAGTCCTTCTTCAAAGCATTGCCATCACTCATTGCTCTGTGCCAGAGCCTTCTCCACGCAGGCCCTTCCTCACACAGCATCCTCAGTTAAAGGTATATGCAATTCCCTTTTCATCTTTGACAAAATGTTGGCTTGCACTTCACCCACTGACACAAAAATGCAGTTAGAACTGCCTTTGAAAAGTGATTTTTTTCTGGCATACTGAAGAGTGGTTAAAATACAACATTTCTGTAAATTGGTCATTGTATAATTAGAAGTTTAATGTCATTATATTTTTAAATAACAGATGCAGTTATTTCCACCTTTCCATTTAACAGTAGTAAGAAAGCTGCATAACTACAGGAGGAAAATAATTGGGTTTTAAGGAATATTTAGTAAATTGTATGTTCCAAAAATTCCTCTGAATTACAGCAGCACAGATTCCCCACAAGTCATGCCAGCTCTCAGGATAAAACAAGGACAGTTCCATGCCCACCAGATGCTCATTTCCATGTGTTTTGTATTTCACAAAGAGGTGAAAATCCCATGCCTGGTGGGATTTTTGCTCTCAGGTTGGATATCCCAGGAGATTTTAATCTCTTGCTTTCCGATATCCCTTTTGAATTGTCTCTTTTAAATTGTCCCTTTTAAATTGCCCCTATTTGGGCGCCAACTGTGGTAGTGAATAAAAATATGACTCTCCTGGGATGGTGAAAACAGAGAGACTGCTTTATTAAAACTGAAAGACTTCCTATATTCAAAAAAGGCGTGGTTACCAAAGCATCTCACTCCTCACCTTGCCAGGAGTATTGCCCTTTTCTGTGTGTGAACAAGAAAGGCATTTTCCTGAATAACTGGTTTCGTGGTGTGTCCTTAATAGCAAGAAATCTCCTTGCTGCAAATTTTGAGACAGCAATGGAAAGTGTGCAAAGCATAAGCCAGTGTATCTTTAATTCCCTGAATAGCACCAACGTGATTTCCTTCAGGATGCAGAGTATGAATACAGCGATTGTGAACAGAAGCCAGTGATCCCGCTAGTTGCAGTGAGGGAGATGCTAGTGAGAGAGCTTGGCAGTAGGGAGAAAACCCAAACTGAGGAATTGCTCCTGAATATCTAACACAGTTTCTCATGCACAGGACAGCAATGAGAGCAGACAGGACATTTTCACTGAGCCATTACATCTGCAACAACCAAGCAGAAAGCAGTGAGATGGTATGGCCCAGTGTCACTGGTGGGAGGGTTCTTTCTTTCCTCCAATCCCCCTCTCTTCTCAGATGAATTGTTCTTGCTATGGGACTGGAACCTGTCCCTAAGCTTCACTTTGGAGCCAACACAGCTCTAATTTTCCTTCACTCAGGAGGTACCAGAACACCTGTTGAAGCAAAACCCGTTGCACTGAGACTTGCCCTCGTTGCTGCCTACCCCTGTCTCCCCTTTTCAGGTACTTCTCTGGAAACTGGAAGGAGCATCTTTAGTTTGCCACAGCAGGGAAGTTGAGGGAAAGCCCTGTCTGCTTTAGAGCCAAAGCCAGCTGAAACACAGTGTGACAGTGCTGGCTGTCCCTGCCCAGGGAGAGGGCCGTGGTGCAGCCAGCATCGCAGCAGGGTTGCCCGTGTGGTGATGGCTCTGTGAAGCATACAGCAAAGAAGACTAGTACGTCAGGTACTATGAAAGCATCACCACCAGACTGTGGTGTTGGTGTCACATCTATTTGGAAAGTGTTACTATGACATCAGGAAAGAGATCCTGTCCACAGGCATCACAGAGTTTCTGGCTGATTCAGAGCTGTGAAGGTTTTCCTCATGCACTCTATTCCTTCCCCATCCAGGAACCTCACTCCATGCCAAAATCCCCTTTGCTTTGCTGGTCACAGCTTCACCTCACCCAAGGGACACTTCCCTCAGGAATCTCCTGCTTCCTTTGGAAAGAGAGTGGAGTGGTTACATCTGAGGAGACTGTGACTGTGGTTCCTCTCACACGAGCAGGAGACAGCGATGGACTGGGCTTTTTGTACCATGTAATAAGAGTCTAGCACAGGAAGCAGAGGAAGAGGGTGAAGGTCCAGTCCACTCACACTCCAGACTGAGCAGCACATTGGCACCCTGTTGTTGAACCTCCACGGTGGAGACTTGCTCACTATGGCCAGTGTTTGCTGGAAGCTCTGGACCAGAAAGACTGGGAGAAGCCCACTTGAGGTGGTAGTCCTGGCTTGATCCTTCCTTGCTGTGATACAAAGCATGGTTGGTGGGCCAGGGCTCTGGGGGAAGGTCCCTCCCTCCACTGCACACTCTCCAGGGGCACATTAAAGCGGTGGTGCAAAGGCAGAGTTCCAAAGGAAGGCAGCTGGTGATTTTCCTGCACTTGTGCAGGGGAGGTGCTGGAGACAGAGGCATGCTGAGGGATGCACCAGTTGCACTGTGGAAGTGGTACAAGAAATTGGTGGTTTTGTCCAGCCCAGAGCTCCCTTTAGCAGTGAACTCACTAGAAGGTGCAGTTAGCCAAACCCAAGGAGGACCTAGATCAGATCAGTCACTTTCTGGGAGACTCTGCTTCTCACTGTCTGTCCAGGGTGACTCGTTCAGGAGGATGCAATGTGGAGGCTCAAAGCAAGTGATGTGAATCCTGCGTCATGAGAAAAGCTAAAAAGAGAGCTGAACAAGGACAGGTAAGGAAGCAAAGAGGGTGTGACTTCCCCCACAGCAAGGACCATGAATTACAATCTCAGCAAGGAGAGGTGCTCTGCACAGAGCAGTAACTAGCAGTGCTCCTTTCTGTTCCTAGCCCTGTTCCTAGCTAGGAGTGGAAATCCAAAGAGAGAAATGAAGCATCACCCTCATTTTCTTTACTCTGTGCAGCTTGTAAGGAAATTCGCTGTGGGAGAAAGTCCTTCAAAGAGCCAGATCCTTCCATTGTGAAAGCTGAAGTGTCTGCAGACAGCCAGGTAAGTGCTAAGCAGCTTTCCTGCGGCACAGAAGATCCAAAAAGCTTTCAAAGTGAACATTTTCTAGGAACATAGCATATAGCCCACTGACACTGAATGTGCAGGACTGCAGCCTCAGTATTGCCACGGAGAGGGAGGGGTGGGTGAGTGGCTGAGACCCCAGGCAGCTGCAGTGCCATCTCAGCTCACCCATTTCCCATCAGATTTTGCAGTCGGTGAGGTGCCCGCTCTGTATGCAAGTGTTGGGGCAGCCACAGCAAATACAAGAAGGAAGTAGAATAATTAGAAAATATCCTTTGAACAATTACCTGGTGATGGTCTACCTGCTCTGCCTTGCTTTGTGTGTTTCACCTTGCTCCTGGGCAATATTCACCTGTAAGTGGTCAGGGAACTGCTGGGCCACTCTCAGCTCAGCAACTGCAATTCTCTGAGAGGAACATCTGGAGACTTTGTTCTGGATCACAGTCCCCTTGTGCTTAATCCTTAACCGTGTGATACAAGGCAGTGATTACCTTCATGTGTGTGGCTTGAGTGGGGAGGAGAGGAGAAATTCAGATTCCAAGGGTCAGTGCCAGTGCCTGCCCCATCCCTGGGCTGATCCTGCCCTTCCTCAGCAGGGTCCAGCCACGGGGCAGCTCTGCCTGCCAAGCTGCAGCTCATCTCCTGACTGGGCACTAGGAAGCACAGACGGAGTGCTCTGGGTTTGGATCCACTTCTTTGGGCCAACTTTGTCTCCAGGGTCTTTGGATTCTCTGGAAGGAGCAGCCCTTTACTCTGCTGGGTGCTGCTCTGCAAGGGCTGTGCAGAGCCTGCTGCCCATCACAGGGCCTCAGGCCTTGTCTGAGGAGCTGTGGACCAAGCAGTTCTATTCCAGAGGCAAACTAAACAGTATCTATTTCACATTTAAATGCTATTAAAATGCTTAGCTCTTTCTTTTCTGCCATGCTTAGAGGTTTCTGAGGTATTTTAATATGAAAATGAACAATATCTTTATCTGTTGAACTTCATGAACAAAGCATTTATCTAATATATCTGTCTGCTAGAATTTTAAAAGAAGTAAATTACAGAATTTCTTAGGCACTGAAGCTCCATTGTGAGCTGCTTCGGTATGGACGGGGGCGCTTGCTACACTTTTCAAGAAAAATTTGGATCAGACCCAGGGGAAACATCCAAAATACCTTACTTTGATGACAATGCTAGATACTGAAGCACCTATTCTGAAAACACAGGATCTAAATATGATATTAAAGTGAGAGTAGCTCCATGATTATAAAAAGGGAAATAATAATAGTAAAAGCCCCTCACTAGCATCCAGGAATGGTAGCAAGCCACTCAGACTGCCATGCTATCTGAGGTATGATACAAATATAGCACAAAAACTCAATAAGCAGCCTGTTGTCCTTATGTCAACCTTCTAATTATGGTCCCATTCCTAAGCATGTGGACAGATAGCCCACAGCTGTGTTTTCTAGCACGAAATGGGAGAGGAGAGAGGACTGACGACCCTTTTCTGTGTTGTATGTTTCTCTATGAGACACCTAGTGATGTGGAAGCACCATTTCCTCCTCAGCTCCAGCAAAAGTCTGGACATCTCTGTAGTTCTGGGAGGAAGCCTGGGCTACCAGTGATCTGTATTTGCCCAAGCACACAGCCATGAGCAGCTGGGTGGCTTTGTGCTGAGGAGCTGCAAAAAGCCCCAGGAGAAGCAGCTTGTGCTCTGATGGGGGGACCAGGACCAAGTGCCCCAGTCAACCCTGGGCAGTTTGGGACAGTCTGAATTCATGGATATAAATCAAGATGTTACCTGTGCAGGAAGCTCTCCTGTCAGCCGTGCAATCAATTAGCAACATCTACTGCCTATGCTGAAAAGGATCCAGAACCTAGAGGTTATTTCATCCTCAGGCAGTCCCCAAGGTTGATGAATTATACCTTTTGTGGATGGAAAAGGAGCCCAAAATGGCAAGATGTAGGGGTCTAAAATTTATGTAGAGAAATATTACTGGGACTGAATGAGGCCATCTGAAATGGACCATCGTGCCATGCACAGACATCCTCTCGTGAGTTTTAATCGCCTACTGGGGAAGCAGTTTCTGCAGTGAAGACCTGGAGGGCCTTTGCAGGCTGCTTTTTTGCCATCTGTGTTTAGCTGGCCTTGGTAAGATTTTGAAAGGAATTAGCAGTCAGCAATTCACTAGAGCCAGAGAAGCAAAAGTGCTGCTGCTTTTCCACTGTACATTCTGTATAGCCATTGCTAACTGATTAGTTTCTATAAAGTGTCCTTGTCATGCAGTCTCACAACAGTCAATGCCACTTTTTTCAGCAGCTTTGTCACTCAGTCAGTCATGTTTCCCACTTAGACAATCTCTTAAGGTCTGCTTAAGCTATGTCTGGAAACAGGGAAGTAGGTACCAAAAGAAAAGCCAAATAATTTTATCTCCCTACATTTAACATCCATCTCCAGTGCTCTTTTCTTTTACCCCCAGAGCCACGACTCATCTTCAGAGCATGGCCCACGGCACATCTTTAACAGTGACTTGTAAAACCACTGTGCTGGCACACTTGGTTGGAGCATTCCTAGCTGGAGTGGGAATGAGCACAGTTGATGTGGAAGAATAAGATGGACTCTCTAAATGCCCTGGCAGAAAAAGAGATGCTAAAAATCTGCATCCCCTTACTTAACCAGGCAGAGGACTTGAGGACAAAGGACATGGAAATGGTTGAGGTAATCTGTTCAGCCTGGAGAAAATTAAAATAAGATCTCATGGTTGCCTGCAGGTATCTAATGGAAGGGAAGGCTGAACCAGATTCTGCCTGGAGGTGCACAGCAAAGCACAAGAGCTTGTACTGGACACAAGCTGCAACACTGGGAATTTCAATGAGGTATTAGGAAAAAAAAATTATTGTGAAGAGAGTCAACCAGTGCAACAGGAGCCCAGAGGAGTTGTGGACTCCTGATCCTTCATTTAAAGCTCAGCTGGACCAGGCTCTGCACAACTGAATCTGCTCAGAGTGGCAGGTGGGGTCCAGCAGCCTCCAGATATTTCTTCCTACCTCTTCTTCTTTATAAGTCTAGATTACATCTGATCAAATGGGTTTATCTTCTCCCTTCTTTAATTTCATTTTTGCAGTGTAAATTTTGACAAGATTTAAATCAGTGCAAATAGATTATTTTTTTCACTGTTCAGTTTTCCCACAAAAAAAACCCAAACAAGTGAGACAATGCCAAATACAAGGAAAAGAAGAAGATGGAGCAAAAGCAACAAGAATGCACTCAAAATTTTGGATACAAAAAAAAAAAAAAATAAGGCAGAAAGCAAGAAAATAGCCAGTAAAAAATTTAGAAACACAAATTTTCAGAAATTTCATAAGAGGTGTTGGAAAAAAAGCCAAAAATGTATTTTTTCCAAATGCATAGTATGAAAATTACTATGAGATTTCCCTTCCCCCCAGTTTAATTTTCTCCATATGGTTTCTAATTTGTGATTACTTATAAATTTGCAAATTTTGAGGAATTATTCATTTTGTTTATACATTCTGTCCTTCTCCTGAAATACCAAGAAATACCAAGACTAGTTTTTCTAGGTGAATCATGAAGCAGATCTTCCATTCCCAGTCTGATCCTTCTCCTCTTTCTACTTGATTTTTTTGCCTCTGAAACAAATGAACTGTGTCATTTGGAATCATGCATTAAAGACATCAGCATTCAATTGGTTTTGGTTTTGTGTCTGTTTTGTCTCTCTCCTCTGCTGCGTAATATAACCCTTTAGACCATCTTGCTGGCTGCTCACTGGTTGTGCTCTGGGAGGAACACCTTCCTCTGGGATGTGCCAGTGGGACCACTGGGATCATTGCTGGTTTGCCATCATGGGAATTGCTTCCAAAGGGAGGCAACACTTTTCTCCTCTTCTTCACCCCCTGGTATCACATGAATCTAGTTCTTTATGAGCCTCCATCCTCACAGATTTTCAGGTCTCAGTTGGATGAGACTTTGCATAACCTGGTCTATACCTTCCAGACTGCCCACCTTGAGCAGGAGGTTGGACTGCAGACCCCCAGGGATCCCTTCCACTTATCCCATGATTTAACTTGTGTTTCCATACACAGAGGCTATTTCAGTCTTTGACATTCATGAAAGTAACATGAGGGCCAAGACATGACCACCACAGAGGGACATTCCCACTCTTCACCCATGTTGCATTGCTAGGCACTATCCTGCGTGCTGTACTTCTTTACTGGAGAGAGGGAAACATGCACTTCCCATGGACAGCTTTTTCTCACAGCTTTGAATATTTTAATTTCTCTTAGCAAAACATATTTTTAGGGACATAACAGGAGTTGACATGGAAAAGTGTTTTCCTAAATAAAATCAAAGTTCTTCACTATTTGCTGTTTTCTCTTGTCTTTCTCTTCACACAATGTCATAATAGCCTGTAAGGCAAGGGAAGTATGACAGAGGATGAACACAAATCTATCACTTTTAATCAAGAATACAAATATTTATTTAATAGCCTTCCCATTAATGAGCATCTGGGTCAGAAGGACATTTCCTCTACAGAGGATTTGCCAAAACAACAGAGCCAAATGGCAGCCCACAATCCAAGCTTCTTGGCTGTTGCATGCAGGGATCACTGTCAAAAGAACTAAATGTTGACTCAGCCGACTTACAGCCCTTTCCCTTCCATGCTGTGACTGACGATTGCTTTATTCACAGCGACCCCAGACCCCAGCAGAGATGGACACGGCAGTCCCCACCCTGTGCATGCACATGTTGCACAGGCTCTGAGTACTCGTGTCTTAGCATCTCTTCTGGAGTGAAACTCACAGGACAGCACATGCAATTTCTGTCCCACTGGCAGGGGGTGCAGAGGATGTCCTGCCCTGCTCCTAGACGGTTTTACCTGAGAGGAAGCAGTAGTTGCAATTACAGTTGGTGACAGCTTCTATTTAAAAACAGACCAATTCAGTGAATCATGGATGCTTTGTCCCCAGTTCCTGGTAGACTGCTGCCTTGCTCTTTGGCTCCGAGCAGACAAAAGGGAGGAATACATCTGGTGCAGATAGCTCGGTGTGCAGCTGCAGATTGAGGGTGAGAGCCCGAGACAAGAGGCCATGAACTGTTGATCCTTTGCATAACAAAGGGCACGAAGAACTGTTGTGCCAACCAGGGGAATGGACACTGGGATACACAGCAGGAGCGGGAGACTCAGGAGGAAAAGCAAGACTTGTGTGCAGGTAAACTGCGAGGGTATAAAAGCCCAGGGATCAATTGCTCAGGGTCTGTCCTTTGAGGCACCAGCTCGGAGCTGTTTCTGTGTTACAGTACCGTGAATAAATTGCATTATGGAACAAAATATCTGAGGCTCTGCTATGGGAAACCCGAGGTAGAACCGGTGAGGAAACCTGGTCTGACTGTGTGAGCGTGGGTTGTGGGGAGGGTCAGGCGGGAACCCACTGGGTCGCTGGAGCCACCCACTGTGGAGGGGCTCCAATCTGAGCCGTTGGTCCCAGCAGTCTCTCACCTGACAGTCCATCTTCCCCTGAGCAGTGTGAGGGCTGGGAAACCCAGGTAGGGCTCCAGGGTACAGCCCTCTGGTACAGTCCTGCCAGAGGCAACTGCCATGCAAAATTAAAAAGTTGTGTACTACTTGTAGCTGGGAGAAGGCTGAAACTGAAACCAGTACACCGTTGAAAGCTCAACAAAACAATATTTATTACAAAGAAGTGGCCAACAAGAAGAGAAACCGAGAGATGGGAAAGAGGAGGGAAATAAGCCCTCAGTAAA
>JAWWES010000062.1:2045042-2069113 GCA_035583135.1 Lophotriccus pileatus
GTGTGTCCATTGGGATTTCCTGCGGGATATGCCCTGGGGGGGCTTCCCTAAATGAGTCTGGGGGCAACTTCATCACCCTCCTCTTCACTTTCTCCTTCAAATGCCCTTGGAGGGTTGTCAGCCAATAGTCAGTCACCAATTAATTCCAGTTTATACAAGATGCTTCCTTTAAGGACAAAGTTCTTGTGTCTCAGTGCTTGTTTTCTCACAACTTGGCAGGGAAAGAACAGACTCTCACAGGTGGCTGGGCCAAACACAGACCAAAAGTAGCCATGTCTAATTACGCACAGATACACTACAGATGCACCAACATCTTTATAGCTGTTAAACATATCTCCATAGAGAACAAAATAGAACCAAGTTTATTTCCCAAACCCTATTTTTCCACGAAGCTGTTTTTTTCTGACATTAGATGAATGGAGCCTCTTTACTAGATCTGTGAAAGTGAGCATCAGAGCTCTCAGTTTAAATTCAAATGATTTAAAATGCTTTCAATGTTTTAATATCCACTTTCTAAGTGAGAAGATGAGAACATAGAGTCTCAGCCAGATGTGTTTCATAGAGTCTGATGTGTATCACCTTGTTCCTGAGACACCAGCTGCAGGACAAATGGAAAAGTCACGTGAGTCTCACTAGATAGTTGGGATCAAAATGAACAGCTCCTCATTGACAGTGTGACGTGTATTTTCACTGTAGCCAGCACTGAGAGCTTTGAGGCTGGTTGTCTTTGCCTCAGAAGAATCAACTGGCAGAGGGAGTTACTGGAAATCACAGAAGGACCCTGTCAGGAGTTTGCTCATGAATCTGCCATCCTGCCATGAATCATTCAAAGCTGCTGCTCTGTCAAGCAGTGCTGCTACTCTCCTTCCCTGCCTGCAGTGTTGCCATGGATCACAAGGCTGGTTACACATGAGGACACTTGCAGCTTGCCTCCAAGTCCAGATATCTGCTCTATCACTCAGTGAGTTAGTCTGCACCGTTCTGTTTCCCTGCCCCACTCCTGACACTTCCCTGAGCTGTAAGGAATCCACACCTTTGATTGCTTCACTCCTTTATGACACTGTCCTTTATGACAGTGTGATGGGCAGGAGCTGCCACTCTCCTTAGGGTCTAGTTGGAATTTCCTTTCCTGTGACTTTTGTCTGTTGTCCTTCCACTGTGCACAGCTGACAAGGACATCTTCTATAACCTCATTAGTTAACTGAAGACCGCAGTTAGATCCCGCTGTGCCTTGTCTTTTCCAAAATGAACATGCTTGGTCCTTCATCTCTCCTCAGGCAACCTGCTCCAGTGCCCTCCTGCCTCTGTGCCCTCTGGTGGGCTGTCTCCAGCTCTGATATCAGAACCATGCACTGTCCAGGAAAATGCCTCACTAAGTCAGTGCAAGAACAGTGCTGACAGAATTCCTCTCCCCTGTGGAAGAAAATGAATGTCCACCTGTAACAAAATGATATTTTTTTTTAATGTGTAAATAAGAGCTGTGACTCTGTGACCTCATGGAGCTTCAGTGAGCACACACAACTCTTTGGGACATGGCTGCCTTTCCCAGCCATCTTCTGCATCCAAGTTTGAAACAGGTTCAAGAAACTCTTTGGGAAAGCAGCTGCCAGGCAGTTTCAGGCTCTGGTACCAGTTACCTCAGCAATTATAAGACAGGTTTTGTATTTTGATACAGTACCAATTTCTGAGCATTTTTCTACTTGATAAAGAGAAGGGAAAGAGAGCGGCCTCAGGAGAAGGAAGCATCGACTGGGCTCTGGGCTATGATCCTTTGCGAGGCTGAGAATAATGCTTTAAAGTCAAAATACACCTTCTGTAGAGAAGTGATGCCTGAAGAATTCTCCATATGCCAGTGTCTAACTGTGAGGTTTGGAATGTGACAAAAAAGTGGAATTCAGAGGAAAATGACTCATCTAGGAAAAATAAGTACTGTGAGTTTCCTCCTTTTTTGGAACGTCCATGTCTTTAATTCAGGTTTCAATGATAAAGTAAGATGACATCAAATACCAAAGAGCAAATTCCTGAACCAAAAGCAAGAACCTCACATGATGCATTTGCCTTCCTTGACCAAAGTAAATTTCTATCACGAGAAGACCAGTACATTTTGTTGCCTCAGAAAAGAGTTGATTGGTTAATCACAAGGTAAATGTCAAAGAAGGAGCTGCTGAATGCATAAGAAATAGATGTAAGCTAGCAAGGGGCAAAATTAGGATGAAAATTAGGATGGTCCCATGTATTAGTGTTCAGAGCATAGTTTAACAGTGAGCAAAAGCTCAAGTTTCTAAGTACTCAGGGTAATTCTCAGAATGACATCTGCCTCCCCTCTCCTCTAGTCTGGGCTTGGCAAGATCTACAGAGGGAAAAAGAATTCTCTCTGTTTACATAAGCAATGGATCTGACTGAGGTGCATCCACAGGGAGCCATGCTGCTGATGAGGAAGGAGGTATTTTTACTTGAACACCACCCAGGCCAGAGCCATTTTAATGTCATTTCCCATCTTGTGAGAAGGATACATTCAGGTGACGGCTTCTCTGCCAAACTCACTGCAATTGCTTGGTCTACTGTCTCTCCCACCTGCTGGACAATGTGACCAGTACAGTTTTCAGCTCTTGGAGACCTTCAGCATGGGCAGCAAAACAGTTCCAGTCTCAGAGTTTTTGTCTTGACTCGTGTGAGTGGTGCTGTGTGTCTCTCACTCGTGCGAGCAGTGCTGGTTCTCAGTGTAACTCAGCAGTCTTTAATCACAACCAGATTAGTCTGTGTCTATGCACAGTCCTGCAGAGCCCTTTATTACTGATTGCCACCCCTCCTGCCAGCTCAAACAAGTAAAAACACTTCTCCAGTGTTTCTGGGAAAGCAACATCACCCCAATGTATTTGAACTTGAGATAGATCAGACCAGAGCAGGGCTCAGACCACAGATCCTGGGCTCAGCCTGGACAGCCTGGACACCCTTGGGAAGGGAAGCATCCATTTTACCTTTGATGGTTTTCCAGCTACACCACGAAAGGAAACTGTTTCCCACACTGGGTAAATATAAAGTTTTCAGACTTTCTTCTGCAGCAAGAGAATTTAAATCTGAGCCCTTCGAGATCAGACATCCAGGAGATGCTCTACAGTGATAACCTTAGAGCAATCAACAGTCTGGTCGATATGGTGAGGTATTCACTCAGGATTCTAAGGAATGAGGTTTAATTCTCCTTGTAGGGATCTGTGACCCTTACCCACCCCACTCACACCCTTCTGCAGTCCCAAGGACTGAAGACTCAGCTGCATCATAACCTCAGCTCAGGCTGCTGGGGAAAAGTTTAAGCTGTGAGCAACCTGAGAAATTCTGACAGTCACACATAACAGGAAACAAAATTAGAGGTAGGACTGCTGAGATGGGCTCAGTTTCAAAAGGAAAACTGAAATCAGTCTTGTGAAAGTAAAATAACCGGATTAAAGGAAGAAACTCACTAAAAGTTGTGTGTGAAGTTCAGATTTTCTCCCCAGGGCCTGCCTCAGCCAGTACCAAGTGGGTGCAGATGTGCCTGAGCTCCACTGATATATAGCTCAGACAACTTCAACACGGGGGTCTAGAGACTAAGCACAAACTGCTGTGACTCTGCCAACCTTGCCAACACAGCTATGGTTCATTTCCCTAGTGTTAAGCAAAAGAGTAGACTTGTTTCAAAGGCTTCTTTATTTGTAGATCTGCCTCTATTTGTAGATCTCCTTTATTTGTAGATCTGCCTGTCTTACTGATGTACGTACTGGCTCTTGGCGTGTGCACGAATTCTTTCTGTGCACCCGCCTGAACAAAAATGAAGACAACATATCTCAAAAAAAGAGTAGTTGTGTTATTTTATTAAGCACATTCAACACAGGATATTAAATACAACACTGATTTTGACCTTGTAAAGCATAAGAGAAATGAGCTATAGTTCTTATGGGACAAAAGAGTGACTGGAGGATCAGACTAGTCGGCACCCCAGAATTTTCTCTGATTTTCCCAGCCAACCTAAGGCAAGACACCAGACATTTCCTTTTTCTGCATAGAATTGATGGTTCTGAAAAAATAACGGGCATCTGTGAAGCCCTAGCATGGGAGAATGATGACTTTACAGCACATGTTTTTCCTGTGCTAGGAGAAATCTCGCCTCTGCCTGTGGCCCACGAGTTCCCTTCTCCTGACAAGGGACTGCAGGGCAGCAGCAGCTGTCTTGGGGTGGCTGCAGACCCAGACCAGCCTGCACTCTGCTGCAAAGCTCTGCAAGATTCCCCGGACTATCTCTACCCCAAGGGCAGAATGTGTTCCTCAGCTGGAGATATAAAAGAGCCAACCTCTTTCCTTGCACATTGTATCACATCAAACACATCCTGCCCACGAAACAACACCCACATTGTTTGGGAAGAAAATAAACCGAGAGGCATCTTCAGACTTTCGAAGAAAACGTATTGTAGCTACTCTTGTGTCAGTCTGTCTCTGGGAAATTCTCGAGGCTTAAAAGATTCACCATGTGTCCTCTCCCAGCCTGGAAATGAAGTGTTGCTGCAGGGAATTATTTTTTGTATAAGATTCACACCATGTGGCTGCAGTTTAAAAAGCTCCCATTTTCCTCTTAGTCTCAAATGAGGCTTTAGCTCTATGACTTACAAAATACCCAGCCTCTTCGGGTTCAAAAGCATGTTCTAAGTCTTAAACTGCAGTGCAGAATAGATGAAATGTTCCTGTTTGTGGGAGCGGCCCGTTATTTGAAGTGTTGAAGTTGGAGCAAAACCCTTTGAAATATTTGAAGAGAGTGTGATATTTTTGAGACTGAGCTGAGGGCAGCTAGAGCAGACTTGGGCTTGGGGTCAAAAACCATTCACTGAGACAGTGTGGTGGAGAGGGCAGAGCCTGGCTATCAACAGTAGTAAGTGTCCAAAAATCATCCAAAATACAGTTATCTGTATTGTGAAAGAATCCAGTATGTAAATTAGGTGCAAGAGGGAAACGGAGAGAGCTGTTTGGCAATAGATAATTTAGAACCTATTTAGAACCCTAAATGATGCTGCAAAGGGGCTGTGACTTTAGCATTGCTCTTTCAAGACCTTAGATTTTTAATTACTTTTAAGTAAAAGTTCTGTCTAGTGTGAAAAGTTACTGCTTCTCTGAAAAAAAAGAGAGCTTTTATTTCTCATTAGCAACTAAACCAGTTAAAACCCACTAACTGAATAGCTTATAAAAGCTGGAATGAACACTCTGGGTCTTTCAGGTTTGGATGCAGAAGGGGATTGCTGCTCTGCAAAGGGGGCTGCGAGCCCCGGGTCGGAGCAAAGCCGATGCAGCAGTTGGGTCAAGCCCATCCAGGTGAGGTCTGAACCGTCCTCTACCCTTGGCTATCGGCGGGGCCTTCGCTGCCGCTCGGGGCATCACCGTTATCTTGCGAGTTATTGATCCTTGAACCAACGGCAACAGCGCGAGGTCTCCGACCCCGCAGCCTGCCACAGCCGCGCTTCGCGGCACCGGGGACAAGGCCCGGGCTGGCGCTGTGGGGTCCGGTGCGGAGAACTCCAGGGCGGGGGTCGCAGACCTCACCCCGCACCCCCGGGGGCAGCGCTGCCCCAGCGCCCGCCGCCCACCCGGGATTCCCCTCGCAGGCGGCCGGGCCGGGAGCCCCTCGCTGCCCCGACCCCGCCGGCGGGCACAGCTCCGGCCCGGCCCCCGACGCTGAGCGAGCTGCCGCCGCCGCCGCGCCGAGGAGCGGCCGGGCCCCCGCGGGCGGAGGAGCGGAGCGGAGCAGGGAGCGGAGCGGGGGAGCGGCGGAGCGGAGCAGGGGAGCGGAGCGGAGCGGAGGAGCAGCGCAGAGGGGCGCGGGGCGCGATGGAGCCCGGCCGGGGCCGCCGGTCCTGAGGGCGGGCGCTGGCGGAGCCTGGCGAGCGGGACGGCGCGGACGCCGGGTGAGTGCGGGCGGCCGGGGCGCGGCCGGAGCGCTGCCGACGGGGCGGGCTCTCGCCGCCGCATGGCCCGGGCGGGAGCGGGGCGCCCGCGGAGCCCCGGCTGAAGTTGGTTCCCGGGGACGGATTGCCGGGAGCTTCGCCACTGTGGCCCCGGGAGAAGCCCCAGGACCCGCCGGCGGAGGAGGGGGAACGGGGGCGAGAGGCAGGAGCTGGAGGCCGGGGCCTGCGGCGGCGTCACCCCGACTCGGCGGGCGCCGATGGGTGGGGCGGGCACAGCTCCCTCGGCGGAGAGCGGGGAATCCCGCGGCACCGGACACGGGCGTTTGTCACGGCATCAGAGGATGGTTTGGGTGGAAGGGACCTTTAGAGGTCACCGAGTCCCTCCCCCCTGCCACGAGGGGCATCTTCAACCAGATCGGGCTGCTCAGAGCCCCATCAAACCTGACCTTGAATGTTTCCAGCCACAACCGCTCTGGGCAGCCTGTAATGACCCTTTATGCCGTGTATCTGAGAGGGAGGCTTTGCTCTCACAGGCGATTTAGAGCTTTAAATGCGTATTGCAGGTCTCTTCCCCCAAGTACGGGGTGATATTGGGTAAATGAAGCGACGACTTTAAAAGTGTAATTTTATGTGGATCAACCAGGGGAAGGCTTTGGGTTATGCAGCTCGGATATTTGTCTTCTTAGGGTTATTCCTTCGTTATCCCACACCATCCTGGTTTGTATTCCATGAGTGACCCAGCTACCTGGCTTCTTCCTCATGCCTGCTTCAGGTATGATGGTGACCAACTGTCACCTCCAATGAGGTGCTAGTGCAAAGCTAGGAGTTGCCTCTGTGATGTACTTCTGGAATCCTCACCTATCCATGTGTATGTACCTGCTTGGCTGCAAGCCAGGCTTTCCAGGACAGAGTGCACTGTTTTCTCACATGAGCCAGTGGACCACCTGTCACTTGTTGCAGCAGTGATGAATGTGAACGACTTTTGGGATGAGCTTTGGTCCTGCAGCAAAGAGCAGGACACAGCCAGGGACAAGGACTGCATTGCCCTGCAGTCATGAGATGATCCTGATTTTTCCAGGATACTGCAGGCAGCAATGCTTGAGACTTGAACACAGACTTCAAGGAGAGTAATGCTTCCCCAGACAGACGGTCCCTTTCCTAGCAGTGAGCCTGGTGCAAACCCCAAGGAAGAAACTCCCTTTGCAAAACTAAGTGGACAGCTGACTTCAGAAAGGTGGGACTGAACATGAGACAGAGTGTGCCCAGGTGGCCAAGAAGGCCAATGGCATCCTGGCCTGCATCAGGAAGCGTGTGGCAGCAGGAGCAGGGAGGTGATTCTGGCCCTGGACTCAGCACTAGTGAGGCCACCCCTGGAGTGCTGTGTCCAGCTCTGGGCTCTCAGCTCAGGAAGGACATTGAGGGGTTGGAGCAGGTCCAGAGTAGAGCAACGAGGCTGGGGAAGGGACTGGAGCACAAGTGCTGCGAGGAGAGGCTGAGGGAGCTGGGTTTGTTTAGCCTGGAGAAGAGAAGGCTCAGAGGAGACCTCATCACTCTCTACAACTCCCTGACAGGAGGTTGTAGCCAGATGGGAGTTGCTCTCTTCTCCCAGGCAGGTCTCAGTAAGACAAGAGGGCATGGTCTTAATCTCTGCCAGGGGAGTTTTAGGTTAGATATTAGGAAGAAATTCTTTACAGAGAGAGTAATCAGGCACTGGAATGGGAAGTGGTGGATTCTTTGTCCCTGAAGGTGTTTAAGAGGAGACTGGATGTGGCATCAGTGCCATGGTCTGGAAACCACAGCGGTAGTGGCTCAAGGGTTGGACTTGATGATCTCAGAGGTCCTTTCCAACCCGGATGATTCTATGATTCCATGATTCCATGATTCTATGATTCTATGACTATTTTGTTGGTAATTGTAATTTCCTCCTCACAGGAACTGTTGCCAGTGGAGTGCTACATTGATTATTCCAGAAAGCCGTGGCTGGGATGTGTGAGGTTTCTCAAAGACAAATTTGCTTTTGTTTTTCATGTTCTCCCTAGAGTCAAGGCAGCATCATAACAAAGGATTTAGGCTGTACATGACACATGCTTCTCAAATAGTAAAGTTAACAAATATCAGACAAATAGTCAATGTGTTGTTTTTCATGTTGCTTTTAATTTTTTCTGATTTTCCCATTTACCCCCACATCTGGTTGATCTCAGAGTAACATCCTCACCAGTCATCAGTCATTCATTTTCTTCTGATGTATTACACTTCTGATGGTAATTGAGCACGTGTAATACAAGCATGTGTGACTAAATGGCAGAGAATAAGGAAATAAAAAAAAAAAAAATCAAACCCACTGCTAGTTTGCAGCTTCCTTAGAAATCTGGGAAATGTATTTCTTAAATTGAAACATGTCAAAATGTAGGAAGATGTGATGGGCCTGGCTACTTTCACTGTCTAACACGAAGTTAAGCGTGATGGCAGTGCACTGTCCTCACCTAAATGCAGAACAAAACCCAATGGCAAGTTCTGCCACGTACACAGCAAGGTGATGCAGTTGTCTTGCAGCTGTTTGCTTGGCTAGAGCTGTCCTACATACAGCTCCAAGGGGAGCCAGCCTGATATCAAAAGTTAGCATTAGAATTGACTGGTTTTTCCTCTGTCTTTGGAGTAAAGATTCCCTTCTGCCCTTTGGTGAGGCACTCAGAGATGCATGTCCAGAGAGATATCCCTCAGTGTGCGCACAAGCCATGATCCATCCTCTGTGATCCCCAGAGGCACAGTGCAGGACTCAGGTGCCTTCCTGCCCACTCCCAGCCTGCCCGTTACTGACCCTATATGAGCACAGAGATATTGTGCAGAGGGGAATTTAGGTATTTTCCCATCTCTAAGCTCATTGAAATTGGGGTGACTAGGGGAGTTTATTCTAAACCAGGGAAAAAAATAACCAGCATCATGGCCATAAACACTGTGGTCAGAGCAATAATTGTTCAGCTTCTTTGCCAAGGGTGGAGAGCTCCTAACAGGTCATATGGGGGAATGCTACTTCGTAGTGCCCTACAAACATTCAGAAACCAAAGGAACAAGCATTGCATATCAGAGAAGCATGTGTCTGCACCCTAGAAAATGAACCAGGAGGCAGAGGAGTACACTAAAGCTCAGAGTGCAGCGAGAGAGGAGGGTAGAGCATTGATAGGGAGCACTGCTCAGAAAGCTAGTGGCATGTGGAAAATGCTTATGGGGCTGAGCATAGTAGGGAGGCCTTAGATTCCCCCCTACTACCGAAAACCCAGCCACCTGAACCCATGACACCCAGTGTGTCAAGAGAACATTCCGGTGTAGTCCTCCTGCCTGGCACAATTATGGAGAGTTCCTTCCTCCTGTTCATGCTCTGAAATGGTAGAGGCTGGGGGCTCTGTTTCCCCAGTGACATCCGGTGATGGTTGTTATAAGCAACTGTGTCATTTCCCACCACGATCTGCTTGAAGGCACTAAAAATTATCTGAGTTCCTCTGCCCATGCTGTGAACCACAGCACCATAATGCTGAGCTGAGCTAGTTCCAGATATGAACTGTGATGTCTGCAAAACTTGCACTGTCTTGGGATTTTGTTCATTTTGAACTGGATAAGTTTACACCATATTGCAGTCAAAAAACTTTCTTCTGTTTTTTGCCATCTTACATGGGAGAGACGTGTCTAATCTACTTTGCTTTCCTGGTGCTTTGTTGGTTATAGGAAATCACACTACAGAAAGACTGACTTGTGTCCCTGTGGCTTTCTGTGACGGACATCTCACAGTGTCCCCAAGCAGTACTTTAAGTTTCACTACTCTTACCATCTGCAAGGTTTTCCTAATGGCTTAGTCTTCCTTGCTGTAGTTAAATCCCTATCCCTTTCACGATACTAGTCACAGCTATGAAGAACAGACTATTGTTTACTGTTCTGCAGACTTTCATGCATAGAAAGACTGTTGAACCTCTCCTTCAGCTGTGTCCTTTCATACAGTTCATTCCCATACATTTTCTTTTCTGACAATTCCTGTTGCTTTCCTGTGGTGTCTTCGTACATGGTCCATATCTTCTTGGGAACAGTGCCCAAAGCTGAATGCAGGGCTGCCATTCGGCCTTGTTCAAGGTGAACAGAGAAAGATCTATTCAAGGCCTTATTCCTAGTTACACACTGCCAAGGTCTTTGCCATTGCTCAGGTACAATGTCACTGGCTCTGCTGACAGTACATGTTGGTCCCACGCTATGCAGAGCTGAGCTCTTTATTCTCCATCACCTGAGATCAGCTCCTCTGGTTAGAGCCCAGTGCTGAGAACACCGAGGGTGTGCGTCTGATCCCCACTTAAGAGTTGGACTCGATAATGCTTGTCCCTTCCAACTCAGAATATTCTGTGATTCTGTGATCACACAATAGGGCAGCTGCTCCTTTCTACCTAAACTAAATACCTTGTCCTTGTTCTTAAACTCAAATTTTACCTTAATTCTGTTTCCTGGTGTTCTGGAACCCCAGAAATGTCACTCATCTAAACCATTACTGAAAGTACCAACTACTGCTCCTCGTTGTTCCCATCACAGTAGAATTGCTGGTAGAGTTGTAGAATTGCATGGTAGAATATTTCATCCTCCTTGCTTGTAGGTAAAATCCCTGTGTGTTCCCTCACACACCACCTGCAGCTTGAGGTCATTCAGGCAGAAGTTTTTCTCAGTTTCTTCCTGAATTGCCTGCAGGACAGAGGGTAAAATGACACAGGGTGCTTCTTCTAAGAAATGTAAACCATGTTTATGCAAAAGTGCATTTTAAATTTATTTACCGGGTGAGGAGGTGCTGCAGGAGAGGTCAGTGTGCTGCCTTCTGAAGCTGTCTCATCCTCCCTGTTGGCAATCAGGGGTACATGCTGATTCAGTGTCTATAGTTAGGCAGATCAATTGTGATCTATCATCATAGCTTGTATTTTTAAGGCTTGATTGTTTGTGCAAGTGCAAGTATTAGCACATCTACCAATGCCTCTGAAATCCTCTACAGGCAATCCTGTAAGATCCTTTCTGGAAAAAACACAATTCTTCTTGACTTCTGGACTGGAGAGGAGGTCAGGTGAGGAATAATCGCCAAAATGTAAAAGTGAAACTTGATGCATATGGATGGCCCTGAAAAATCTTAGTGGACCACTGTGCTCATGGATAAAGTCTCATAGGAATGGCTGAGCATGCTGAAACTAAATTAAATAAAGCATCAGTGGGACAGCCACAGAGCACAGTGGAATGCTGAACCAAGCAAGGACAATTTGGATGAGACCCACAAGAACTTCTTCTTTGCATGTCTTTCCAGCAGCTATCACCATAGATTCCAGCTGATTTAAAAAATACCAAGGTTTGAGCACTGAGGACTCTTTGAATGCACTAGGGCTTTTCCAGAGCACTCAATATGAGCCTTATTCCCATTGCTCCACTGGATGAGTGCAAATATTTTGTTGACTTAGGAATAAAGGTATTAAAACATCATTAAACACTTGGAAAAATCCTTGAGTCTAAAAACAGTCTAGAGATGCTCTCTAGGAATCTGTAACAGCGAGTCCCCAATTCTTTCCAGTACTTCAGTATTCGGGAGACCCTGACTGATTTCCTGTCCCTGCTCCAGCTCTCCTGCCATCCACAACTCCTTCCAGATTCCAGGCAAGGCTGATGGGCTCAAGCTGGGATCACTCCAGGCCTCCTTTTTAGGAACTGAAAAGAAACGGGCACTGTTAAAATGGCTTTTAGGACATGAGGAGAAAGTAATCTCCACAGAGGGAGCCTGAGATGATCAGCCACTCTTCAGGTGTACCAGAGTTTCTTTATCAGTTAGCCCATACAGATCAGTCATGTCACTGCTTGTCCCAGATCCCACCTTACAGGCCCTTGGACACAGCTGGCATTAAAATCTCATACCACACGGTATGTTTTGGCACTTAAAATTCCACTGATTCCATGGCACCAAATAGTACTGGAAGATGAAATGTGAGAAAGGAAGGTTTTGCACAGTGTGTGTTTGCATTGTGTGCGTTTGTTTATGGCTGAGGGAATACCCAGAGCGAAGTGCTCCAGACTGTGCTGCCTTCAAAGAACTTATGGTAACATACCGTAGAGTCTGGTTTTGCAATGTAGTATTTGCCAACATTACTGCTCCTAAATCCTAGCCTGGCTCTTTGATAAGTAATATTAGTTGCAATAGCATTTGTAACTTGGTAGTTAGCAATGAGTTGATTGCTAATACATGTTGGCTGTGTATAAATAAAGGTAAGAGAGGAAAAATACCAATACTTCCTTGAAAGCTGAGCAAAAATAGAAGGTGGGGAGAAGGCAGCAAAAGTGTTAAACATTGCCAATATTTGCTTGCCAGTTGCTATAGTTGCTTATTTAAAATGAGAAATGCTTTCTCTACAGTTTCTCACATAGAGTGCTGTTCTCTATGTCACAGAAACAAAATGCCTGATTTACTTAGAAATAGTCACAATAATCGTATCGCTAGAGATTTAGCCGTGCTGCATGAGCCATGCTGGAGTGAACATTTCAGGTACCCTTCTTTAGAAACATGAACTCTTCCCTCATGTACCAGCTCCCCTCACAGGCAGTGAGGAGAGATGCTCAGCTTTAAAGGGCCTCGCTGCTGCTGGAGCTGACCAGAAATTCAGGTGCAAACAGAATTTACAGACTGTACCTCTCATTTTTTCAGTGCCTGGTTGTTCTGCCAGAAGCTGCATCCTGATGTGATTATGATCCCTGGATGGGCAGATTCCTAGAGCTAATTCTAAACATATTTCATGATGTTTGAACGGCGCTTTTGTCTCGAAGTTAGACACCACAGCTACTCTATTTTCCATGCTTGAGTCAGTTGTCTCAGATCTGCAAGAACTTACTCAAAACTTCCTCCCTTTTTTGAGTTCTGCTCTGAAATAGGCCTTTAAAGGGGTGCATCCTGGCTGGAGTGCCACCTCCTGTCCCAGGGGGTGCTCCTATCCACCTGCTGTTAGCTCACACTGGGAGCAGCTTCACTGCTGGTCCTGCTTTCAGCATGACGCAATAGACCTGGTCTGTTTAGGTAAGATAGCAGATTCTACGTGTAAAAAGTGCGAATCAGTTACAAAATAGATTTTCAGTAGTTTGCTGAACTTTAGCTCTGTTCTCAGCCATCCCTTTGCAGTTCTCCAGGTTCAAGGAAAGAGAATGTATCTCCTGATTCCTCTAACTTTGGTGTGAACTTAAAGGAAATGTGCAACATATTAAAGGACATTTTATCTTGTTCTCCTTTTTTTTTACTGTTCTATTTAGTGAAAGAGTAAATTTCTGTATCTTCATTTCAACACACCTATTTTGTACACACTATTTACCCCCCTCCAGCCCAGCTCAGGGTGCACCACGGCCTTCTTTCAGCCCAGCATCCTCAGAAAGTGCATCAGCAGTCTGTGGGAGTTGCCCCACTGTCCAGTAATGGCTGTAATCCAGAAAGGACAGAAATGTGTCAGGACTTTGCTTACCCTTGGGATTGAGCATCTCTGGCAATGTGAGCAGTCTCTGCAGCTCTGTGCCTGGATCCCACATGATGGCACTCAGTCCTAAGGAGCTCGTGGTGCCACCCAGCTCCTCCTGCCTGCCAGTGTTCTGCCTTGGCACACCCAGAACTCAGTTTTTCCTCCTAGGGACCCTACCCTGCCACCTTGCCCTTGCTCTGGGAGTTTAACTGCAGAGCTGGGATGCAAAACACCTTTTCTTGAGAAGTACCTGGTTTTAAGTGAGGACCCTGAACAGTGAAGCAGTCCCAATGCTATCACCAACAGCTAAAGTGTGTTTTCTTCACATTGCACATGATCTTGCTTCACCTTCCAGTCCCTGAGCTGAGCTTTCTGCTAAGTTAAGTAGCACTGCATTGTCTGAAATTGTCTCTTCATTTAAATGCTCTTTCCTTCTTTCTAATTAATGAAAAAGAATCTCTCCAGGTTACCAAGACATTATTACACACCTCCTTACCTCCTGGAATTCCGCAGGAACTACTGAGTGTGTGGACACAGGAATCAAAGGGTCCCTTCCCATGTAACTTTCTGTACTGTTGGAGGTATACAAATGAGAGCCACAGTCAGCCTAGATAAAATCTGGGATGCAGGCAGCTGCAGAGGGCAGTCCTGGTTTCTGTGGCCTTGCAGTCAGGATGGGCTGTTCTGTCCCCACTGCTTACAGAAGAGGCTCTGGTGACTGTGCTGCTTTCTGTGGTTGTATCATCATGTTTCTTCACCCCAGGGTCACTCTGTGCTTTGGTTTCTCATCATTCTCACTGCACAGCTCTATACTTGCCCAATCCTCCCTCAGCTGCCACGCCTGCACGGTACTCAGTGCAGCAGTATGGACAATCCACGGGAACAGTAGTCTGGACAAACTACTGGGGGCACTATTGTGGATAAACCAAGGACAGGCGTGCCCTCCTTTGCTCTATGTTGTTTCTGACTGCTCTTTAGGAAGCCTCACCTGCAAGCACCTAAGACAACACTGCCTTGCTCCAGCAAGGCGTGGTGCATCACACGTGCTGTGCTGTACAGGCAGCACATCCCGCCTCTGCTCTCAGGGAACGCCGGGCGGCCGCTTCCTGCTCCTGGGCTCTGGTGTTGCAGGATGTGTGTGCCTGTGCATTTGTGTTCTGCTGTTTTTTAATAGGCAGTTATGTGCATGACCTTAATTTAATGACTGCTCAACATCTAATGTTATTTTTTCACTGTCTGTAGTTTATGCAAATTTTTTCTTTTTTTTTTTTTTTAACAGGAAAATCATTTACCTCTGATCAGCAATTTTTACTTGAGTAAAAGGTAACTTAATTGAAATGCTAAATTATTGGGAATATGTTCATTTTATTTAGATGGTAACTTTTTCTGAGTACAGGATAAATACCTGATTTGAAGCATTTTTTAAAAAAATTCTGAGACATCACTTAATTAATTCAGTAACTCAGTATATGTTAATGCATTGTTTGGTTTCACTAAGACTTTCTCCCAGTGTAGGAGTGTCCTGTTTACCGCTATGTTGATGATTAATAATTCATTTGAACTCTAGACTAGTTCATTTCACTGAAAATGCCATGTTTCACATCAACTTTGTTTTTTCCCATGGTGATTGAGAGGTGTTGGAAGCAGTAGGACTACTGATAGGCTTGTTCATGTACAGGTGGGTGGGTGAGGTGCACTTCACTTCAGTTCATGTTGCTGGAATTATTCTAACACAGAACGAAGGCTGATACTCACATTATATAGGAAAGGCTTGATATCACTTTTCTCAGTAACTGAAATCAAGATTGGCCTTGGCTTTAGTTTTTAAGAAATATAGTCATTGTCTTTAATATTGCTAATCAGTCTGTCTGGTGGTTTTGGTTTAGCTTTTCTCCTGCGTGGGATGTGCAGTCAGCCCAGTGTTCAGGTAAGAGCTTTCTTAGACTCTCTAAGTGAGAGCTCTATTTTGAGCCATTACTGTGTCAGACAGTTAAAGAGATGGTAAAGCTATGGAAAAAAATAGAGAAGATAAAGGAAATTTCTCACAGAGAAACTAGATTAACTTCAGCATCCCTGTTCACTAAAGAGAAACTGGGGGACATTTACAAGTGGACTCTTTATTTCTGGCCAAAGGGAACAACAACATAACTTCACTATGAGACAGCGCTCAGCTAGAGAGTTCAGTGCAACTCAAGATCCAAAGTGCAGTGGTGTCAGTGGGACTGTCAGCCTCTACTTCAACTCCCTTTGCACCTGCCACCTGCAAGACAGCTGCTGTGGTGTCACGTCCCAAAGGAATCCGCACAACTGCTGAGCCATAACCCAGCATCTGTACTACAGCCAGCTGGCAGAAATGACAATAAACAATAGTATCACTGTACACATAGTAAATATGGTGTTTTGGAGAACAGTCAGAGTTCGGGCTTTAGTAAAGGTAAGTTATTTCTCACCGATCTGTTGAAGTAATTAAGAAAAGCAGATGAGTATATGGAGTGAGTGAAGTCCAACCAATATAATTAGACTCTCAAGAGACTTTGAGTGATCTGGAAAGTACATGAATAGTGGGGTGATGACATATCATGATGAAACAAAGGTCTTCAGAGTAATAAAGACAAGGACTGACTGTGCAGAGTTGCAAAGAACCTTAGTTAAAAAGTGGGAGAAGGAATATAGTGCTCATAGATGTAAAAAGTGAGCTGACAGGGAAAAAAAGCTCAGGGTATTTGGAATTATATTAATTGGGACTGCTCTGTGGAAATGTCAGATCAGTGCTATGCAACGATTCAAAAAACAAAGTAAATTTCAGGAATCATGAGGAAAGAAACAGAACAGAAAATACCATTATGCTGCAGTATAAATCTGTGGTGTATCTGTATCTTCAACAACTGTCTGTGGTTCTGGACTCTGAATCCAAAAGAGCCTACCAGTGTTGGAAAAGTGTCAGGAAAAGGCAACAAGGTTGAGCTGAATGTATAGGCCATTGTCAGAGACAGGATTTGATGGACTTCAGTAACTATAAACATTTTTATGTTCAAAAATTCCTGAAATTGCACCTTTTCTCAGTGTCACAAAAATGGTTATTAGGAAGGGATCTTCCCCTTCCTGGAGAAAAAAAAATCAAGAAACTAATAGTCTAGTATGAAATAAGAGACTCATGTCCCCTTATTGGAAAAGTACACCTCAAAAGAAAAAGCATCTCTAAAAATCAATTTAACTCACAGAAAGTGGTTGTTTATTAAAAAATCAAACACACCAAACTGAAAAGTGTTGTTTATGTTAGGATTTAGGAGCTTAAGAGAGGCTGTTTGACATCAAAGTGCTAACATTTCATGTAGAATATATGCTGCTCTTGCTCCACAGATTCCCAACCAACTGGCTGTCTGTTCTCTGTTGGATGCATGAATCTGTACCGGTGATGACTGAGAGAGGCATTTCTCCTCGATGACTGGGAGAAGGCTGGCCTGATGATTATCTCCTTGGAGAAGTTCAGTGTCTCTCTTCGTAGCCCTCATAGCACACTGCAAAGCCATTCATGACCCACATTCAGGATGTCTTTCAAGAAGGGCTGGGCTGACATAATGTAAGTAACGTTCTGGTACTCGTGGGTGGAAGTGAGTGAAAGGCCTGAAGGAAATCTGTCTTAGGATGTTTTCTTCAGGTTTGTAAAGACTTCAGGTTACACTAAGTGAGTCCAAGGAAAAGTATGGAAAGCCTGTAGATTGCATACTGTACTATAATGTGTGCCAGCACTCTGAGTTCTGGTACCTAACATCTAACTTCAGCATTCAAAGACTAAATGTTGAGAGAAAAGCTGAATGGTCTGGAGAAATAAATGAAAACAAAGATCTGTACTCTTCAAAAAGAAGTCTTGTTTTGCAAATCTGGCAGAAATTATATTTACAGAAGGAATCCAGACTGTATTGTTTTATATCTTGGGTACTCTACTAATAAAGTGTCCCTTGTAAATACCCAAAACATGTCAGCTATTAGAGAGAAAGGGAATATACTCTTGAGGGCAGCTTTATCCCGAGCAAAGGGGCATTAACTACATGCCCAGATGGTTTGCTTTCTGTCTCTCACCCTTCAGTATTGATTTATGCAGCTTTGCAGAAGGTTAGTTCAGAAAAAAAGACAAAGTCATCTTCAAGATGAAAATGAAACCCACCTAAGTTCTGGTCACTTAACAGTACTGCTTGCATTGTCGTACACCAGACTGATATCTGGATGATTATGTTAACATTTTGCTTTAACAATGATGTCATTGCTGAGATGTGATGGAAGATCTTGTTTCGGAGAGTACCTCATCTACTGTGTCAGCTGAAGTTTTCAACAAGTTAATATTTCTTCAGTGTTGGACTGAAGTATGAAAAATTTTGTTTCATCAAAAAAAGTGATCATCTTTCTTCATTGTCCTAGAAAGATTACACTGGAAGGTGAAATCAGAGCAGAGGATGACTCAGTACAACCATTCAGCAGAGTTCTCTCTCCAGAGCTCAGCAAATAAGTCATTAAATTTCACTGAAACACCACTGGCTTGGGATGAAAGGACACTCTTAGGGCTGAAGATTTCCCTGTCAATCCTTCTGTCTGTTATAACTTTGGCAACAATCCTTGCAAACGTTTTTGTTATTATTACAATTTTTCTAACTAGAAAGCTCCACACACCTGCAAATTACCTCATTGGCTCCTTGGCAGTGACTGATCTTTTAGTGTCTGTCCTTGTAATGCCCATCAGTATTGCTTACACTGTCACCCACACCTGGGCCTTTGGCCAAGTGCTGTGTGATATCTGGTTGTCATCAGACATCACGTGCTGCACAGCCTCCATCCTGCACCTCTGTGTCATTGCCCTGGACAGGTACTGGGCCATCACAGACGCTCTGGAATACACCAAACGCCGCACTGCTGGCCGAGCAGCCCTCATGATTGCAGTGGTCTGGATGATATCTGTTAGTATTTCTGTGCCACCATTTTTCTGGAGGCAAGTGAAAGCTCATGAAGAAATTGCAAAGTGTACTGTGAACACAGATCAAATTACCTACACAATCTATTCCACTTGTGGAGCTTTCTACATCCCAACTGTGCTCCTCCTGATATTGTATGGTAGAATTTATGTAGCAGCTCGATCCAGAATTCTGAATCCACCCTCATTATGTGGGAAACGTTTTACTACTGCACACCTGATCACCGGCTCTGCGGGGTCTTCCCTCTGCTCCATTAATGCTAGCCTCCATGAAGGGCATTCCCATTCAGGTGGATCCCCCATATTTATCAGTCATGTTAAAATAAAACTTGCAGACAGTGTCCTGGAAAGGAAAAGAATTTCTGCTGCAAGAGAAAGGAAAGCCACCAAAACTTTAGGCATTATTTTGGGAGCTTTCATTTTCTGCTGGCTGCCTTTTTTTGTCATGTCCCTAGTCCTACCCATTTGCCAAGATGCCTGTTGGTTTCACCCCATCCTACTGGACTTTTTTACCTGGTTGGGTTACCTAAATTCATTGATCAATCCAGTCATTTATACAGCTTTTAATGAAGAATTTAAACAGGCTTTCCAAAAACTAATACTTTTCAAAAAGTGTTCATCTTGAGACTCTCCTCTTGTGTTACTGACCCTTGTGCAATCTCATAGCCTACCTGAAACTTTCCATGCTTTTATTCCTAAGGAACAGAGTGGTAATTGCCAACTCTGCTGCCACCCTGTTCTGTGCATGTAACTGGGAACTTCTCGCCAATTTGATACTTTCTGTCTGGAATTCTGCATTCCATAACAGAACTTGTCCGTGGTCTCTGCAGTGATCATGTGTGTATATAAGATCAACAACACATCAAATAAGCTTTGTAACGAGGGAAGGTGTGCAAATAAGGGAGCTGGGCTTGTGTGAGGAGGTGACACATTATCCAATTCTACCATGCTTTGTAAGCTGGTGGGGGGAAATTGTGTATGTATTTGCAGGATGTCAATATTTCTGCTGTATATTATTAATCATTTATGTAGGCTGAGAAAGTTTCTGGAGAGAAGGATCTGATATCTACATTTTCTATAGCCTGTATCATATCCACATGAAGCTGATAAGACCTGTAACTTTTTCAGAAATTGTGTGACACAGCCTGGCTATAACCAGCAGCAGGGCAGAGAGGCATGTAAGTTATATGAATATTTCACAACTGCTGCATTTGAAGCTGTGTTTTTGGTGAACTGCAGAAAGAAGACAATTTATTTGAAGCAATTTTTACACATTTTATCATTAATAAAATAACCAGTGCAGAAATACTACAAAATAAATAGCATGAAAATTATTGAGAAATACCTCGATCTTATACTTTTGTTTCATTTTTTTGCATGCACAAACTGAAACAAGCAAATATGGTTAGTGCCAGTGTGGAATGACTGGAACCTCAGAAAGCATCCAGGAGCTTCACTCTTTGGTGACAAGAAATGGGAATTTAGAGAGGAGAGAATGAAGTGACACACTAAGGAAAATTTTCTTAGTAATTAAGGTTGTTGGGGTGGATGGACCATCACTGTCTCTGGAAGTCTTTAAGTAGTGGTCAAACAAACATCTGTCAGGAATTATACTGTCAGAACCCTCTGCTGGGGCTGCGGAGAGTGGAGCAAGTCCCCTCTAACCTGCACTTCTCTGCTTTTGGGATTATTTCCCTGATTTGGCAGGTGGGAAGCTGGCACATGAAGGTCTTGGTTGACGTCTTGGAAAGGACAGCACACCAAGTGGTGCAGCCCAAATTTCATTCAACTTTTTAGTCTCTGGTATTTTACAGCAGAGGTGTCCATACTGTGTTATGAGAGACACACATTGCTTTGAAAGGTATCCCATATTCCTTCTGACTGCCCTTCAACCTCTCGGCCTGCCCCATTCATCTCCGCCATCCCCTGCTGTGGCCATTCCAATACACTCCACCACAGCCCAGGTCCACCACAGCTTTCAGCCTCTCCTTTGCATGTGAGGCACAGCTTCACAGCTTCTCCCTGTTGCCGGTGCCTCTGCTGAGGACTGGCATAGATGGCCTGGGACCACCTGGATGCTGCAGAGTCAAGCAGAGCAGTTGTGTGGTCACAGAACGGTAGTCTTCTCTCTCACAGTATTCACCAAGGGCACTTAAGGCTGCCCTGTTTGGGACACAACTCCTCTCCCCTCCCAGAAGTGTGCTGATCTGGCTCTGTCCAGCTCGAGATTTTCATGGTGCTGCTACCTGGCCATGCCCACACAGTCTGCTTCTAAAGTGTGTCCAGAGTGCCCACTGGCTGTGGTGGTTCTCGCCTGTGCTCACTCCTTAACTGTGCTGTTGCCCTGCCAGGGGACATGTGAGCTGACACAGGCCACAGCCACACAGGGGAAGAAGGCCTGAACCATTAACCAGTGTTGACAACTGAGCTCTCACACCTGGCACTATTCAGTTTGGTGTTACAGCAGTGTCCAGCTTGGAGCTTCAGGCGTGTCCAGGCCACTCAGAGCTGCTACCATTAAGGGGCAAGACAGCATGGCCCTGCCAGTCCAGCCTGGCTCTGGAGGGAGCTGAAGTATGGAGTAATCACGAAAGGTTGGTGTAATCAGTTCTGCTAGAAAAATGGGGTATACAGTTTCACATTGGGCCTGTGTGACTACATGAATTCAGAGATACAACTCCAGAATCCTACAGGGTCTTGTAGAAAGAACCATTTGTGGAGACTGGAGAAAGCTCTCCTATCTTAACATTGAACATTGCATATTCCAGAACACTGGCATCTTCTGGGTTCCTCGGGGACTTGAATAAGAGAATTAAACATGGTTTCTCTGCCTCCCCTCCAGTAGCACCAGCACAGTGCTGGTGCCTCCTGCTTTGTACCAGAGCTAGTCCGGCCTTCCCACCATAGGGCTTCATGCTGCCTGAGGCAGGGCTTGTCTTCAGCCAGGTCACTTCTGAACTACTGATTCTCTTCCTACCTCATGTTTCAGGATGTCGTGCTAGCACAGTGCTCCTGAAAAAACTTGGCAGCAAGACTGTCACTCCACTGTCTAAATGATGCTGAATTTTAGTCTGCACATCACTTAGGGACCTTCTCCACAGTGTCCTCTGGGGGCCTCATGCCTGGTTCTAACCTTGAAATCAGAGCCTTGAAGCAGCTGATGGCCCATCTTATTAGAAATAGGGGGCAATGAAAGCAAGTGTGTGTGTCTCCCTGCTCAGATCTGGGGATGTACAATACATAGAATTGGAGTAATTCAGGTTGGAAGGGACCTCTGGAGGTGGCTAGTCCAAAATTCTGCTCAAAGTATGGCCATCAGAGGTTTTCTCAGCTTTGCAAGGATAAGGATGCACAACCACTCTGGGTAACCTGAGCCAGTGCTTGACTGTCCTCCTGGTGAAAAAGACTGTCATAGGTTTGAATAGAGATGTTGAAATTTTTTCCCCAGTGTAGCCCCTCCCCTGTCCCCGCAGTGTGTTTCTTGCGGGAGGGGGGAGTCAGGAGGGGGAGCCGGAGCGGGACGGCGCACGCTGGGCACAAGAGCGGGCGGAGGACCCTCTGAAGAGCGGGCGAGGGCCGCGCCTCGGAAGCCCTTTTGCCCGGAGAACTGTTTTGGTTTTTTTTTTCCATCGACACACAGAGCGGGAGCTGCTTTAGGTTGTGGGGGTTTTGGTTTTCTGTTTTAGGGCATCTCTTTTTTTTTTTTTTTTTCTCCTGATGGGAAGTTGTTTTTTCTTTTTCCTGCCGGATACCGCTGGGAGAGTGACTGAGAGAGAGACGGACGCATTTCGGAGCGAGATGCCCTTGGGGCGTGGGGGCTGCATTGTCAGAGCTGCCTGAGTTCAGACTGCGCCTGTGGGAAGAAGGACTCTTTCTCCGAAGCCCTCGGCCGCTCGCGTGGCTGCCAGCAGATGCTGAGTTGTCAGGGACAGTTTTGCCATCGGCCCTCCCCCGCAGCCCCCACCCCAGTTTGCCGCGATTTCCCGCCCCCCTCCCCCCGGGGAATTAGGACTTTGTTTTGTTTCTTTTGAAAGTTTTGGTTGCACCATTGTTGTTTATTCGGATTTATTAATAAAGACGTGTTCTTTTCCTTTTCCACACTTTCACTTGCAGACCTTAAATTTTGAAGTTGTGATCTTGTTAGACAAAGATTTTTCTTATATCAAGTTTGACCCTCTCTTTTTTCACTTATGTTTGTTGTCTCTCTGGCTCCCACCAGTCACTTCCTCCTAGGTCCTGGGGAAGCTGCTGTCAGGTTTCCTCACATCATTCTCTTCTCCATGCTGAGTGAGCCCAGTTCATTCAGCTTCTCCCTCTGTGTTCCTGGGACAAGTTCTCCAGTCTCCTGACCATTCTGGTAACCACCCATCAACCTCACGCTGCTTTAGCTATGCCTTTCTTGTACTAAGAGGCCCAAAACTGGGCACAGTTTTCCAGATGTGGTCTAGCAAGGGCTGAGTAGAGCAGGATAATCACTTCCCTTGATTTATTAACTATGCTTCTGCTAATACAGTCTTCTCTGCATCAGGTCACACTGCTGGATCCTGTTCAGCTTGCTGTCTACCAAGACCCCCAGGTCCTTTCCAGCAGAGCTGCTATCCAGCCAGTCAGTCCTTAGCCTGTATCATCTCAAAGGGTTCTTCTTTCCCTGGTGCAGGACTTTGCATTTGTCCTTGTTGAATTCTGAACATTCCTGTTAGCCCTTTCCTCCAGACTGTCCAGGTCACTCTGAATAGTGGTTGTGCCCCTGAATGTATGCACTGAACCCCCGAGCTCAGTGTCAGCTGCAGACTTGAGTGCACTGCATCACTTCCTCCAGGCCATTGATAAAGAAACAGGATAGGTCCTAGGACAGTCCCCTCTAGTACTCTGCGGGTTATTAGGCTGTCCACCCATACAGACCCCAGCATCCCAAACTGGATTCAGGGATATTGTGTGAGTATTGAAAGCCTTGACAAACTCCAGGCTCATGTACAAACCCAGTAAATGTCTTGTACAAGGCAATCAAACTGGGCAGACATGATTTACCCTCTGCAAATCCGTGCTGACTGCTCACTTTGTTCATTGTGCTCTTGGCTCAGATCCAGACTCCCAAGGCATTACAGATGAGGGCCAGAACTTTGCCATTCTTTTTTCAGTCCATGTTGCAAGAGAAAATGCCTGGGCAGGATGACACAGAAACAGGATCCCGAAAGGTCAGTCTGAGTGATCTGTGCAGCACCTTTCCACTTAGACCACAGCCCACAGGGAAAGTGTCTCAGAGGACAAGAGAAAGAGGAGAGCACATAGTTTATGTTTGCTATGTGAGGAGTTTTGATAAATAATGTTTTGCTGATGTAACTTTAGGGCTGGCTCCAAGTGGTCGCTGAACTGATTTCCCGACGAAGATGGCTCAAATGGATTAAAGACCAGTGGGCAAATGGAGGCAGGGTATGTAGAAACCCAATTCTTAGGGAAGTCTTTAAAGAGAAAGGGCCCTTCTTCCTCTCACCACTTTGGATTGAAGGATATTACTTCTGCTTCCATGTTTGTGCCTGTTCTTTGGGAAGGACCTGGTGTTCTGTTTCTTCCCACTACCCAGATGGGCGTAGAATCAAAGAACCATAGAACATTAAGGGGTTGGAATGGACTTTAAAGATATCTAGTCCCAACCCCCCTGCCATGGGCAGGGACACCTCCCACTAGACC
>JAWWES010000062.1:2069213-2105031 GCA_035583135.1 Lophotriccus pileatus
CTCAACCTGTAGGTGTGTCTGGGATTGCCCTGACCCAGGTGTAGGGCCTTGCACTTTGCTTTGTTGAATTTCATGAGTTTTGCATCAGCCCACGACTCCAGCCTGTCCAGGTCCCTCTGGATGGCATCCCTTCCCTCCAGCATGTTGACTGCACCACACAGCTCAGTGTCATCAGAAAATTTGCAGGGGGTGCACTCAATCCCACTGTCAGTTTCTCCAACAAAGATTTTGAACAGTATTGACCTCAGTACTGACCCCTGAGGGACCCCACTCATCACTGGTCTCCATGTGGACAATGAGCCATTGACCTCAACTCTTTGTGTGCAATCATCCAACCAGTTTACCCACCGAGGGTCCATCCATCAAATCCACGTGTCTCGTTTGGAGACAATAATGTTGTGTGGGACAGTGTCAAATACTTTGTATAAGTCCAGGTAGATAATGTCCATTGCTCTGCCCCATCCACCACTGCTGCAGCTCCATCATAAAAGACCACCAAATCCATCAGGCATGATTTTCCCTTTGTAAAGCCAATCGCCTCTTTGTTTTTCATGTGCCTTAGCATAGTTTCTAGGAGACTCTGCTCTGTGTTCTTGTCTGGCACAGAGGTGGGACTGACTGGTCCGTAGTTCCCAGGGCCTTTTGCTTTCCCCTTTTTAAAAATGGAGATTATATTTTCCTTTCACCAGTCATCAGGGACTTCACCTGACTTCCACAAAATCTGAAACCTTTCTAGCCAGCATCCTTCCCATAACTCCCGGATCATGAGCTGATCAACGTGAAATTATTCCCCTGTTTGCTGCCATGGTTTAGGAATGGCATTCTCCAATTTAGTACTCCCACTAACGCCACACACCACTTCTCCTCCCCACCTCCAATTGGAGGTACAAAAGGCAAAGATCAGGACTGAGATAAGCATGACTTACTGGAAACAGCAGTGAGAGAAGAAAATGAACAAAAACTCCTGACAATAATAAATAATAATAAAATACCGGACTGTTCTGTCTGCCACATTCACTGGACCAGAAAGAACCCCTCCTCCCCTAGAGAAGGAGAGTCTCTTTTTCCCCACCCGAAGCAATGAGATGAAGTGGTGACTCACCTTCAGTCCTGGCCATGCCAAAAAATTAACCCTGTCCTGGCTGAAACCAGGGCACTATCCACCCCTTATTTTATACCATCTACACCACACCCAGATCCTATACCTTCCAACTATATCCATATCCATATATATATATATATATATATAAATACACAAGCACAGGTATCATTTCTATATTCAATAGCTGTCCCTCCAAGATGGTTTTTGAATTCATTTAGTCCATAATTGCAGGTTTTTATCCATCCTAGATGTCCTCCAGGGCAGGAGGACTGGTGTGGTGTTGGCTGGTTGCAGGCTGCATCAGGAGCTCACAACTGGTGCATCTGGAGAAGTCCATCCTCATTGTCCATGGTAGTTATGGCAGACAGTGGCAGTGTCATTCAGCAACAAAAATGATACAGTTAAACATTACAGACTGTTCTTACCCAAAAATCCAATCCCCTTGATGTAAACATCGTGTTTCCTTGTCCCTCTGCATCACCCACCAAGTGAACCCAGGTCCTTGAGCAAAAACAATCCCACGGATGGGTTTGCCTTTGCTTGAGGCTGCACTAGTCCAAACTGTCTTCCCTAACACATTTTTCATATGCACCATGGGGACTTCATCTACAGTACATGGAAGTTTTGATTGGGCAGGGCCAGCTCAATTGGTAGAGCCTCTAGTGTTAACTAATCAGGTGGTCTTCACTAAATGTAGATCCCAGTGTTTGAAGTCCCACCACCCACTGCCTTTACTGTGGTTCTGATCACTCCATTGCACTGTTCAATTTTCCCAGAAGCTGGTGCATGACAAGGAGTACAACACACCCACTCAGTCCCATGGTCTCTGGCCCAGGTGTCTCTGAGGCTCTTTTTGAAATGTGCCCCATTGTCTCAATTATGACTCAATTCTCTCTGGGGGCCATGTTGGCACAGGACTTACTTTTCAATGCCCAAGATGGTGTTCTGGGCAGTGGTGTTGAGGCACAGGGTACAAATCTCCAGCCATCCAGTGGTTGTTCCCACCACTGTCAGCATGGAACACTTCCCTTGGCAGGTGTGCTGGAGTGTGAGGGAATCGATCTGCCAGGCCTCCCCACATTTATATTTCAACCATCATCCAACATCCCACAGAGGCTTTACCCCCTTGGCCTTCTCGATCACCAGCACATGTTTCACAGTTACAGATAACCTGGCAGGGAGATAGTGTTGATGGTTAAGTCCAGCCCTCGATCACGAGCCCATCTGTATGTTGCATCTCTTCCCCAGTGACCTGAGGCATCTTGGGCCCAGCAAGCCAGAATTAATTCACCCTTATATTGCCAGTCCAGATCCACCTGAGACACTTTAATCTTGGCAGCCCGATCCACCTGTCCATCCTGATGCTCCTCATTAGCCTGATTCTTGGGTACCTGTGCATCTACATAATGTACTTTTACAGCCAGCTCCTCTACGTGGGCAGCAATGTCTTGCCACAATTCAGCAGCCCAGATGGTTTTCCCTCTGCGCACCCAATTAGTCTTTTTCCATTGGTCCAGCCACTCCAATAGAGCATTTGCCACTATCAGTGAATCAGTGTGGAAGTGGAGGGTTAGCCATTTCTCTCTTTCAGTGATATCTAAAGCCAGCTGGACGGCTTTCAGCTCTGCAACCTACTTGATCCACCTTGTCCCTCAACAGTTTCTGTGACTCACCATGTAGGACTGCACACTGCAGCTTTCCATGTTCCATGTATCCCTACAATATGGCAGGAACCGTCAGTGAAGAGAGCATGTCTTTTGAACCTGCCCACAGTCTTGGACATTCTCTCCACAGTTGAGGCGCAGGTCAGTAAGAAGGACCTGATCTTCATATTGCCATTCAGGCAGTCACCTGAAGCACTGTTTGTTCTTCTTTCCATGACATCAATGCCAGTGAGTTGGTGTATGATGATGGCATGCCCTCTACAAATTTCTGCCACATGGATTGTGTGCACTGGATCTCATCTGGATCTACGAGGACTGCTTGTTATTTGAGTCCCTATAGATTACCTCCAGCACAGCTAATTCAGGTACTGGACACCTTTCTCCATGGTGTTCCACCTGCTTGGATGCACTATTAGATCATCCTTGAGAGAATACCTTTCTCTCACCCTTGACAGGAGTCGCTGAGAGTTTCTGTCTTCTTCCCAATCCCTTTGTCAGTGCCCTTATCCCAGGACAGGGATCCCAATTGCTGGGCTTCACTCCCATCTAGTTTCATATTGTGGGCTGTGATATCCCAGCATTGGAGCAGCCAGGTCATGACTGGTGACTGAAATATTTTCTCATATCTTGCAGCTTACCCAGGGATAGGGATCGGTTGATTATCTCTGGCCCTGCCTCTTCCTCCTGTTCTGAGGGACCTTCTTCCTCTTCATCCCTCACTAAGCAAACTGATGTTGTCTTGAATGTGTAGGGGTGAATGCTACCAGCACGGGTTGCTCCTCTGGTTCAGCTGCAGTTTTAGTGGCCCCAGTGTCTGTTGGTCTGCTTTCCTCCTCCCCCTGAGGGTGCTGGCAGATAGCAGGCAGCGTCTGATAAATAGTAGCCAGGGCCCAGGACACTGCAATAAGTTGTTCCTCTGGAGTTGCCACAACATTCTCTTTGCAGATTACCTCTCATTTTACCAGGGTGCTGTAGTTCTTCAGGGGAGAATTCCTAAATCATTGGAGCAGAGAATTCATCCAATACCTGGCCCATTTTCTCCCACATTCCACGCCACTCATGACTATCCATCCTCGTGGCAGATAGCTGAATGAGCTTCCTAGAAATTTCTTTCTTGACTCAAAACATGGTGTGGACTGCATTATGGAGACCTGCAGGCTTAGCAACAAGAACATGCTTTCCTTAACACCCAAAGGAAATTCAAAAGTCTCAAAAGCTGTTGTAACAGGCCTGAAGGAGGAAAAGAGGGTGAAAAGCTGGGGAAAATCATCCTCCCCTGTTCCCTCACAGGCTGAGTACAATTATTAATGTATTCTCAAAGGTAGTGCCCAAGGTGAAGGCAGGAGAGCAACACTGAACAACCTTCACATCAATACCACACAGTACAGCAACAGAACAATCCTGATCCTTCCCCGTGCTCTGAAACAGAGCATCATGATGGTCACGTAGTGCATATATGCAAATATATACAGGGTTCGGTACCGCAGCCACATGAACAGACCAAGCAACATTGTGACCAGTGGCTTTGTACCTGATACAATAAATGCCCGATCATACTTGTTTCCAGCATGCTCTGGGCAGATCTGTTGTTGTCTCAACCCTTCAAGCTCACACTGTGTGCCAGTTAAGGCTGTCATGGTTTAGGAATGGTATTCTTCAGTTTAGTACTCCCTCTAAAATCATGCTCCACTTCCCCTTCCTCCCTCCAGTTGGAGGTACAAAAGGCAAAAGTCAGGGATTGAGGTAAGAAAAACTTACTGGAAACAGCAATGAGATAAGAAAAAGAACAACAACAGCAATATTAAAAAAAGATATAAGAAAAAGAAACTATTTACATGGAAAGCCCCCAACAATAAACAATACCAGACTATTCCATTCGCAACATTTACTGGACCAGAAGGAACCCCTTTCTGTTGGGAGAGAGTCCCTTTCCCCCATTCCAGCAATGATGGGAGGTGTTATAGAATAACCTCTGGGTCCTGGCCACGCCCCCTCCTGGCTACTGCAAAAATTAACCCTGTCCTGGCCAAATCCAGGATATTTGTACATATACAAATGAAGCTAGGAAGAGGGAAAGGAAAGCAAGATCTTGGCAGTACAGCCCACTGGTTAGAAAACACCTAGAAAGCAGAAGACAGAGGGTCAAGTCAGTTCTCTAATGTAGTAGAGGGTTTATGCACAATAGCAGTGGAAACTGTGAACTTTGTCCTTCAGTATCTAGGGAGTGACATTGTTTAAAAACAGACTTCCCAGCAGAGTGTGTTGGCCACTGCCTTAGGAAACTGGCATTGCCAGGAAAGAGCTGGGTTGACATCAGTACTCAAAGCCAAGGAAAGTTCTCAGCTGAGACAGCAAGTACATGTGCACAGGGATCTAGAGGCCAAATGTCTCCACAGAATTTCTTCTGATGGTTCACCTGCTCCGTGTGAAACATAAAACCATAGATCATGGTCCTGGAAGGGCCTTTGAGAGGCTGGCTAGTCTATTCCCATTGCTCTGCCTGTATCAGCTATGCTTTTGCCCTTTTCCCATCTTTCCTACTCTTGAAAATTTCCAGTGATGAACAGAATGGCAAAATACAGCACAGGCAAATGATCCACTACTATTCTTTGGGCTTTTGTGACACTGTTTATTCAAGAATAAACAAATTAGGCCCTTTCTTTGATTAGATTATATGCTAATTTAAAAAGGCACATGGTCTAGTATTATACCATTCTTAATGTTGGTAAATATTTGATATAGTGCTTCAGGAACTCATATTGGAAAAAAACTGATATGGAACTGGCAGAGGAAAACACTTGCTAGGGATCATAAATGAAAGCCAAGTAACACCCCATAGTCTCTGAGTTGAAAGGACGAGGCTCTCATGTTACAGAGATCAATGTCCATATTTACCATGTTTTATAATGCTCTGTGAATTGCAGTCCAGAGCACACAAATGCATTTCACAGAAGGTACGCAAGGGCTGTGTGATTTCTCAGTACCTCTCCAGTGAAGCTCTTGCAATACTGAGCACACAGGTAAGCTAAAACACATTTTATGTTTGAATTGAAGTACATATTGAGATGTCCCAGCAGACAGTTATTTCAATTATAATGTGGAATTTATTGGAAACAGAAGAAATAGCTAAATGTAAGTCAAAGCATGTGTGTTCACTGCAGCACCCTGCAATTAAATTCCAGTGCAGGAATTCCTACAACCAGGGAAGAGGACAAGTGTGATCAGTGAAGAGTCACCATCACTGAAGACTGGCAGGACAATGAAAATGAAACGTGATCACTCCTCCCAGGACAAGCCTGAACCTTGCAATGTGAAAGAAAGATGGTCGTGGAAAGCCTGTGGATTGAGAGAATCCTGCCATGCTTACCAATCTGAAAACAGTTCCTTGTGAGGGGATTACAGAGGAACAAATGCTGTATATGTGTCTTGGTTTAATGACAATATGTTCAGGAGGTGGAATCTCCTATGAGATAAACCCCCACTTCTCTTTTGTTTACTTCCCCCAAATATTGACAAATTTTGAAGTTATGAGGAGTCTGAATGAAGGAGGAGAAAGATAACACTTCTGCTAAAAAAACGGAGAACAAAACAAAAACAATAGCACAAAATCTGTTACACTGTTGTTGATGCTTGCATTAGAATATCAGGGTGGAAGAAATCATAATTGTCAAGGAAGACATTCTGATTGTTGCCTGGATCCTCCGTCTTGCCATTCTTGATGCCAGGTATGATGACATTTATCTTTTTTCAATCACCAGCATCTTTCAAAGATGACAGAAATCAATCTTGAAATTGTGTTGGCAAACACCCTTGGCATCCTCAAATGCGTCCATTCTGGCCCCATGCGTAGACCTAATTCATCTGACATTTTTAAGATGTCTGCTCCAGGAAGGGATGAAATATCCCCTAAACTCAACTGACTTTGAAGACATTATTTCCATTACCTATACTGGACGACTGAAATGAGACTTGTGTGGAAGAATTTCTAGTGAAGATGTCTCATGCATGCAAACCCTGCTCTTAGTGTGTGCAAATCCTGTTTATTATTCCCAGCCATTGCAACTGCCCATCCCAGAGTTCTCCAGGTACGCCAGGTTGTGGCTCCTGCCTTGCCAGGTTGAAGCTGGTGAAGACAGATATGAAAACCCTCAGCCTGAGGGGAGATAGTGTTCTCACTGTAACGTGACAGCACATCTGTCTGCTGTGCTCTGACTGAGAGGAAAATGGCAGTAGTACAAACTAACAGGACACTGACCCTTAAGTACCTGTTTGCTTCTCAGTGCTTTTGTTACCATACCCTGGCGTGGCTGCAGGCTCCTAGGGGAGGTAATGGTGGCACCTTGCTGATTCTAGGAAAGAGGAACAGTTACACACACAAAATCCCAAACCCAACAAAACTTATGTTGTTTGCCAGACAGAGTGCTGATAATGATGTGAGACTACCAAGCCAAACAGCATTGCTGCCCACACACGCACGCTTCTTTTTTCCCCACTCGCTGTGTTTTAATAATATTCCTAAACTGTGTGGCACTCAAGACAGCCAAGGCTCCAGCTCTGTTGGGAGCTGTTATAATATCAAGATCTTATCAAGACTGATGTTCTAAAACATTTAAAACCTAAACACCTGGAATCAAATAATAACAGAAGAATCTCCACTTCCATTAAAAAAATATCTTACTTTGCAGAGAGAAGCAAGAACCACTGGCTTAGAAAAGAGTGGACTAATTCAGCTCACTTAACAGGAAGAGAAGTACTGGGTTAGTTTTCTGCTAGTTTAATGAACTGAATAAATCCCAGATCTGGTGCAGCAGAACCAGCACAGATGCACAAGTACTTTTAGGAGGGATGCAGAACTGCGGGTATCATCAGCAGCAAGCTGTCAGATCAACTCAGACACTTCACTCAAATTCGCCATAGAAACAGAGTGAGTACAGAATAGCAAGAATAGCTGAAGAGTTAGTTCACGGACTTCAAGAACTGGAAGATGACTCAGGTAGACATTTTTAATAACCCCTGAGAAATCTGCTCTCTGTGAATTTGGCTAATCCCTTTTCAATCTCCTGCCTCTGATGTTCATGGCCTCCTGAAGCCAATCCACTTCTCACGTTACCAAGCTGTGCATAAACTGCATGAGCTACTTTTGTTTGTTTAAAGCTACTACACCCATATGGGTCCTCTGTTGTCAGACACAAAACAACTTCTGTTGCTTCCCCATATCATTCATGATTTTATGGGTGTTGTCATCTCCCCTCGCCCATCATCTCTGGTCACATCTGCCCACATTACTTATACTCTGGCTCCCTTGGAACTAAACAACCTGTCTATTATGTATTATAAAAGGATACCACTCTCCAGGTACAGTCTTCCAGCTAAGGAGATCACGTCTTCCCTCCATCTTTAACCCACCCTGCTATCCGTATCTGCCCACAAGCAGAGCAATCTTCTCTAGCCCACCCTAAGCAAGGGCATACCACCAGCAGTGCAACTTCTAGTGCGCCTCCTCCTCCACTCCCCTGTGCCTCTGCCCCCTCTTTCTGTTCCAGCCTCTGTGTCATTTTCCCCCTTCCTGGTCCCCTTTACCTTTCAGGGTGACTTGGGCTTCCAAACTTTGCTCCCATCTTCCCTGACAATTGGATACCTTTTGTTCAGCACCTCCCCAGCCAAGCCATGAGCCGGAGCTGCCTCTCACCTTGTTAAATCTCTCATTCCACTTGTCCCTTTCTGTCCTTTTGTCTGCAGCTTCCACTGCCTGCACAAAGTCCCCATAAATAAAAACACTAAAAAAAGAAAAAAAAAAAAAAGAAAAAAAAAAAAGGAAAAAAAAGAAAAAAAAAGAAAAAAGAAAGAAAAAAAAGGAAAGAAAAAGAAAGAAAAAAAAGAAAAAAAAAGGAAAAAAAAAAGAGAAAAAAAGAAAAAAAGAAAAAAGAAAGAAAAAAGAAAGAAAAAGAAAGAAAAAAAGAAAGAAAAAAGAAAGAAAAAGAAAGAAAAAAGAAAGAAAAAAGAAAGAAAAAAAAGAAAAAAGAAAGAAAAAAAGAAAGGAAAAAAAAGAATAAAGAAAAAAAAAAGGCAAAAAAAAAAAAAGCTCCTTTCTCTCAGAGCAGCCAGAGCTTCCTTAGTTTTTCTCTTTTCCTCTATGTCATTTCCTTTCCTGGGGCAGAAATTTCTAAGTTTCTAACCTCACACCACTAAGCTTTTTTCCGTGGGATATCAGCTTGGCAGCTCTGTTGCCACAGGCACTGTACCACCAGCTGCAGCCACACTACTTCTGCACCACACACAGTTAGCAGGGTGTCTCCCACTTGGATCTAGAGATCTGACATGTCATTCCCTGGTTTTCCATTCACTGTCTCTTCCTTACACTGCAGTCCCCACTCAGCAGCTGGTTCAGTTGCCACCTTGGAGAAGGGCTTCTTTCTCCCTCTGTATCAGCTCAGCTCAGTTTGTTCCCCCTCACCTCCTTCATCTGCCTCCACCACTCATGCTGGGTGGGTCAGGACTTTACCTTGCACCTTGTGCTTGTCTGCCAGCAGCGGTTCACTTGCCAATGCTGCTGGCATCTGGTGGCACAGGAGGCTGAGGAGTATCTCTTCCACTGAGTCCTTAAGGGAGCGCTCTGCTCTTGGTTGCATGATGAGGACTCGCCAAAGACTGCGGCACGGTTGCAATGCTTGTCTCTTGGCTTGGAAGGAGAAGCGCTGGGTTTCCAAAACACAAAGCAGGGTGCCAGCCAGCACTGCTGACAGAAACCTCTCTCCCTAGATGTCTCCTCCATGGCTGCTAAGCAGCCCCCCTTGGTGCCAGGGAAGATCCTGCAGAGCCTGCTGCAGCCAGCAGACAGTGATGATCACAATGACCAGGTGAGATCCACACAGATGGTATGAAGGATACACCAAAGAGAGGGCCTGCATGGGGACACACATTCCCTCTTCTGTCCCTTCTCATCTCATCCACTCCTGAATGGGGTCCTCTGGAGTTCCTGAGTCCATCTCAGCACCCAAAATTCCATCTTCATAATGTCGGGGACTGAACTATGAACACTTGCAGCTGTTTTCCCTGTGGAAACCAATGTGGACAAAAGCAAGGGAGATTATACCTGAGGAAGGATGCCAAATATATAACAGTACTTTCTTAACATCTCTTCAGGTTCTTCTTTAGTCAGAGCGAGGCATTTTGATCCCCTGGCAGCACCTGGCAGTTTTCTTCCCCTTACATTTCATGCTTTTTTGAAACACTTGGGAATCTCTGGTGCCACAATATCATGCTTCGGCAATGAGTTTCACCATAAAACATATGAAAAGGTATCCAAGCACAGCCCCATTCCTCTTGCAACACAGCAAATCCAAGAAGCACATGGAAGACACTAGGCTCTAATGCACCCAACTCCTGACAAGCCTGAGGCTTGCATTTAACACTTGCTGAGATAAATAAATACCTTTTTGTTTTTATTATTCCGTTTCATTTCCCAGTCATACCCAGATATGCCATTGCTAGTTGGGTATCAAGAGCTGGCATTGTTTTAGTAAACCTCTGTCATATCAGTTCAGAAATTAGAAGTAGCATCTGTAAAGTGGAGAGCCAAAAACCACTGAATGTGGTTGCACTGCAGAGCACATGGTGCACATGCCTCTTCTGCTGCACACTGGTGCACAGGTGGAGTGTCAGGAAGGCAAATACTTTCCCCAGCAAGTGACTACACAGCCTTCCTCAGTTTGCCTGCAAGCAAGGTCTTGTTCATTCTGTGTCTTCATGTGAGCTTGGATTTTAGCTGTAACCTAGAGAATTCACTTAAGTGTTGACACTTCATTCAAAACAAGTGTATTTCAGGCTGCGCTATAGAAACAGGATTAAAGAGTGATATTTAAACTCGGTGTGACAGCAAGCACAACACTTTAGCAAAGCGTTACAAGCAGGTCACCTGGCACTTGAAGCATCTTCCTTTAGCATTGTCTAAAATAAAACAACATTGGAGAGACAACTTTAGTTAAGGATACACTGGCCAAAGGGGACAATGCCTTCGGAGCCTGTTCTGTCTTGCTGACTGGCCAGGAGGCTGGAAATGCTCACAAGCCTCTGACCATGTCTGCTGTGGACTCAGCCGTACAGAGCACCGCGCCATGCTCCCCGCTGTCCTCACCACCACCCGTCCGGTCTGCAGTCCCGGGGCTCTGCTTACAGCTCCAGAACAACGGGAGCAGATTTCACCGGTTAGTGCTGGGGGCATCTCTTGTCTCTGACCCTATCTCAGCATCTCTGGGCTGCACGTACCAGACGCGGAAACAACCACAGCTGGATTGAACACGGAGTTCCAAACTTTCCAAGAGATGGCACTGAAGGGGGGGGATGCAACGACGGGATAGGGCAAAACCTCGCTCTGCCACCTGGCACGGGGCTCTGTCCTGTTCTTAGGGAGTCGCCACCGGCCCTGCCCGTCTCGCCACCGGCCCCCAAAGCCCCAAGGCAGCGGTAGCCCCGGGCCGGGGCGTGAGTTATCCGGCGGGTTCCGGACCACGAACCCACCGTGAAACCAACCCTGGGAGCGGCTCACCCGCGCCCAACAGCGCTGAGCCCACAACGCCCGCCTCGCCCGGCTTTCTCCTGGGGTCCCTCAGAAAGTTCCCTCCCCGCCCAAAGCGCAGCCCGACCCCCCAAAATGGCGGCCGGTGCCTCCCGCCCTCTCTAGGCTCCGCACCGCGGCCGGGCCGGCCCGCCAGCCCCCGCCCCGCTCCCGCTGACGTCAAGCACCGCCCGGTACCGCGTCCCTCCCCTCATTGTCAGCGCCCGCACCCGCCACCCGAGCCCCGGAGCCCCCCGTGGGCTGCGGCTGCCCAAGCCCGGGCTGGGAGGGAGGGAGGCCCGGCCGCTCCCGCTGCCCAGGTAGGCAGAGGTGGGCGATGAGTGGGCGGGCGGGGGGTGCCGCAGACCGGCGGGCGGGGAGGAATTTGAGGCATCCGCTTTGTCTTTGACCGCCGCCTTCCCGTCCCTTCCTGGGCGAGCGGGTGGGCGCTTGAGGGCCGGGTCGCCCGCGGGGAGACCCCACCGCCCCTGCCGCTCAGTGGGCGACCCGGCCCTCAGGCGCCCGCCGGGGCCTCGGCTCCCGCTCGGAAATGGAGCCGCCGTCGGGCTCCTTCCGACGGGACCGGAACAGCCGCTTTCCTGAGCGGAGAGCGGCTCGGTCCACGCCCGGGAAGGGCACGGTCCCTCCGGGGCTGCCGCGAGCTGCCCTCTGGGAAGGTCCTAAACCCATAGCTGGGGCTTGGTGGAGTTGAGACTTTGGAGGTTTCCAGGCGCTTAACGCGATTTCTGTGGATAACCATTTTTTTTCCTTGCTGCAGCCACATACTCCCTTTCCTGATGCTTATTTTTCCTGAATTCCACTTTTTTCTAGCCTGCCCATATTTATCATATAATTAATAACGTTCTTTTATATACGTGCTTTTCAGACGCTCTGCCTTTGTTAATCACTTCAGTCTTCTTTGCTCCCCCGTCATGAAGGAATTAATTGATGGAGCATTGCAAAACTTTTCGCCTTCGTAGAATTTCTCAGACACCCCATTTGGCTTTGTCAGGTGTCCCACGTGCCATGTGGAACCAGCAGCACAGCAGACCTTTGCTGGTTGACCGCACTTTCGTTGCAAATCTGCATCATTTTTCCCTTCTACTGCTACATCTGAAGCCTTTAAACCAATTAAACACAAGTTAAAGTGGCCACTCCAACTAATCAGCACATTCAAGTTAGCTGCAGTGGGATTAGATTTTAATTGGTGCATAAATTCTGTTAAAATCTTCCACAAAAATCATGGAAAGGAGTGCTCATTGCTACCATGTGTGTTGGGGTTATTGCTTATTGAGTCTCTCACCAAAAGCCGCTGGGGTGGCAAGCCATGCTCTCGGAGTGATACTACACTGATGACAGTGGGAAGGGGCAAGTATTTTTACAACCCTGGAGTAGTCTCAGGCATTCAGAATTTAGGGGAAAAATGCAGCAACTTACTGCATGCTTACAGTCTCTTGGCAGAGATGTGCATCTCCTGGCCTTCAGGACAGTGAGGGGGGACAGTGTTCCTCAGTGTCACGGTTTGTGTGAGTACAGACCAACAGCTCTGTGCTTTGGTCAGTTTGTGCAGCCAGTGGCCAGCTGGCTCGTTTCGGCAGGGGCAGTGTGCTCCATGGATGGTTTGCGTTTGTGGCACTCGCAGAAGTATAATTCCTCCATTGTGTTGGCTCTGCAGTGGTGAGGACGGCAAAAAATGGTCGGCACTGCCTGCCAGGTTGACTCCCCCATCCTGGGGCTCCAGGAGGCCCGAGGGAGTGATGACTGTGGAGGAGCCCTGAAGTGCAAAACCCTTCCTGGGCATGGGGCCCCCTCACCAGGATCGCACCTGAGCTGTCTGGGGCTGCTCAGGGCAGCCAGCCCTCTGTACCACTGCAGGGAAGAGGAGGAGGAGGACATGGAGAGCTGGGCTTTTTTGGAGTTGTGGCTAAAAGTTCTGTGGGCAGAAGTGAATCAGGGTAAAGAGTGTGGGAGAACAGTGCAATTCAAGAATAGTCTGGTCCCCCGTGTGTCTCCTAGTCTGAGTAGCACTTCAGCCCCAACTTCCCTGTAATCCTATAAATGGTAAAGTTTCTGCACTCCAGTACAGGGCAGCCTGACCGACTTTGACTTCCTAGGAAGTAGAAATAAGTTACAACAGCGTGAGCTTTTCGCTAGCCCTCGGGCTTTTTCTATGTTCTGAAAATTTGTCCCAGCTGAGAGTAAGTTACTGATTTTCATTATTTAATGTGAGCTAGGAAGTATAGGCAAAAATATCTTTGTTAAAAAGAGAACTCTCAAATATAGATATTACCAGAAATGATGATGTTTAAAAGCCTGGTATGCCTTGCAGTCAAGACCATGTAATTTTTTTTGTTCAAATGGGTTGATTACCTCTTTGAGCATGACCTTACCAGAGTATTGTACACAGGCACTCTGAGGTTGTACTCATCCTCCATGAAGCCTTTCCTTCCCACCACAGGCTGTGGTCTATGAGGAACCAAAGGCTTCCTTCCTCATGGAAGTTTTTCAGAAAGTGTGGTTGGCGTGACTGAGCCAAATGACAAAAAAGAACAATTTTGGTACAATTGTTAAAAGTAAAAAGAAGCAAATAATCTTTTTAGGAGGCCATTTGGATTGGAAGATCATGCGAGGGTGATGAATTGTAGATGATTCGTAGCAGTAATATGTTTTGCACTGACTAGTGCGGTGCAGGTCATGGGAGTTCTTAAAATGTGTTGGAAGGGAGAGCCCTCGTTGTGATGGTTATGGCATGGTTACTTACGTTTTTGCAAGTCTAAGACCTGATATACAGACTTTTTGCCTTGGGTAATGGTTGGATTCAGTCATGTGAAGTAGAAAGCATGAGTGTTTTCAAATACTTGATGATAGCTGATGAGCAGGTGTTGCTTGCCAGCACTTCCTGCATTCCCGGTGCTGGTGGTTGGCTTTGTCCTTCTATTCTGTTATTCTCTGCTTTAGATGGGCTGAATCTTTGGTGGGCTTTAGTCCTTTAATTTGATGCCCTCTTCTCTCCGTAGTCACCAAAGGTGGGATTAATCTCCGTGTCCAAGCTCAGCTGTTTGCCAGAGTAACAGGGGCTGGCTGCCTGCTCCTGATGGCAACTGTGGCCATTCACTGCACACACTGTGGACAGTCACATCTCTCCAGATTTGAGGGTTTAGAGCTGGTGACAGCATCAGTTTAGTGGAAAACCCACAAACCATTTGCCTTTAATAGTCCAGATTTATGAGCCTTCATAACCACCCTGAGTCTGAAACTCCAGGCGTGCTATTTCCGTGAAGTCAGTGGGGTTTTGGTTGATTCAGCAGCCTGAAAAACAGTGCTTTTTGAGATGATCAAATATGAAGTGTGGCATTAGATAACAGCCATCAGAATATGGCAATTTAGACTTTAATGTTTTTGTGTCTCTGGCATTGTCTTAGGTTTTGGCAGTGATGTTCCACTGCTAAAGCCCTAATTTTGACAGATAAGGGGTTTCTAAGGATTGACTCAAGCCCTGTGTTCTTTAACCCTTGCTGGGGTGGAGTAAGATATGCAGGTGCAACACATAGCCTTACCTAAGTGTGCTGTCAGCATGCACAGGAGCATGAACATCATTCACAGGCATTTTCTGTTTCCTTCTATGTAAAACAAAGCTGAGAATATTTCTGTGCCTTCTTGCAGAAGTTGTACAGTGAATTTAACACTTGGACTCCTGAACATTTGAGTTTCTCATAGAAACAAAATCCAGAAAGGTGAATGCACTGTCAGAGTGACAGGCTGAAAGGAGAGAGGGTGTTTAGAAGATGATGAATTTTAATGTTACACTCAGCACTCAGCCTGCTCTGCAGCCTTGGGCCATGAGAGTTGGAGAAGTTCTGCACATAGTGGAACTCCTTAGGATCCACATCAATAACCCTAGGAATGAAATGGATCATTTCTTTGCTTAGGAACAAAGTTGCCAAAATACACAGCTATAAAGCTATAAACTGTTAAGTTTGTTTCTGTGTGACAGTGCGAAGATGAGAACGGCTGCTTGCTGCTACAACTCTGTCTACTTGGAGGAGAGACAGGGATTTTCATATCCTATCCAGTCAGTCATGGATTTGGGAAGTGCTACATGAGTGCAGGTGGGCACTGTTGCTGGAGGAAGTGGGCTTGCCTTTCCCTTTGTTCTGACTGGTTTCTCCTCCAGGGGCCCTTCTAACCCTGTTCCAGCTGACACAAACTCCTTGCAGCCACGGGGAGCACTTGATCTGGATGAAAATTAACCATCAGCCTCCCTCCCATCCCCTTTGGCCCTGCCTGATTCTCAGCCTGGCTACCAGGGTGCTTTACTCTGGTGAAGGAAGGGAAGCATGGGACTAGAAGGGGGCAGGTGCAGTGCAGTGCCACCTGAAAATTACTATAAAACTTAAGTTTGAGGATCTGGTCTGAAGTCTGTGAGGTCACTTGTGCAGTGATAGCATCCCTTAAACATACTAAGCATTGCTGTCTCCACTCAGATCTCTGCCACCACCTTGCTCTCATGGTGCTTTCACTTTGGATGTGCTGCCTTTGCAAAATTCCTGATCGCACAAAGCGCTGACCATGTTTGGGCAGAGGAGTAGACACCATGTTTAGAATACTTCAGTGGAGAAGTTCCTGTATTTATTAAGTCTCAACAATTTTGGCCCTGTTTGTCAAAGCTTCATTGGACTGAGCTAACCTCAACTGTCTTCCTCGTTTGGTAACTTCTGAGCCCTGTTGTCTGGGGTCTGATCAGCTGTATTGAACCTGGGCCAGCAAAGTGCACTGGTCTCATGTGTGTAAATACTTTGTGTGAGCTGGAAACTTCTGTATAGCTGCTCCTCAGCCCACTGCAACGTAACAGCTGCCATCCTGAGCTTCTCTGGCTGTCCACAACCCAGCCATGCTTGGTGCCAGCCCTCGTCCTGCCCTGGCAGTAGGCACAGGCTCCGCTCTATGGGCAGTTCTCACTTCTCACAGCTCCTGGGTGCTCAAGGATGAAGCAGGGGGAGACATGCACTGCCAAGTGTGGGTGTTTCTTCTCCCCTCACTGTCTGCCCTGGTTTGGGAGGAATGTGGTTTTGCCCCTTCAAGTCACAAAGGGGAAAGTGTAGGCTTTAGTGATTTTTAATTAGTACTGGGTGGACAAGCCCCTGCATGTAAACAGTTATAGTTCTGAATTTACTTAGCTAATTGGTTTTTAAGCCATAGATTAAGTCATAGTTTGACCTACTGTACAGCTGAGGCCATAGTATCAAGCCTCACTTAGTACTGAATTAACTCATTAACTCAGCGGTTTTGAGGTTTGCAGTTTCAAATTGCAAACTTGATGGTTGGGGGGGTGTTGATATAAATAAGATTTTTTTTGCCACAAAACCCCATGTTACTTGGTTGGATTTGTGATTGTTTGTCTCAGAAAAAGGAGGACAGATTTCATTCAGGCTCCCTGCAAACTGTGCTGTGGCCAAGACCAGGCATGCATCCTAGTGTGTGCACCGCACACCTCTGAGAAAGCAGAGCAGCAGGAGATGAGAACCAAGACCTTCTTAGCCCTGGTAGGATTCAGCTTTAATGGATAATATTACAAAACCACTGGAGCTTGGGGCTCATGTGTCAGGCTGTGGCTGTAGGCAGGTGATGTGAGAGGCTGCCTGACCTTGTCACCACACAGCAGTGCTGCGGGGCGGCCGAGGAAGGTGCCTTCTGGTGACACACATCACCTCTGCTGCAGGACAGCACCTGTCCCACTCAGAGAGCCAGTGAGCAACATGTAGCAAGTCATCCCAGCTACTGCGAGGGGGCAGGAGCAGGTGACAGCAAGCACACTGCTTTGGAAGTGTAAGTGCTGTGGTAGGAAAAGGTGTGGGAGTGAAAGAGGGAGCACGTTGTTGCATGACATGGTAGGACCTGTGTTTGTACTTTTCATGTATGTGTTGCAGTGTTCTAATTGACCTCTAAAAGTGATAGCTTCATCATAAGAAAATGTGCCTTTCTACATGATTGCTCATGATGAACATAAGCTCAAGCACCTCTAATTAACTCAAGAATGTTTTTCTTTACCTTGACTGTTTACTTTTCACATTTTCCTCTCTTGTCACGTGCAATGCAGATGCCTGCAGGAAGCTAGAACAGCTCTGGGCGGTGCAGCAAGGGCTCCTGGCAGTGTGGCTTTGCTGCCTGCTGTCGTCAGCCCTGCCAGCCCTGTGCTGCATGCTGTACAGCTCTGTACAGCTGGGAGCGACAGCTTTTGCTGCAGTGCTGCAGCAAAATTTGTCGGACTTTGTTTTCGCAGTTATCCTCAAAATTGCCTTAATATAAATTGCTTTTGTATACCTTATCTGGGTTTTAAGCTCCAAGACTGGCTTTTGTCTTCCCTGGTGGATTGGTTTGAAAATTGCAGGACGTGTTTCCAAAGCTGAAAAGAGGCTGCAGAGAGAGACTCCAAGGTTGTGCTCGCTGATCATCTGATTCCACTGCAGCACTTTCAGCTGCTTGTGCCTTTGAGGTGCCTATGCCTCACGTGGGAGTGCAGTGGGTTACCTTAAAGGGAAAATCTGATGAAACTGCTCCAAGAACTTGTTGTTACATGTGCTATCTTAGTGGAATTTACCAGAATAGAAAGGAGATTCCTGACCTAGGATCTGGAACAGAGCTGCAAAAACATTAATTCCTCAGGTAGCATGAATCATTTGGAAATATGTCTGTTTTACTGAAAAACAATAATTCCTGGACAATAGTAAATAACTGCTAGTACTGCACTGTGGTGAGAATTTGAACTTGCAGCAGTTGAGAATTCCTAATGAAGCTTCCCACTCTGCTGTCTGTATCCCATTCTGCTCTTTGGGACTGTTTTTAGTGTTGTTGAGTGTGATTAATGCTTTTGCATAAAGGTGTCATGTGTGACATGGTTGTTGATGTTTCTATTTGAGATTTGGCTGTAGTATATTGTAAACTGTCTGCATATGCTCTGAAATTCTCTGGATGTTGCCTTTTTGCATTGGGCAGAGCTTGGCAGTAAGAAGTTTGGAATAGGGCTTTCTCTTTTGTCTGTGACCACTGTCACAGGGGCGCTGTGAAAGGGCGAACGAGTCTCAGCAGTGCTTTGGGAAAGCCGTGAAATTGTGTGTTTGAAGGTGACTGCAGGAGCAATGCTATGACCAGTTGTGGAGGTGGGGGGCTCTTTTCCTGCAATGATGGGAAGATGGGGGGGTTCTCTAGGTGTGTAGTCTCTGCAGAGCTTAGACAGCAAATGGGCTGCTGGTGTTTAATAGTTGTGCTGAGAGGGTGGCTTGAGGCAGTGAAACGGTAACTGCTAAGTGCAGGAAAATGGCTGTGCCCTGCTGACTGCTTTGGTTGCCAGGTGGCACTCCTCAAGCTTGGGTCACCTGCCCCACATTTCCCTTCCTGAGCCCCGTCCTCTGGCTTGTTTTCTCTCACTGTTTTAGAACAGAAACATACTCCCAAGTCCTTACCCACAGATCATCTCCATTCAGTTTTTCCTCTGCTGCCTACTCTTTGAGCTGATTTGCAGAGCAGGGTGGGTTTATTCGGTTTTGGGGTTTTTCTCTTTTTTTAAATTTTTTTTATTTAGTAATCTCTGCCTATGTGCTTCCAGTGACTGCTGTGACTGCTGCAGCATGTGGCTGAGAGTGTTAAGCACAGTCCTTGTTTTGGAACCCAGATGTGTGTGACCTGGTGAGGCACACCACCTCTCCTCTGCAAAAGCACGAATGGTCAGCAAAGCATTGGTGGCATGGCAGTGACTGAGTGTGGGGCAGATCAGAAGAAAAGGTGGTTGTTTTCTGCCCAGTACTAGTGAGGTGGTGTCTGAAGTGTCATGAGATTCAGGTAGATCTTTCACTAGACCTTTGGATTGCCTAAAGCCCCATCCAACCTGACCTTGAACACTTCCAGAGATGGAGCATCCATAGCTTCTTTGGGCAGCTTGTCCCAGGGCTTCACCACCCTCAGAGGGAAGAATTTCTTCCTAATATCTAATCTAAACCTACTCTCTTTTGGTTTGAAACCATTGCCCGATGTCCTGTTGCTACTGTCTTTTTCTTATAAACCCTCTTTCACTGAAAGGCCACAATAAGGTCTCCCCAGAGCCTTCTCTTCTCCAGGATGAACAACCCTAACTCTCTGTCTTTGCACGAGAAGTGTTGCACTCATTGGATCCTTTTTGTGGCCTTGTGTGAACCCACTGTAGTCTTTCTGAGGACTCCAGAACTCCAGATGCAGTGCTCCAGGTGGAGTCTCATGAGAGCAGAGGATGAGAATCACCTTCCTTGACCTGCTGGCCAGTATTTTTTTGTTGCAGCCAAGGACACAGTTGGCTTTCATGTCAAATTTTCCATCCACCAGTACCACCATGTCCATCTCTGCGGGGCTGCTTTCAATCCATTCATCCCCCAGTCTAGGTTGATTCTGGGGATTGGCCCATTTTAGGTGCAGGAGGTTGCAGCGCAGCAAATTCTTACTGAACATAAAGGAAAATAATTTTCACCCCAAGATTGGTCTGACAGGGAATAGGGCCCCAAGGGTTCTGGCATTTCTGACCCTGGAGATTTTCACAACTTGATGCAGTCCTGAACAACCTGCTCCAGTTTTGGACACTAACCTATTTGGAGTGGGAACTGGACTAGGGTTAACTTCATCCCCTTACTGACAACCAAGATGAGCCAGAAAATGTGAATTTCCCATTCCTTCCCTCCTTTGTAGAGAGGAACAGCACGGTGGGGGAAGTGCTGTGGTCCCATCTCAGTACAGCCATGCCAGTCCTTCCTTCCTATGAAACATCCTTCCTTCAGTCCAGGAAGTACAGGGGGAAAAAAGACATGTAAATAACAATGTGAGGGAGCAAGGTTAGACAGCCATGCCCAAAAAAGTGCTGGAGGGGATCCTCTGCTGCTGTTTGTGCCTTATGCTCTAGTCTCACTTTCTACTTAAACATGCTATAAGAAAAGCACACACCCTCTTGGCTCCAATCTTCATTTAGGATGGGATTCAGATAAATTAATGCTTGGCATTGAGGCTGGAGATTTCTTCATTAGCATCTTGTGTAATGCTTGCAGGAATACATGTGCTTTAAGAGCAGTAGAATTTGTCTGTGTTGTCCATTACATACCAGTGGACTTAAAAGCAAATGCAGGCTGCCCTGTAGAACTGCCTCTTTCTTGTTAATACAGGGTATTTCAAGATTGTTCGTTTTTTAGCAGCATGAAATGGAAAATTTGGGACGAAGTTTTCCCTTGATAGTCATGAGTTGGATGGCATCTTTAACTCTTTTGTGCTCTATGGACAAGAGGCTGGTGGGAGATGGATGAACTTTGAAGATGGTAATGTTACTCACCCTTGTCTGTGAGAGAAGTACGACATGGGACCTTCCTGATGGAAATCCTGTCCAACACTTCTGATTTGAAACAGCTTCTTAGCTGCTTACTGAAGGAGGCAACTGGATGCTAAGGATGATCTCTCTGGGAAGTTATGGCTCTTCTGCTGTGTCAGTGCCCTCCCTAGTCAAAGGAGACTTTATACAAGCAAATGGGGAATTGCTCTGGCCCATTTTTGGGAAGAGAGAGCAGAGGCCAGGTACACCTCTATCTCTTTCTGCATTAAGGGGAATCCTAACAGTTCTTGCCCAGAGCGGAATCTGTAGTGCAGGGCATGCAGCTGGTCTTTTTTGCCCTGTTTGCCTCAGTCCTGGCTCAATGCTCTGTGTGTGAATTGCCGGTTGTCCTTTTGAGAGGCTCAGCTCAGTATGTAAGTGAACATATCCCATCCATAAATTCATCAAGGGGTTTGAGTGGGCAGTTTTCAGTGGCACAGCTGCCCAGTGTCATGACACAAGCCTGGCAGCTTGTGTTGGAGTCTCCCTGTTGTCCATGGAGCATTAATTTTGAGGGTAAGGTGTTTAAGTCCCCACAGCTACAAGCATGCTCTCACAAAGGCAGTGTGTTCCTTTGAAGATCCAGGCTGTGATCTGTTTTTAAGTGTTATTTTAGTTATTTTTTTGTTACCTGAGGATATTTTCAACAATAAATTAAACACAAAGACTCCTGTTAGGATCTTCCAATCCACCCAGCTGTCTTCTTTGAGTAAATCACATTTGAAAGAGTGGCTTAAAGTCCTGAATACTTCCTTTCGTTGATTTCACTTTCCAGTGAACAAAAGAGCTGCAGGTTGGGAGCTCAGAGGGGAAAAAAATGCCACTTATTATAAGGAAGTCCAAAATCAGAGTTAATATTTGTGGTACAGCCAGGGGACAGGGTTAGCAACAATTTGTGTTGGGGGGCCATGAAGATTACTTGCAGTGTGTTGGTTAGCCAGCCTTCCTTTATCTGTACAAGTGGTTGTGAGTTGCTCTACCTGAGGTCCACCTGTGTCACATGACTTCGGGAGAAATCTCAGAGGCTTTGGCTGCGCTGCCTGTGAGTCAGAGCACGCAGTGGGTGGGTACCCTGCTAACACAGGGCGTCCCGCTGAGCATCGTGCCTCGTCTTGCCTGCCTGCTGCCCTGGACACTTGCTCTGCTCAGCTGCTGCTCCTGCAGAGCACCTGAGCGGCTTTGCAAGAGACACAGAGCTGGCAATAGCGCCTTGGTTGGGTAACAGCACCCAATGTCTCGGTTTAGAGTGTGTGGATTTCATGAATTGCAAAAGGAGCAGATAGAGGACAGTCTCCTCCCTGTACAAGAAAGGTTTGCCTGGAGCCAGAAGTGATGCTCTTGGTGTAACCCAAGCTGGCCACCCTTTATGCCAGAGGCATTTCAAATGGCTGGCCAATTGCTTGTGGCCTCTTCACGAGGTCTTAATCCCTGCTGTTTCCCAGGCAGCAGAGCTGAGGTATGCTGCTAGTCTCTCCCCCATCTTTAACAAATGCTTGTCCAAAAGCTGTAGAGTGGTGCAGTTGCAACGGGCTCCAGCGTGTGCTTGAGCTACTGCGGTGCTGCTGCTGCCAGCGGGCCTGCACACTGGGCACTGCAGCTCCTCTAACACACAGTTCAAGTCTAAATTCTGGTTTGCTCCAGGAACAGCAGCAGTGGCACCTGTAACCTGAATCAAGTTCCCTGTATTCCTCAGGGGCCCTTGCACAAGTCCGAATTCATATTAATTGCAGCCTTCATTCGGCCCCGAGCATTTTGGCTGCAAGTACAGCGCAGGCCAGGCTGCAGAGCATGCCTGCAGAAGCACTGCTGTCCATCCATCCATCCCACAGTAGGGTCCTGAAGCAGTCCAAGCAGATTCATCTCCTGGATCTGCACCAAGCACAGCAAGTGGTGGATTTGCACAGGGAGGCTGTGTTGGCCAGGGCCAGGGCAGCTCCTCGCCGGTGAGTGAAGGGAAGAGCAGCATACCTGAAGAGGGATCCCTCCAGCAAGAGCAACTCTACAGAGACTTGGGGCAAAACTTTTACTGATTTGGGAGATGTCTGATGATGATGGTTTTTTTCTAATGACAGGGCTCTTCTGTTCAACAGGTGGATAGCAATGATAATGGTTTATAAAGTAGACCTACAAGAGAGCAGTTAAAACTGGTCTTATGCTTGAATACAGGATTTTGTCAGAGTAATTAGTCCTAGAAGTCTGCTGAGAATTATTGAGTTAAAGGGCTCTTAGTAAGGATTAATGAAAAATTAAAATTTAGACACTTATTGAAACATGAATGATCATTTTTAATTCAGGTCACATTTTATTTCCTTGTGCTACTGTGCTGTTAGTCTGAGAGTCTGTCCAGTGCCTGTCCAGCCTGCTCGGAATGAGTTTCTGCACGAGCAGAGCAGAAGGAAGCGCAGGGCAAGGTGTGCAGAGAGGACAGGGCACCTTTTCTGAAATAGAGCTAGAAGTTGCCCGTTCCTGAAAGATTTTCCCTACTAGCACTAAGGAGCGGGGGCGATCCTGAGCCATGGATCACCATCATCAGTGCTGCTTTGTTTGTACAGTTCTTGGCATGGCTTGGCCTGGACCTTGTCAGACATCTCCTGGGGATGGATCAGGATTTAGCAAGGTCTGTCATGTTTGCAGGCAAAGCAAGTTTAAAAGGGCAGGGGGGCTTGTTCCATGCCAGTTGGCCTTGGCACAGAGGACAGACCTAAGCTAGTCTCATGTACTGATACAGGTGTACCCTGAATGTTCTCTTTGGTCAGTGATGACAGTGCAGTCTCCAAGGGGCCATTCATCCGCATGGCCTTAGGCAGCAAACTGGGATCAGGTGAAAGATTATGTGATGGTGCCGCCTACTTTCTTTTTTTTATCTGTGGAGGGTGTCGGTACATTTTTATATTGAATGGACAGCGCTAGCAGCTCCATTTTGGGGATGCAGGTACCATCCAAGGAGATGGAGTGTTCAAGCAGAGAGCTAAGCCAGGTTCTTTCCTCAAGTCATGCAGCGGTAGGTCTGGGTAGGACCTTGAGGTCAGGCAGCTGGATTTCCCAGCATAGGAAAGCTGGGAGTGATGCCAAAGGCCTGCCCTACGCACTTTTGGTTTTTCAGCAGCTGTGTTGGTACCTGTGATGGTGGGGCACTACAGCTCTGCTGGGTACTTGGTGCTGAGGTTGTGCTCCATCCTTCAGGTGGCTGAGTGAGTGGGACATGGGAGTGAGCCAACAAGGAGCAGAACAGGCAGCTTGTGAGGAGAACTGTGCCTCTGAGCCCCCGTGACACTGCAGTTGCATCTTCAGTGCAGCACAAAGCTGCCTGCTACCATGACTGATTCCTGGATAACACATGAATGGCTTGGTGATCCCTTTATGTGGTCATGTGCAAAGCTGTAGCCAAGCCCTAAAGACAGTATTGTGCCACCAAGATCCTCAGGGAAAAAAAATTACTTCACTTGCTGTGTGTAAAGCTCTTCTCTTAACGTGTCCAGAGCATGACTTGCCTTTTTTGCACAAGATGGCCTTGTAGGTAGGTGGAAGAACACTTACCTCTGTTTTCTGCTGTGAGTCCATCTGTTCTGTTTAGGTGCTTCCCTTGCCCTCAAGGAACAGTTTTAGGGAGTCCTGAGGTTTCTGACTCATCATAATTCCTCTAGACATGTGTTTCCCTACTATGCTTAGGAGAATCCACATGGAATGCACTATCAAAAGCATCAATAAAGTCAAGTTTTCTTACATCTGCTGCTGCTTCAGTTTTTGAGTGTGATTCTTATTCAGCTTTAAGAAGTGTTAAGGAAGTTACCAGCATGGCCATGAATTTGAATGTTCTGGTTCTTTCTCCATTTTCACAAAATAAGATCCTCATACTTCAGACTCTACCTTTGGCTTGGTTTTAGAGGTGAGAACCTCCCTGAACTGGGATCAGTCTCCTTTATCAGAGTTTAGGCTACTTAGGATTATATGTTGCTCTTGACAATGAGCAGTCTTATTCATTGAGGCTGGCACAAAACACCTATTTAAAAAAAAATATGCAAATTAGATTGTTAAAGAATCTGTTGACAGCTTTGTCTTGAGTTGTGACATGAGATAAGAACATTCCCTCAGTGAAATTGTGTGCTATTGCCTCCTTGCAGGGCCTCCACCTCCAGGCAGTTGTGGAGCCAAAGTGCTTCTGAAACAGCAGATGCTGAACATCACGGAAGCAAGTACAGAGCTGCCTATCCAACCCACAGCACCCATCTGAGCAGCCTAGCCATGCGGTCTTCTTGGGATTTAAGATACCGAAGACAGGCGTAGGTCGCCTCTGTCACCTTGTGTGTCAGCTTCAGGATTAGAGGATTTGGCAGCAGACCTGGATGATGGGTTTGCTTCGGCTTCACCTTGTAGCTCTGCCACCTCTGGGAGTGTGCTGGGGGCTGACTTGTGGGTGAGATGAACCCATTCTTTACTCTCACTGTTAAAGCTGTGCTTTTGTGCAATGTGGCATCCAAGGTTTTTACATCTTGTTGAAGTCATAAAACAAAGCGTAGCTGATGCTTTGCCTGGCCTCCCAGGGAGGTTGCAAAGGCCTGTCCATGAAGAAGCACCATCTGTGATTTCTGTCTTCCATAATTCTGGTTTCACCCAGCTCCTGACACAAGTCTTAGCAGGACACATCTTCAAGCTGGGCTTGACTTTCCTACCCAAGGCATTGAGTTTGTCCTGGATCAGAGCACAAGTGTATCTAGCCCAGTATTTTTGCAGTGGCCAAGAACAGGGCCCTAGGAAAGATAGTTGAAATAGGGAAAATGTGATGCAAGTAGTTTCTGTGTGCTCTCCCAGCACCCGTGGAAACTTCTAGTATCTACAGCATCTTGTGGCAGAGTCCAACAGCCTATCTGCATGTCATGAGGAACATCTCTCCGTGTTTATTGTGACTGCACAGAGAGAGCAATTGATCATATCCCTCTTCTCCAGACTACTCATAATTTTATAGAACTGTCACATTCCTCCTGAGTAATTTCATTTTCCAGGCTAAATAGTTCTTGTTTGTCAGGGTTTTCCTCTTCAGAAATCATACTTATAACTAGCTTTGTTGTTTATCTGTTCTAGCTGGCATCAGAGGCTGAGGTGGCGCTGGAATTGCAAACAGCCTTGGAGATACTGGCATGCCATCATGGGTTGATACAGTGGGGAATTAATATTCTGTTCTTTTTGTGCTACACTTCTTTACTAGAATCTCATAGTGTTAGACTTCGTTTTTGACCACTGTGGAACAATGAGCCGATAACTTCCTGAATGGTTGTGGTAAGCTGAAAGCCTGTTATTTTACTTGTAAAGTTAGGATACTCCTTTCCATGTCTGTAACTTAATGCTGATCTACTGATCATCTGTCATTTCTTTCTCGAGACTTGGAAGGTCCTTCCGTAGATCTGCAGGTATCCTGTGCTTCTGTGACCCTAAGCTCAAGAGTGTCCTCAGCTGCTTTCAGTAACGTGGAGAAGCACGTTGATGCAAGGTGGCAGCGAGGGCAGGCCCCACATTGCTGGTGTCGTGTGCGGGCATTAGCTCCTTTGGGAAGGGGTCAGTTCAAGTTGAAGTGCAAATCTAGGAAGCTTTCTGGAGGTAAACCCATTTCTCCTGAGGTGCTTATGTAGGTAGGAGCTAGTAAGAGCTCTGTCACTGTTTTCCTTAAGAAATGCACCTGGCACCTGTAGGCAGTTGGAAGTCTCACTGATAGAGAAATGGTGCCTTCTCCTGCCTATGCCTTCCTTGTTTCTATGTTGCTCACTTTCACCCTTGTTCATACTTTGTACTCCTTTGTGTTGGGGCAAACATTTTTCTGTCCACTATTTCTTACCTGAATGAGGTTAGTTTTAGCCCAGAGAAATCCTGTATGAATGTGTGGGGTAGGAGTGGGTGAGTGTGCATAGCATGAGGGAATATGCATCTGGGAGTGAGAAGGCATCAGATCCAGCTCAGCAACGCTCGAGAGCTGCAGAGTCAGGACAGTTTGGGACATCCCTAAACAAGTGGCAAAAGACCTAGTACTTGTGTAAGTGGCTGAAGCAGAGCAAAGCACAAGAATCCAAATTGCAACACAAGCAAGAAAACTTGTGTTTTCATCAGAGCATGGACCTCAGCAAAGATAGCTTATAACCTTCTGGCAAATGGGCAGCAGAAGAAAGAGGACCTGGGAGAATCTTTGACCAGGTACTATCAAAGGGTAGGCTATCTCAAAAAAAACTGAAGAGTGGCAGCTTCCTTCTAGAGCTTTATTCTATATCTGAGGGCCAGAAAGCCATTGCTGGGGCAACAGATTTATTTCAGTGAGATGTCCAAAACAATGTTGAAAATAGGCCATGGAAAGAGCTGTGCAGGAGCGCATCAAGAGACCAGTCAGGGCTGCTGGAGAGGCCCAGCAGGGGTGGATTGGGGCTCAATGTGATGCCCTATAGCCTTTTTTGTCTGAATCAAATGTGTCTCTGCAGCTTTCAGAGTTGCTCCCTGGCAACAGCAGGCAGCCTGGGCCCCTGCACTTCAGGATGATTAGCAGAGCTGCTACTTTCTTCTGAAATGCACTTAACCTGTGAGGACAGCAGCCTTGCTGGGCCAAGAGAAGAGACAACTGGGACATGAGTACACACTCTCACGTTGGACACCATTGCTGGGACCGTGTGAGTGGGGATGAGAGGTACATCCCACTGTTTGCACTGTTGCACAGCACACTGGGAAATGTTAGGTGGTTGTTGTCTGCTTGCTCTCTCCACACAGCTTTGCCCTGCAGCCACATTGCTGCCTTGGTGCAGGTGTGTTGAATAGCTTTTTTGGGGCCTGTACGCTTCCTTTTTCCAGAACTCAGCTCTGTCCTAGCTTTTGACATCCACTGAAAGTTTGCAGAATTGCATTTCTCTGCCCAGGCTGGGCAGGCACTCACACACAGACTAGTTGCCTGCCTGTGCTTTGATTTCTGTCCAAGGCAGAAAGCAGATGGACTGGGAGCTGCAGCAGTCCAGGACAGACAGTAGCTATGGCAACTCCTCATGTTGTTCCTGTGTGTGTAAGGGAGCTGAAAAGCTTTCCTTTTAGTACTTACAAACTTCACTGATTGAGTTCTCCCAAGAAGAAAGACACAAGGGTAACCAGTTTTCTGTGCTACTGAATTGATGAGCTTATTTTTTTGAGAAGACTTTTAGAGCAATCCCCATTTCCTGCAGAGTTTGTAGGGATCCACGTGGACACCTCTGAATGCCTGAGGCAAGATTTCTGCTAGAAAAGCTCACAGCAATCAAAGGAGTGTTCCTGCAAAGAAGCTGACTTGGATGCCTTCTAGTACTCTGTTAGGAGAGTGGAATGTGCCCTGTATCAGATGGGGTACAGAGAAACACACAACACTCTGTAGTTTTCATACCCACAGGGATCTATTGGTCGCCATGTGGCTCTTGGATATAGCGTTAGGAAGAATGTGAAGGTTAGAGCTGCCTACACCTAATGAGCAAAATGATTCGACAAACGGTTACTTGAAGTTAATCTTATTAGATGTATTCTACCAGGAAGGCCTTTCCCAGCTCTGTAAGTGGTGCTGGACAATAAATTGTGTGGGTTTATGCTTTTGGGTATGTAGCCCATTTGCAGTGTGGCACTTGGCAGATGTGCAGTGTTAGTCCTGTTTCACCTCAACAGATGTTTGAGCGCAAGAATATAATAGAGCTCTGTGGATGAGAGCAATGGCTAGAAGTGGGCTCCCAGGAAGGAGGATAGGGACAGGGGAAGTGCGCAACGATGCAGATCAGAAAATTCTTCCAGCCTCCAAGTTTTTTCTCAGAGGACTTGCTGAACTAGGACTGGGTCCCTTTTCCTATATGTGACCTTGAGGGGTTTTTCTTCCATGAATTTATCTAATTGCTGTTTATGAACCCACGAGGACTCTTAACTTCCACAACATTGTGCAGCAAGGAGTTCCCCAGTGTATCGCCATGTGCAAGCTGAAGTAGGGCGCTGAACAAAGTGAGCCCAACCAGAGATAAGCAGAAGGCAACAGGATGTGAAAACAACAGCAGGAACTGGGACTAATAGCATTGGCCCAGCCTTCAGCACAAGCATAAGAGAAGAGAGTGGAGGGAACAAGAGTTGTGCTCAAAGGGTAAGATTTGTGGTGGCCAGATGAAGAGGTTAGAAGAACAAACTCAGGAGTCCAGCTTATTAAAGTGACAATGTGGAAGATAAGTCTGAGAAGAGCTTTTACTGTATGCTAAATATCTGCAAATAATGGAAGTTTGAGAATCAGAGAGGATGCAGTGATGCAAGAGAGAAGAAAAGGAACAGAGGAGAGGGCACTGTAGGTCTGACTGAGGTGCCAGTCTCCTCAGCATTTTAACTGCACCAGTGGCCAAAACCAGATGTTGGGGAGCAACATGAGAATAGCGAATATAATTTTCCCCACTGTCCACTTCCAGAGACTTCCTGAGTCAAAGGACTTGGTGTTTTTCACATTCAATAATCTTTGAAATATTCTTTCATTAATTTTCTAACAATTTTCTGGATCTTGCTTGCTCTGATCTCCTCTGAATGTTTTCAGTTAGTCTGAGGCTCTTGTAAAGTTTGTTTCCTGGGGCTTTTAGCCAGCCTGTGGGTGGCTCAGCTCTAGGAGGTGCCTTCATGCTAGCACATGTTATGGGGGTGAAATGATGGTGACAGCCTTGGTCCCCGAAGCCTTTGCAATGCTGAGCTTGATGGGATGGAGGGTGAAGGAGGTGGCAGACCTCCGTGTCCAGTAAATATTACAAAGGCACCACTGAGATGGGGCTGCTTTTCCCATGCCATCTTCTGGACGCTGCCAAGTTTGTGACTTGCTGGAGAGATGCCTGCATAGTGTTTGTGAAATCAAATGTGACAGTAAAATGTGTGTCTGAGGACAGTACAAGTGGCAGGATGGGAAGAAGAAAAACATCTTTCTCAGCTTTGATTCCAGTGCAGGATGGGGCATTTTTCTTGAAAGAGCGTGAAGAAGGCAGGAAGGTAATTCTTGAGGCCTTTGATTTTGGTGAGGTCCCCAGCTGTCCCACCAACTCTTCTGCTTGCCTACAATATGTAAAAATGTGTTGCTGCATTCAAATATAAGCTTGTCAAAATAGGTAACTTGTCTGCTGCAAGTACAAGGCATTTTTGATACCTGGCACATAGGAGTAGCGTGCTGAAGGGCTTTGAAAGTATCCATCAGTTTCTGAACAAGAGCTCCGGAGTATGGGTAACCTCCTCCTTGCCATCCGGCTCCCAGGGCAAGGATGTCACTAGCTGCAGGGCTTTGTTTGGCACTTGTGCAGTGTAACACTGTTGTGTATTTGCTGGAAGGAAGATGATGCACCTGGTCACCAAGTGCTCAGGCCTGGTCTTAGTGAGCCCTTCCAGTGCAAGGCAAGCAGTGAATTCAAGGGGGAGCCAGAGGGAAGCAGCTTTAATAGAGGAAAGCAAAATCTCTGCTGTGCACAGTAAAGCAACAGCAACTGCTCAAACCCCAGTGCTGCTCAAAGCATCTGCTGTGAGCAGCCAGGTGTGCCCTTATGCTCTGCTGCTTTTGCACTGGCCCTGCCACCTCCGTGTAGAGAAATTCCTTTTATATTGCCAAGAGAAGAGCAGCACTGAGGAATTTGCTGGATGACTGAGTGTTGATACAGGGTCTGTGTGACTCAGGGATGTGCCAGATCCTCTCCTGCATCTGCAGAGTCTGCTGCAGTGTCTCACACTTGCTGTGGATGCTGTTTGGTGTCTTCATTTGAGTCTTCTTGAAGGTTGTGGTTGCTGTGGTTATTTTTGGCTGCTGTCTCATTATTTCACATGTCTCTAGTCTAGCATTATATTAGTCAATATTCAAACCAGTTCCAGATTGCTGAACTTTTTCTGACTTTGAGAATTTCCTCTCCCATTAGATGCAGACGTTTCTGAGGCAGTTCATCTCTCAAAGTAAATGCATCTCAAAAAGCCTCTTGGCGTTTTGCCTTTGTGTTCAGGGGCTCCCTGTCCCCATCCTGTGTGAGCAAACACCTCGTCTTCCTCCTCAGCTGCCCCAGGAGGCTGTTAGGTGCCTGCAGGTGGCATGCAGAGTTGATGTCACATAGTGGACTCTGGCTGTTGTTTAGTCTATCTTGTTTTATACCCTTTTTCTTTCCTTGAATGTTTTTCTCCCATTCCCATGACTGTGTATCATTGTGTGAGGTCGAGAACCGTGTGCTGAAAAGAGCTCACGAAAGGCAAAATCAAATTAAGAAAAACTTTCCTTCCTTCTCTCTTTAACTGACTGAAGGCTCTGGCCGCAGTATTGCCCTTCCTGCAATTTGTAACACCCGTGTCCCTTTTCTATATAAACGGCAGAGAAATTTTTCTTTACAAATGAAGAATGACATGCTGGACTCCTCCCAACACATTCTACCCTAGGGCAGGGAAGAAAAGTCCCACTGATGCTCTCACCACATTGAGCTGTGATAGAAGTATGATTCGTCAGCGCATTACCGTGCTTGAGCGTGACATGTTCACTCTCCCTTGCATACGTATGCAACACCAGAAACCCTTTAAACAAAACTGCAGGTGTATGTGCACATGGGGGAGAATCCAACCGACACACCTAACCTATTCTTCAGGTGGAAGAGTATGCATTAGGACACGAGCATAGTTTCACCAGTTCCTCCCTAACTGCTCAGAGGAAACCCCTCACTACCCCAGGTTTTGCTGATGTACAGCCCCAGAGCTGTCCTCATGCCTGAAGTGACTGTCAGCTGCCTAATGCAATTTGAATACATAGTTTGGAGACCTGCATTGTCTAAGGCTCCCTTTCCCCAGATGTGTGCACTCCCGGCATTGTGCACAGTGCAAAAATACAGTTCCCACGGGTATTCTGAGTAATAATTTAACAGAAAGTAGAACAGGGAGGATCAAAGTTCACCCCACCATTTGGGGAAGTGGAGGGAGTAGTACCATCCATAAGAGCATGGAAAATAGCCCTCCTCACCTGAAACTGGACCACCTGTGAGCTGAGGAATGGAAACCTCAGCCTGTGGGGTTTCACAGTGCAGGGGATCCCAAGGACTCCAAAGTCTAATGGGACAAATTGCTTTTCTATTCTCTGTTTATAGCTGTGCTTGAATCTATTGATTTTCTATTGCTTATGATGAGTGCTGCTTTCCAGAATCTATGGGAAACCCTGACAACTTCAAGAGCAAACAAAGAAACTAATAAAAAGAGTCTGCAGGCCAAGGCAGTAATAATTCTCATTTATCTTTATGATTGGGTAAGGCTGAAATATATATACTGTGACTCTTTAGATGACGGGTGCTATGGCGGACCAGCGCTGTCAGTGGGAGCTCCTCTGACCACAGTGAGGGATGTTGCATTATCAGAATAAAAGCACAGCAAAAAGATTAAAAACCCCAAAGATTAAGTGCAAAACGCTCTCGGGGGAGATACCCAAGTGTCCTAGTACAGACATACGTGGCAGCTGGCCACGCTTTTATCTTGGCACAGCAGAGAGCACAGTAGGAGTGGGTGCCAACAGTTATTCCCACATGAGCGTGTTGGGGACATCCTGAAACCAAGAGCCGTGGGTGCTCATGGGACTCTTGCCAACAGTCAAACTAAGAGAAAGGAAGACAATGCGTAGGGTGAGATAATTCTGTGCCTCTGCAGAGGAACAGCATCACGGTCCTAAGGAGCTCTGGCAGAGATGATCTATGCAGATCTCATGTAGTAGTCATTTAATTGCTGCTCCTGAAATAGATGATGCTTATCTCCCAATTCATGAAGTGTTTAGCTAACACAAATGTTTCTAGCTGGAGGTTTTTTGCCTCCATGCTTAGCTGTGAATTGACTATGTATGTTTTGTGCAGGCAAGATAAAGTGGTTCCAGGGGAAGGTTATATCCAGTGATGCTGCTAAAGAAGCATTTTCATAAAACTCTAGATAATGATGAGCAAAAGTGAGTGTGCAGAAATAATTAATTTAAGAATATGAAGGGTAATGCAGAGTTATGACTCTAGTAAATGTCTTGAACAGGGAATTCTCACAGCTGTTTAAGAGGATGCTGTGGCCAAAAACCACACAGAATCAGAAGAGCCGTGAAAAGTAGTCTGTCCTAAGCACTGGGAGCAGACAATTGGTAATGCTGGTTAGGAGGTCCACACACTTGTTGAGGAATATCAGAAAACCCAATGACAAATCCATGAGGAAAAGTAGAATCAGAATGAGTCATTGAAATAGTGATTCCTGGTAAATTCACTGCAGTGTCTGGTACTGCATTACTGCTTTGAATTGATTAAACTGTGTGGAGTTTGGGTTTGGCTCAATGTGCTCTAGAAAAGGACCTTTTAGGTCAAACAAAATCTTTTCCCCCTAGATAGTTACTAGCCACATATTTGCCTTGATATTTTCTTTGAATAACAGGTAATTGGAGATCTCCCAGGCTTCCTACATATCTCATCCGAAGAACATTTTTTCAGAAACTCAAATCCACAGGGATGTTATTGTGGCTCTTGGCTTCATGCAGGATTGCCCTTGTTGTTGAGGTGAAATCAGGAATTTCTGAGAGTTTTAAAGAGGAAAGAAGCATGCCTGACTGCTTTTCTGAGCTTTCCCAAAACTTTCCTCAGCTTTTCTGAAACTTTCAGTTCATGTTTTTGGTGTATGGCCCTTGGAAAAAGAGAGGCATCATTCCCAGGGGGACAACTGCCAGGTATCTGTGCCTGAGGCCAGACCTGGGCTCCTGTTGTTGTCAGTGGGGAAGAAGTTCTTCTGTGGAAAGTCCTGTTTCCCTGGTAAGGTCAGATGAAGACACCTGAGCATCTTTTTCTCTTTGAATCTTGAAGACTCAAGAACATTTTGTAGGTGTGTATTTAAGCAAAGTGAGATGCATCAGCCTTGAGTGTGTACATACTCAGTCCAGTATCACATACAAAACAATGTCATCCCTACTGTTGTACTTCCACTCAGTATTTTCCTCTGGTACAGCCAAGAGGAGCTGCCTCTGAGTTGCAGCAGTACATCAACTGATGCTGGAGGTTAGATTGTTGCTTCAACCATTGAGCCTTTTCAGTGTGTCCAAGACACAGCCCATCACAGTCCTTGATCTCACTGTATTGGGGATTCGCAGGGCTGAACTCTCCCTGTTACATTTGCCACTTCCACAGTTCGCTTGCTTTTTGGGAAAATTATCATCCTCTTTTCTTTCTGTGTTTGTTGTTGTTGTTGTTGTTGTTGGTTTTAATAGTTTTGTTTGTTTGTTTGTTTTGTTTGATTATTGTTTTTGGGGGGGGGTTGGGGAGGAAGGGTTTCTTTTTTTTTTTTTTTCCTAAAATGCTAAAATATAACTAGGCAGAGAACTGCTCCCTTTTCAAAAAATGAGAGTTGAGAAAGAAAAATCTGAACTCCATACATCCATGTCAGATTGTTCAGTACGTTTACAAGCTTTATCAGATTTATTTAACAACCCCTGTTAAACATCTGACAGCAATATTAATTAGCATTAACAATAGTCCCCGTGTTTGAATTCTGCACCGTTCCTTCTGATACTTTGGTATCTGTGACAGACTGGAGAAGAACCGTCATGAACAGCCAGAATAGTTATTCTTAATATTAAGAATACTTAGTTGAAAGTACCCTAAAGGTCTCTGGTCTGAGCCCTAACTCAAAGCCTGACCAACCTTAAGTGGCCATCTAAGATAATATTTTACAATAGCAGATTCCCCTCAATCTTATGAGCGTGCATTTTATTTGTAATACTGATTTGTTCAGGTTCTATTTCCAAGCACTGAGATTACTTCTGGCTATGCCAAGAAGTTAACGGGCCTTCAGCTGGGAGACATCTCATGGATCCTTCTCAATATTATTTTTTTGTTGCTTTACATCTCTTTTTTCTTATTATTAAGCTAATTAGATTGAGCCTCTTTCATCTCTGGCAGTAAATCATGTCAGCTGGGAAGGTGTTGGCAAGTTCCAGGGCCATCTCTGGTAGAGCTCTGAGTACCTCAATGGAGGTCCCACAGCTTGTGGACCCTGGGGCAGTGTTAGACCACTCTCACAGTAGGGGGAAAAAAATACAAGTATTAACTACTTGGAATGTTTCTGGTTTCAGCTTGTGTCATTTGCATCATTCATTGTGTGCCTGACTGTGTATCTTCTCCGCTCTCTCCTCTTGCTGCAGGCAGCAAAAGGTCTTTGCCTTCTCCAGGCCAAGTAAAGCCAGTTCCTTCAGTGTCTCCCTATGTGTCTACTGCTGCAGCTCATGGCCATCTGAGTTGCCTCTTCTGGACTCAGTGCAGTACATCCATTTCTTTGTTGTATCAGGCAGTCCCAAGTCAGACATAGCAGTCTAGAGGTGGCCTCACAAGAGCCAAACAGAGAGGATCACCTCCCTCGACCTGGCTGTACATGTGCTGACACAGCCCAGTCTGTGGTTAGCCTTCTTAGCCAGAAGAACACACTGCTGACCTCTGTTCAGCTCCTTGGGACTCCCCAGATCCCTTTCTGTGAAGCAGATTTTTAGCCATAATCCCTAGCCTGTCCTAGTGCCACAAGGACAGGACTTGGACTGCAGTTTGCTGAGGTGGCTGTCCGTCCTTTCTTCTGCCTGTCAAGGTCCCTCTGAATAGCAGGCCTGCCCTCTAGCATTATCAGCCGTGCTCCCCTTCACCTCCCAGTCTACTGTCATCCACAAACTCAATTAGAACGTGCCCCATCCCATCATCTCTGTCATTAATAAAGACATTGAACTTCATTAGCTCCTGAGGGACATCTCTAGTAATTCATTCATACCATTAACTGTTGAGTTCAATTATCTGCATCATGTGAGAATTTGAGTGTTTCCTCCTAAATCAAGTTCTTCTCTGAGTAGCCTCTCACATACACAGAGATCAGTAACTTAGTCCCAGCATCCCTCTCCTCCTCCTTAAGACCCATGAGCTGTGACGACATAGCCAGAGGGTCTAAATCCTGACCCATGGCCCACAGCCAGGTCTTCACTCAGCTTTATCCTGTGCAAATACAAAAAGATAAGCCATGGTCCAGACTCTGTAGGAACCAACTTTAGAAGCATAGTGTCTCCGTTTGAGTGGTACACAAGCGTTTTGTTGAGACTAGACCACAGGGGGAACCCAAAAACTCCTCCCCCTAAG
>JAWWES010000062.1:2114608-2128427 GCA_035583135.1 Lophotriccus pileatus
TGCCCAGAGAGGTGGTGGATTCACCGTCCCTGGAGGTGTTTAAGATGAGGCTGGATATGGCACTGAGTGCCATGATCGAGTAATCACAGTGGGATTGGATCAAGGGTTGGACTTGATGATCTTGGAGGTCTCTTCCAACCCAGTCAATTCTATGATTCTATGATTCTCTGGAACACTGCTTTAGGAGTTCTAGGGAGCAGAATGGGTGCTGCAGCCTGGGGACCAGCTCCCTCCCACAGCTGGCAGTCAACCTCCTTGAGTTCCCTAAAGACCTGAGTCAACAAAGACCTTGAGGAGTCATTCTGTTGGGCTTCATGGTTCAGATAGTGAAGTTGGTATTTCTCTGATCTGATGTTTGACTGATGAAAATTAGTGCAAAGGTGCTGACAGGCAGTGAGCAGATGAGCAGCAGCAATGCCAGATGAACGCATAGTTTTCTTATGCCTCTGACATTAATACAACTGGAGCTGGGCTGTGTTCTTGCACATGTTAGACAAAACCTTAAAGATAGGCTTGTCTTCAAAGGAAGCCGTCATATTATAATGGGCGGCTCTCATGGAAAAGTCTCCCTGATCGTGCCCAGGGATGTGCTGCCTCTCACCCCTTCCCTCCCCTGCTTTGGAGACTAATGTGCAGTGCATCTGTGATGGGTTGACCCTGGCTGGATGCCAGGCTCCCACCAAAGCCCCTCGATCACTCCTCTCTGTAACTGTACACAGGAGAGAAAATATGATGAAAAGTTCATGAGTGGAGACAAGGGCAGGGGGAGATCACTCACAGATTACTGTCACGAGCAAAAAGAGTCTTAAACTCGAGAAATTAATTGAATTTATCACCAATCAAAGTTAGAGCAGGATAATGAGAAGTAAAACATCTTAAAAACACCTTCCTCCTTCCTGGACTCCACCTCCTCACTCCCAGTAATGCAAGGAGTTGGGGAATAGGGGTTATAGTCAGTTCATCACATGTTGTTTCTGCCACTGCTCCGGGAGAGGAGTCCTTCCCCCTGCCGGGGGATCTCTGCCCCGGGCTACAGTTCTTCATGAATTGCTCCAACATGGGTCACCTTTCCGTGGGGTGCTCCAGCGTAGGGCCCCCAAGGGGTAAGTATATGGGTTCCTCTCCTCACAGGTCAGCAGGACCCTACTCCATAGTGGGCTTCCCACATGGTCACAGCTTCCTTTGGGATCCACTTGCATTAGGGGCTGCTTTGCCACAGTCTTCACCATGGGCTGCAGGGGAATCTGCTCCAGTGCCTGGAGCACCTCCTCCCCTTCCTTCTGCACTGACCTCGGTGTCTGCAGAGCTGTTCCTCACATATTGTCACCCCTCTCTTCCCTGGCCACAATTACTTCTGTACAATGGCTTTTTTTCCTTCTTAGATATGTTATCACAGAGATGCTGTTACTTTCTCTGATTGGCTTGGCCTTGGCCAGTGGCATGTCCATCTTGGAGCCAGCCGGCATTGGCTTTGACGGACACGGGGGAAGCTTCCAGCAGCTTCTCACAGGAGCCAGCCCAGTAGCTCCTCCCACCTACGAAAACCTGGCCACGCAAACCCAACACAGCATCCATCACCTTTTCACTCCTGCTGACTCCACTTAAGCTTCTACTTAAGCAGCCAGCCACATCACATCAGTGGTTTCATCTTTCCTTGGACCTCAGTAACCTTGTCCAGGGGATCTATTCTGTTTTGTGATTCTGCACCCATAACTTGGGTTAAAATTACTGGATTTTAAAAAAAAATCTTTATGAAATAGTACATAAATGAGGCCATGCCATGAGTGGTACCCTAAGTCCCTCCGTACCAAAGGGACTCAAGACATTACCTCACACCCCGAACCCAGGACTAGAAGCCCAGCGCTATTCCAGACCCTGCATAGTCCGCAGGTCCCAACCCTTTTTCTTTTCCTTTGCACAGGATGAAAGCAAGGATTTTGTGTCCAGTTCCAGGAGGAAGCAGTACAGCTCTTCTGAGTACCTCTTACAGGCTGACATTCCAGGGAAAAGGCCAGCCACCAAGGTGGAGCTGCAGGACCCTGAATCCAACTCCCCTGCACAACCAGGTCTCCAAGCAGAGGAGCAGGTATGTGAGGGAAGGTAGTTACAAAGCAAGAAGCCGATATGTGAACTGACCTCCCAGTAACATAACTTAGAGAAAGTATACCTTGTAGAAGAAATCCAGTGTGAAGTTAGGACTTCCCAAGGGTGGAATGGCTGCTGTATTTTCTGTTATAAGCTTGTTTCAGCTAGCTTTATGGCTAAAAATATTCTCCAAGGACTAAGAGGCACTGCATCTAGTCATGCTGTGGTACACAAGTCAATCAGGAATGGAAAAAAACCCCAAAAAACCCAAAACATTTGGAGAGACAAAAGCAGAGTCCCTGCTTCAGCTGGCTGCTATATTACTGAAGTGCTTCTGTGCTGCTAACTACTTGCTGCTCTGCCTCCTAAAATACACCCTTCTGGACATGCAAAGAAATGCAAAATGGCCCACATTATAGTGACTATGACTTATTGTCTGAAATATGAAAAAAGCGTGTCTTACAGCCTCCTCACAGGGGGCCTCCTTCTGAGGATATAGAGGTCCAGGCAGACTTTAGTTCTCAGGTGCACAGGCATGCTTGTGTCTGTACATAAGACTTCCTTTTTCTCCTGGCATTCCTTCTTGGGCTGTGCAGCTGCCCAGAACAAAGTGTATCTTTCAATTTATGGATCATCTACAACAGGAAATATGTAAGATCCCAAACCCATTGCCAGTGTATGTCACTGGACATGCACAGTTGCTGAGTCTTGCCACGAGAGCAGCAGGACTGCTGCAAGGTAGCTGAGTGCCCTACAGAGTCAGACCTTATGGTAAGTGGCACAGAATTAAGATCCCAGAGGTCCATGTCCCAGCTGACCTTTGCAGACTGGCATTTAAAGAAAGGGAGTGTTGGCAGCAGAGATTAGTGAACTGACACTGTCCTTGCTGGTAGCTGAGAAAAGAGGCACCCCAGCAATGCTCTTATGTGGTCATCAAGGGGTGATACCCACAGTGATACTCACCTGGCCTGGTGCAGAGTCCTGTACCTGAGACTGTGTTGTGCTTTCTTTGTCTGCACAGACTGGATCAACAGCAAATATAAAATTGGGTAAAGTCATCCCTGTAACGTACACACCATCATCTGGGTCTGCTGTCTTGCCCAGACCTCCATCAACTGTAGCAGGAGCCTGAACATCACAAAAGGTGTGCTCTGACATTAAATCAACTCCAGTGCCTCTGTTGTCAGGTGTTCTGCATCTTACTTCCAGAACCTACGTTCTGGGTGTGGAAATGGGTACAGGGTATGCTACAGCATAAAAAAAGCTGTGTGAGGCAGGGCCGGGTCCTTTTGCTTTGGGCCTACTCCCAGCTGGCAGAGCCTCTGTCTTCCAAACCCATCCTGTCACTGGTCTTCCCCACCCCACCACTGGACTGGGATCCTGGTGGGATTTGGGGTGGTTGACAAAGGCATTTGCAATCCTTGTCTGCAGAGCAGAAGTCTTCCAGGGCAGCTGCAGGTCCTGGCCAGGCTGTGACGCTGTGGTTGTCTCTTCCAGGGCACTTCCCGGGCTTGCCGGACATCTCGGAGATGAGCTGCATTCCCTTCTGCTCAGTGAAAACAGTGGAGCAAGAGGCAGTACCAAGCTCACAGGCATCACACCTGTTTGTAACCTCTCCAGAGGCTTCAGCTAGTCTGAAACCATTTTTCTAATGCGATCTGAAAGGTACAGGAGCTTTACCAGTGAATTCTTTTTCTTCATTGCTGAAGAGGCAGCTGCAGAGACTTTGCTCAGGGGACTCCCTTTTCTCATCTCTGTACCTGCAATCTTAATCTTCCATGTAGGATGATAAGTCTGTCTCCATATGGAAAGTCTGACTACGTAGCCTCTCTGAACAATGGTACCCCCTGGACAAGAGAGAATTTCTTGTTAATCACTTACATTCACACAAGATCCCAGCAGTGTCGCTGTGACTACATCCAGCCCATGACAGCTGTCCTCCACAACTGAAAGCTTTCAGTTCCTAGAGACATTTTGCATTCTCCTAATACACCCTTGTTGGCTGGGGTAGTGGTCACATCACTACCTGTGTTCCCAGCACCCAACCAGTGGAAGACCATTCCCCACTGGTTGCTTGTTGCTTTACACACTGAGAGGGAAGGAGAAAATGTTGTTTAGAAGCAGTTTGTTCCCTGTTGCTGTCAGTCTCTGCAACAAGCCTTGCATGACCTACTCATCACCAGTTGAGATCCCACACCAAGAAGTCATCCAGTGAGCCAAACAAACCAGTGTTGCAGCAGCAACACTTCCTCCTGCCTGGGACTGGAGTGCTGTTTACCCGAAGCTTTATGTCTCTCACACTCTGCAGGCAGCAGCTCTGCAGCTCATTCTCAGCAGTTGAGCCATATGAGAAAAAGAAACAAGTGCTTTTCCTCACAGACAAGCAGAATGTCCTTGTTCCTTCCCAAAACAGAGTGGAGACAGCAGGACTGAACCCTAAGCTGATCTCCAGTATGGTTACAGCCTCCATCTGTGCTCTGTCCCCCATCTACTGTGCCTGGGACCCAGGTGTGATCAGAGACTGCTTCAAATACGGAGATGTGTCCCCCTGTCAGTGCCCCCAGGCCACGGAATGCAGCTGGTATCCCTGCCAGGCAGACACCGACACCATCCCGCAGCTCCAGGAGGTGGGTGGGTGCTGGAGCAGCATCTGCCCTGAGCAGGGTTATTGCTCCTGGCTCACACAGGCAGGGCTTGGGTAGTCCTTCCCTTCCATTCCACCCCCCAGCTGCTGGGCTGGCCTGTACACAAACAGCACTGACCCCCCCAGTGCTTCCTGCTGCTTGTGCTTTTCTGCAGAGGGACAGGGATAATGCACCAGAAGGAAAAGGTCCCTGATGTGTTTCAGAGGTCCTATGGAAAGAGCTGCACCCCAGCAGCTCCCATGTCTGAGTTGCACCCCACACTCGTTCCCATATCCCACCTCCAGAGAAGCAGGTAGCACAGGTGTGTGTCTGCCTGAACTGCACACCCCTGTGATGCAGCTCCTCCCTGGCTGCAAAATATCTAAGAAAACACAAGAGATGTGTTTCAGTGACATGATTATTTTTTTATAGAGATTGTTTGGAGGAAGGGAAAAACTATTTTTGAAAAGAAGCGTTTCCTTTTGCAATTTTTAAGATGTTTTCCCAAATTCATATTTTTAACCCTTCGTTTTATTCTTTTATGTGTCATGATGTATAAGTCTCAAGTTGCATAACAAGATAAAAAGATAATGCTTTTAAATTAGTACTGAGTGGCAGCTCTAATAATCTTTAAATTATATTAAAATAAATTATATGAACCACTCTCTGTTACCATTGACATGGCAGTGCTAGTAGAAGAAGATAATGGGAAAAAAATTAAAATTCAAAATCCAAACTAAAAGTAAGTGAAAATCTGAAGCCAAATTCAGATTTCTGAACTGCTTCCCCATGTGTTTGTCAGGAGGGATTGGAAATCCTTGCAGATTGTGCAATCTGAAACCACAGTTTCTTTGTAACAATCCTATGCAGTGGCCATGTCCCTCCTAAGCACCCTGCTCTGCTCAGGTGTATGCATACATGCTATGCTGTATGTCAGGATCACTGCCACCACCCAAAATCAGATACTGCCTGAGCAGCACAGCTTCCCTTGCCTCCCTGTGCTGTGCTGCCCCCACAGCAGATCAAGCCCTGCAGCCTGCCCAGCAGTGCCCAGCTCAGCTCTGCTCCGCGGGGCTGCTGCCTCGGAGTCTTTACCCGTTCTTTTCGTGTTCCCCCCAAAACTAAATCTGCTGTCTCAGCAGCCCCAATGCCTCACGCAGAACCTGCGTGCTTAACCTGGGAGCAGCTGGGAAGCACCTTGGCATGTAGTTGCCTCTTCAGTTGTCACAGGGATTATTATTTCCCTCTGTACTTACCCAAACCTGCTGCTAAGCAGCTCTCCAGCTGTAACCTGTGCCAATCACGGGCACCGTGACCGAAGCGCTGCTGGGCACTGCTATTGTGCCTCCAGACCGCCGGCATGGTGGGGGCCTTCCCCTGCCCTGGGTCACTGCTGCCCAGGACTTGCGACTTGTCGTACCAACCACCAGACAGCCTGTACTGCACCGTACAAGTATTGCTTTGGGCAGCAACTGAGCGGCTTTCCTGCCAGTCCCAACCCCATCCTGCTGCAGGACACTGGTTCAGGTCCCACAGGATGCCCCTCCACATCTACCAGCCTTCTTCTCATCTTGTTGATATGGATCCAGCTTAGCATGGTGCTCCCAAGGCTCCATCCACGGGAACTGGTTGCAGTCCTGGCGTGGAAGTCTCTGCATCCCTGTGACACGACATGCAGGATAAACACAGGTTTCTCTGTACCTTCCCACAAAACACTGGCTTATCCATCAGGTTTTCAACCCCACAGCTCACCCCCAGGAACTCCTGTGTCTAAATTGCAAGGAAAGAACCACCTAGCAGCAATAGCTGTTGGGTTTTGCATTTCTATCATCCAGGACCAGGCTTTGCTGGAGCAACTAGAGGGCTTCACCTTGCGGCTCAGCTGGCTTATCCCCAGCTACTGCCCCAGCAATGCAAAACTGCTGGGCACTGTCTGCTCTCCTCAAGTGTTTCTCACAAGGTGACATCTCTCCTTTCTCCAGCTGCCTCAGTCATTTGTTCAATATTTTACAGCAGATACGTTGAACTTCTGCTCTAGACTCAGTCTCACTGCTTGTAAATACTGAACACAGATGTCACACTGGTTGTTTTTACCACAACCGAGATTAAATCTGAGAAAGAAAACCCTCCCTAGAACAGAAAGGGGCCATGCCCTCTGGTCAATGAGTGCAATAGGAGTTGATTGTATTATTAACCTTATAGCAATGACTTCAGGAAACACAATGTGTTTACTCAAATTGCACACTTTTTTTGAACAGCTGTAAAATAGAGTATATGTGTAAATATTGCCATCACTGAAGAAGTATTTGTAATTTTAGCATATAAATATAACCGGCTTTTCAATAGGCTTGATGATGCACAAGGCCACGCATCAAGCCCTTGGGTAATTCCAAAGTTGTAAATGTATTTGCTGTACAGAGGAAGTGTGTCAGTGCTTGCTGCTCCCAAGGATCCTGAGCTGCTGGTCCCTTTGAGAGAGCTGGTGGCTTTCCCTAGAAGGGCTGGTGCCAGCCTGAGGGGCAGCAGCTTGCTGCTTCACAGAACAGCTTCCTTCATGCCCAGAAACTCCTCTGCAGCCGCTCGGGGAGCTTGGCCGTGCGCCCACTGGTGCTGTGCCGTGGGCCTGGCTGAGGGGAAGCCCCGTGGCCCTCTCCAGGTGGGACCTGCCGCAAGGGAAAGGGCAGGAAGCACAGGGTGGGGTGGTGCACCCTAGTGCCTCGAGAGACACTTGACACAAGCACATTTCCGAACTACGGATCGAAGCAATAGTCATACCGGTGTCATCCCTAACATAGTAGACCTTATCTCTGCCACCCTTGCACGGCGTTGGAGTGATCAGGGCCCTGCTCCAGGCCAGCCTCCCCAGGGCTGTGCTGTGTGCAACAGAACACAAAGCCATTGTTTGCAGATGCCTCTGATGGTCAGAACGCCAGTCCCAAAGGATCATCCTCCTGGGCTGCCCCGTGTGCAGCCCAGCTCCTGCCTTGGGGAAAACAGCACTCCAGGCTGCATGGAATGTATTTTTAAGAGAATAAATCTATTTTTTTGTATTTGCAAACATATATTTGGGCTGGGGCAGCTTAGTTAGAAGACAAATAATGCAAGAAGTCTTTTCATAATCACAGATTCATCTAAGTTAAGCAAAATTTCCAGGGTAACATTATTGCCTTTTTCCCTAAAAGAAACTTTTGTGTCCAAAATAGAGCTATCAGCACTGTTCCACCCTTTCAGAACTTGCCTGTCTCAGCATGCTGAGTGGAGGAAAGCCAGTGCTTTCCTCCCTACGCTGCCCATGCAGTGGATACTGATGGTGCTCACCTCCTTCCAGTGACACAGTGCTCTTAGTCTGCATGCCAAATGTAAACACACACTTATCTGCATGTCTCTCCTGACTCAAACACTGTCAGCGCTACAGTATATAACCAATAAACACTTCTCTTTTTACCTGTGTGTGATGTTGTGTTTCCAGCTGAACCCCTGCAAAGGCTGTTGCTCAGGGGTGTCCCTGCCCCTTGGTGAGGTGTTGAGGCAGCCCTAGCTGGCAGCAGAGTGTGTGTGTGGGGGTCAGTGCAGGAGCTGAGCACCTTCTGTGCCTGCGTTGAGGCGTCCCTCACACACCCGTTCCAGGCTGCGCTTCAGGCATGGAAAGTGCATACCCAGCCCGAGCAGTTGGCACACAGCCACTCCACTGTGGCTGGATGAGCTCAACATGGCAGAGCTGAGAGTAGGCAAGGGTGTCACTACAGAGAGAAAGAAGCCACCACTTGATTAGAGCTCTTTCACTCCATCAACGTTGACTGTAGTGAAACCAGGATCTGTTTGTCACCTGGAAGGCGCTAGAGGATACAGAGGTCAGTACAAGTGGCAAATCTCCTTCATGATTTCTAACTACTTCTAATCTGCAGGTACAGTTAGCAGAGATACAGGTACAATTAGCACCTGTCACATTCAGGATGAGCCCCTCTGACTAAAGCTTGAAATACATTGATTTGTAAGGCAGGTACCACACTTTAAGACAAAATAATTTTCCTTGTCTCTGGATTATTCTATTTGTGAAACAGGATGTGTTTCCAGCAGCTCTATAAAATGGGTTGTTATTATGGACAGACATTTTAGGAGACATCCATAGCTGTCACTTCAGCTGCTGCTCCCTGGGTAGAGCCCATTAATGCGGAGTGAAGTCCTACAGAGATACTCTCTGTTAAATATTTGTCTCAGAAAATTAACTTCTGTCTTGGCTGAGCCCTTTCTGTCCCAGTTCACACAAGCAACTACTGAGCATCATTAAAGAGGTGGTGGTTTAACTGTAGCTACAACACAAATGCTGCTGTGTCTGACCTGCTAAGAGCAGCAGAGACCTGTAAACATTCTAGTGAAACGTTATTTCCAAAGCTGCCAAATATGTTGCCAAATCTGGCCTTGTGGTTGAGGGCCAGGCTCACCACTGCTACGTGGGGACACTGAAGAATGTGAATTCAACCAATGGCCACCCACCATGGCATTGCTGCTTAAAAGCCAGGAAATTTCACTTTTTCCAAAGCCTTTTTTTACTCTGATCTTTTTGATTAGTCACATCTGCTTGTTTTGGTGGGTTTAGGTGATCCTCCTGTTGCTTACAAATGGATGCACTCTTGTTACTTCAGATGCAAACCTCTCTGCTTTAGTTGCACCTGTGAGAAGGTTGCTACTCTATTTATTGGTGAGATGTTGAGTCAGACTCTGTGTGCTGCCCGTGCCCAGGTCATTTCTGCTCCTCCCTGCGTTCCTGATCAGCTGTTCACAGAAGGCAAAGCAGTGACACACATTTATCTCTGGCATCACAACCAGAGCAGTGTGTACTGCTGCAGAGGCAGCTGGCAGCTCCCCTTCACTGTGACTCCTGACCTTGTAAAATAGCTGTTCAACTTCACTACCACCACTCCAATGCAAAGAACAAGACTAATGCTCACAGCCCTGTAGAGAGGTGGGGAACACCCAGCGGCTCCAGAGCCAGCCCCGCTGACCTCCGGATGCCTTTAGCATGCAACTCTGCTCCTCACCAGCACAGGGTGTACTGCCTGCCTATATCCAGCCATCGTGTTCCCAGCATCCTTGGCAGTATCTTCAGTAAAGTGCTTTTCAGTCCAAGGATCTGAAACCCAGACTTCGGCAGTTGCACAGATGGACATACTCAGTTGTTTTCAGTTTCTTGTCACAGAGGCTTGCAAAATTGAAACAAATAATACATCCAAATGATTCCCAGTTCAAATACTGATTCCAACCACCACCTTACTTGTGCTGAAGCTTCCTGCCACCCCCTCTGCTGCCTTCTTGGAATGTATTCACACCACTTGTGGACCATGGACCCTTCCTTAATGATGGCCCATAGAGAGGGCACAGACAGTTTACAGCCTAATCCCAGAATAATTGGAGATAATCAGGAATACAGGTGTCTGTCAGAGTTAGGTGAAGGTTCTTGGAGCAGTGGATGGTTGCCACGAGCCTGGTGTCACAGATGCCAGGTGGGTAAAGGGTGTCATTGGTTCTGCTGCACGTTAAGGCAGAGGATCACAGCCAGCCAGCGTTACTGCGCTGGAGTCAGCCTGTGCCAGACCTTTCTGGGCAGGAGGATATAACCTTAATGAAGGCATTTTACCTATGTGCCTACATTTAATGGCAGCTCCAAGCAGGGATTTCCAGGCTGGGCATGTCCTATTGTTCCTCCCATCCCAATTAGCATTGCCTGTTCTCCTGCCGTGAAAAGTTTAACTGACAAGCAGTGGCATTCTGGTTACATGCACTGGGGCAATTGTTGCCGTCTCCTTTGGGGAGTTTAACACAGCGGGAGGCATTCGGGGGGTTTCATGTACTGCAACAAGGAGGCAGCTGCATCCCATTGGGTGCAGAGTTCACCTTGGGACATTGGAACACAGCTCAGTACCTTCCAACCCCAGCCTGTCTCTGCTGGCAGGAAGAAAGATGGAATCCCAAACTTGCATCCCAGGCTGAGCTGGTGTTTACCACACCTGGTGACCAGCTACAGGTTATATGGTGCAGTGGGTTGACCCTGGCTGGATGCCAGGTACCCACTAAAGCCACTCTCTCACTCCCTTCTGCAACTGGACAGAGGACAGAAAATACAAGAAAGGATTCATGATTTGACATAAGGACTGGGAGAGGTCACTTACTGATCACCATCACAGGCAAACCAGACTCCAAGTGGGGATGTTAATTAGATTTATTACTAACAGGATCAGAGCAGGAGAGTGAGAAATAAAATAATCTTAAAAACACCTTCCCCCCACCTCTCACTCCTTCCACATTGTACCTCCTCCCCTCCAGCGGTGCAGGGAGATGGGAATGGGGGTTATGGTCAGTTGTTGTTTCTGCCACTGCTCAGAGAGAGAAGTTGGAGTTCTTCCCCTGCTCCCTGTGGGGTCCCTCCCACGAGAGGCAGTCCTTCACCAGCTTCTCCAGCATGAGTCCATCCCACGAGCAGCAGTTCTTCACAGAGTGTGCAACGTGGGTCACTTCTCCGTGGGGTGCAGTCCATCAGGAACAAGCTGCTTCAATATGGGTCCTCCACAGGGTCACAAGTCGTACCAGAAAAACCTGCTCCAGCATGGGCTCCTCTCTCCAAGGAGAGTTTCAAGGAGAGTTTTCAGGGTTAGTTTCATCATCTGAGCAAACCCTACTGTCATCTTTGCTATTACACAGCCGTTCAGGTCCTGGTTGTTGATGCTGGACACTACCCTGTTGCCAGCAAAAACATCAGGGTGACCCAGGTCTCCACGTCCCACACCTTAAGAAAATAAATCCAGACCTCAGACCTCTGAAACTGTGTTCAGAGTTAGAAGTCAGGGTTCATCCATCAGGCACTAATGAGATGGGTCTTCTCACTAGCCTTTAGGGCTTCCCAGGACTCACAAGCCCCTGAGTTTTGCAGGATCACAGACACAATGACAACAGAAGGCAATTTCAACAGAACGGGTTGTCCCTCGTGTGTTTTCAATGGGAATTGATCCCTTCAGTCTTCAAGGTGGCACCTGTCAGTGGCCCAGTAGGGAAAACCTCTCAAATCTTTGGGTTTCCATGAATTCCTCAGCAGTTACTGGCAATGATGACTGTGTGTCTCAAACACAGATCCCCACTGTGACATGAGACATGAGCACCTCCTTTGATCAGGCCATCAGCCTGCTCTACTGTACCACTACTTGCCTCGTAGTCTTTCAGATTCTAATAAATTCCCCATTATGAGGGCTCGGAGCACTTCCACAGCCACAACTCATTTTTCCCTGGGTAGGCAGAGCTGAGGTCAGGTTAATAGACATTATCCCTCCAATATTTAAAGCTTTCCTTGATGGTGTAATTCCTAACTTTCTGCCTGCCTTTTATTCAAAACACTAATTTGGGCCCCTGTATCAATTAATGAGCCCACAGGTACATGTCTTGTGCGGTTCCTTATCAACAAACCATTGGCAAAAATTCACCACACTTATCTGGTGGCCTGAATCCCAAACCTTGGCTTCCAGTTTTTTAACTCCTTGAGGTCCTATTGGAAAGATGCAGAAGGGTTAATGGCACGTGGCTGGAGGCCACCTCTGTCCTGGCCCCTCATCATCCCTTTGAACAGCTCTGCCCCTTGCCTGTAGGCTGCTTGGAGGGCAACTGACTGTATGTGTAACTTGGACGCTCCCAGCTCTCGGGCCTGAGGGATCACTCGTCCCCTGGGTGGGCTCCATTAGCTCTGCCTCAGGGAGTTGAGGCTGTTGAGGGGTGGAGTGGGGGGTGCTTGGAGAGGGGTTTCTCACTGGTCTATTGAACCCTCCTATTCTGCTGGCTCCACTCCCCATACCAGCTCCCCCACCCGTGCCTGTAGGTAACTGGGCTGTGCAGCATCTGCCCAGGTCACTGGAGGTGTGGGTGGAAGCTGATGGGTTTGCTGATTCAGTTTAAGGTGGTTGGGGCCCACTGGCATGGCCATGGTACTCTGTTGTCCCTTCTCATACATGCCAAGATCTTCCCAGTGTTCCCATCCCACTCCTTGGGCTCTGTGCCCATGATTAATTTCAGCATTTGTACAATGCTGGGTTGTAAACTTTGTTACTGGTGCCAGCACAATTTCAATTTTTTGTTCTAACAGATGTGTCCACTCTCTCGCTTTTCAGTTCTTTAATACCTTTATTTTCAGCTGTTTCTTCAAGCTCCCTTGTGCCTGCACAAGGCATACCCTTGCACACGCAGCTCCTCTGCCTTTCCCATCTTCCTTGCTTTCTTGGCATTGATGTATTCTCTGTAATGCTGTGGGGGTTGAACTTCGCCCTTTCCATTCCCAGAGGAAGACGGGCACAACGCTGCCTCTGTAACAATTCCCTGTTGCCATCCTGCTGATTTGCCAAGTAAGAAATTTGTAAGTTCAGGCTTACAAAATCAAGACAAATAATATATTCAAGCAAGATTTATTTTATAAACCAGTGAAACCAAATTAACCAATTAAAGCTCGGCCAACACTTGAATACAGATCATAGAATCATAGAATCAGCTGGGTTGGAAAGGCCCTCTGAGATCATCAAGTCCAACCCTTGATCCAATCCTGCCGTGGTTACCAGACCATGGCACTAAGATTCACGATGTCTAGTGGAATTCATATGGCCTGAGTTAAGAATTCTCAGGGTATTACAAGAATAACCCAAAATGTGCTCTCACTCACCTAAGAAGGTGAAAGCTCTTGAGTTCGAGGAGCTCCCTTGGGTGGCATCCCAACCCATGGGAAGGCCCCAGCCCCAGCTGCTGCTGAGGGCTGACTCAACTGGCAGAGCTATAGCCCACTATGATCTGCATCTGTGGCCTTCTGCCCCACCACAGCTGCCATGCAGGTCAGTCTGCAGAGGGGCCACCCCCCTGATGCCAGCCACAGCACAGCAGGTCAGCGCAGGCACTGCCTGGAGGACTCTGTTCCTGCTGGAGCGGCTGCACCTGCCACAGTTCTCTGCACTCAACTTGAACTGGAATTCTGTGTAGTGTCATCAAGTTATGCAAACAAGGTTTAAGGATTGTTGGGGTTTGGAAGTTGTTAACTCGTCTATCATTGGTTTCTGTGTTGCCATAGTTATTATATTGTCTCCTTGCAT
>JAWWES010000062.1:2128527-2138594 GCA_035583135.1 Lophotriccus pileatus
AAGTCTCTTCTTCTTCGCTGCTGCATTCCCTGCGTACTGCGTGGTCTCTCTCTCTCGGCATAGAGGCCTCCGCCGCCTGTCCCTGCCACAAGGGACGGGCGGCGGGGGGGGTAATCTCAGCCTTGAAAACCTTCACAGAGCGGCCAGCAGGACCCTCCAGAGGAAACCCCTCTAACTTCAACAAAGGATATTCAAAACCTTCAGTCCCCGAAGACTCTGTTAACACACTATCCAAGCTCACGGACAGCACCAAGTCAGGGACGGCAGCAACAGCTATTTCCCCTCAAAAACACCCAAATAAAGCAGTCATGTTTTTATCAGGTGGTAGCCTTGACTCCACAGGGAAGGGAAGGCCTGTTCATTCTTTTCAGACTGGAGCGTGTCCAGGGAAGGGCAACAAAGCTCAGGAAAGGTGTAGAAAAACAAGTCTTACAAGGAAGGCTGAGGGAGCTGGGTCTGTTCGCTGAGGAGGAGGCTCTGGGGGACCTCATCGCCCCCCACAGCCCCTGGCAGGAGGCGGGGGGACGTGGGGGCCGGTCTGTTCTGCCCGGCCTGCCGTGAGAGCACCAGAGGAAATGGTCCTAAGTTGAGATGGGAGATTCAAATGGGATATTAAATTGTTTCACTGTTCCAGTGGTCAGGCATTGGAATAATTTGCACAGGGAGGTGGTAGAGTCACCACCCCTGAAGGTGTTCAAGAAGCACCTGGTTCTGGTACTGGGTGATGTGGTTTAGGGGTTACAGTGGTGGTGCTGGGTGGATGGTTGGACTGGATGACCTTTGTAGGTCTCTTCCCACATTAATGATTCTATGACTCTGCAATAAAGTCAAGTAGGCCTGACCATGACTCCTGGAGGGAGATGGAGGCTCAGACAAGACCATCCCTTACTGTTTCCTTCATGTTCTTCCACTAGTTCCATGCTCTCAGGTGGAGTTCTTCCAAGTGCCCTCAGGCCTATCAAAATCTTACCAGGTGCCGCTATTCCCATCCCAGGCCAGATTCCAGGACCTCCTTTCAGGAGCAGCTTGGCTATCCTTCCTCCTCAAATGGTCCAGCAAACTCCAGAACTGTAGTGAGTTACCAGTAAATGGTAATTTGTTTCCTTCAAAAGCTGCAGCACCTCAGCTGCTTCTGAAAACAGCCAGAGTCTGCACACTTCAGCCATAAGGACCTGCAGGTCACACCCACCCCAAAACCCAGGGAAGTGGTATTCTAAATCCTTACCCATTCAATAGGGATGTTCCCTCTGCTGGCCCAAAACAAGCACAAAGCACTGCAGAGATCAGGAGATTCCGATCCCTCGGCCAAGGGGCACACAGGAAACATTAGAGGGGGTGTGCAGGGCTTATGAAGGCCAACAGAGCACATGGGAGTACCACAGCCACACTCAAATCCAAACTGCATCCTCCACCACTCACAGCTCAGAAAGCACTGTTGCTGAGCAGAGATTCAGCAGCCTGATACTTACAGTGTAGCTGCAGTGACAGCGACTCACACTTGCCTCAGACCATGCAGAAGTGGCCTGGTATTTGTCTGAAAAAAGACACCTTTGACTACAAGAACTCCAGGACTATTTTATTTTCTAGTGGGCCTGAAGTGCTTTTAAGAGTTTCTGACACTTCGCTAGAGCACACAGAATGTCATGACAGAGACAGCACCACCATGAATCCCAACAACAAAGCATACGTATGGCACAGCACCCCAATTCTTTTTCCATCTTCAGTTGGAGTAGCCAAGAGGAGCTCAGCTGTTGGTGGATTTTAAAGATCTGTCACATCTGTCATCCTGAAACAGGTTTCCCTGGATAGTGGTGTTGATGAGCATAAGGCAGCGACTCTTGAGTTTCAAATTACTCCCTATTTACTTTCCTTCACCCCCAGACACTCCTCCTCCATGCCCTGCTGGACTTTCAAGTCCTGCCCCCCTTCAATGGCAGTTTTCTAACCAACAACCACAAGTCTCTCCTGTCCTTGGAAGGCACAGCAAGAATGAGTTGCTCAATACTATCCCTTTTCATCAAGGGCTCAAGTAGTAACATTTGCAAAGTTAGAGACCTGAGGAAGGTAACACTGATTTAGACGGAGGTTTGGCACAAAAGGGTCTCTCATGGCACCAAATCCAACCACTTCCAATGGGCTCAGCCCTTGACACCCCTAATCTGTGTCCCCCTCACAGCCTAATATCCTGGCCATATGAGCCCTTTCTCACGGCTTGTCAGGACCGGCTGTGGAGAGACCTGCTCACAGACCTCAAAACATCACGAGAAAGCAACCAGAAGACATGGTCAGGAGGATGAATGAACATAAACAAATGCTACTATTTTTTCTCATTTTTAACTTAAAAATATTCAATTCTGAAGATTTCTTTTGTTAAAAGTATTTAATAAAACAGTACGCTTAGCATGCTCAATGATACCAACTTACTCTTTACAACAGGATGCAGATGGTGTAGCAGCCAATGGACCACTTTGGAGAGATGTGATTTGCTGTTACTGGTAGGTAAACAGTTGCCCAAAACTCTCAAAACCAGACAGGAGTAGAATTGGTCAAAAATATTAAGTCTTCAAAACAAAACCACAGAAAAACCACAAAGAAGTTTACATAAATTCTACACTAAGTTACTATTTATAGCAACCAGCTTTTAGAGGGCCTTGTGCAATTGCCAAATTGTAAATACACATATAGGTAGAAAAAACCCCCATCCTAAAAAACCTCCAGCTATAAGCTTGACTTTCAAAAAGTATCTGCAGAATCAAAGTCCCTCACCAGCTTCACAGTAAAGGATTCTGTTTACACTGTCCCTTCAAACAGCTCTAAGGTTTTTAGAAGGCTGCCAAGCCAAAAGTTCGGTGACCTTCTGTAAGGCCATTCTCACACAAGCGTTGTACAGTAACTCGGGGTCCTCTCGGCAGACTCTGCTAGAGACTACACGAGTATCTCCATCCCAGAGTCCACAACAGCAGCACTGTGGGCTCCGCTCTCCTCCTCGGAGGCCTCCCGCCCCTCACAAGCTGGCCGCCTGCTGCGGGGGTGCGGCGGGTGCGGGCTGGCGCGGCAGCGTGTACATGGCCCCCAGGAACTGGTCAGCGATGCGGCCGGCCTCGCGCAGCCCGCTCAGCAGCGCCCCGTGCACCGTCGCGGGGTAGTTGCGAATGGTGTGCTCTCCCGCGAAGAACAGGCGTGGAACGGGCTGGGGGACAGAGAGCGCTGTTAGGGTTTGCTCACGTTCTTTCAGGTCCTGCAGCAAGTGATACTTTAAGGATGTTAAAAGTCCTCGAACCACAACACAATCTGCATTACCATGAAGGTGGTGCATATAAAATAGTCCCTAATGAAACTATTTTAACCCGTCTACAAATTACCAAGAAAATAAAGCTTTACACAACAAGCACTGTTTGCAGAGCCAGAGAAGCAGAGGAGGGTCATGTCTCAGCTGTATCGAAACAGCATTTGCATGTTGTATCTGTAACTCTACAGCCAAACTGTCAAACGTATTTAGGAAGAATGGTTTCTGATCCTGGTACATGAACTCCAGCAAACAAAAACTTCAGCAATTCACTAAAATCAGCAGTTTCTCTTTAAACTGAGACCTAAAGCAACTGTCCACAGAATCATAAAATGTAGGAGAAAAACATGTATTCATGTATTACATTCTGAAGGAAAGTAATACACTTTATCCATAGCTGACTGTATTAAAGACTTGTATCATTAGAACAAGAACCCAAATAAAGCTAAAGCTACACACCCTTTTCTGGCAGTGCTTTCAGAATAGCTGTTGCTTTCAAACTTCCATCCACTCAACATGAACTGGAGATAACTCCTGCCTTCATTGTGTTTGCCCCCCATTTGGGACAGACCTTTTGATTCCTGGTCCTCTCACTCTGGCCTTTGCCCTTTTTCAAATCAAATTACAACTCACTTAAATATGGTGATGGACAATAAAAATACAGAGGATGAAACACATGTTAAATACTCTGTTCAGACATTACCACACTGACTTCCTGAATAAAAATGCTCTTTTTTTTAGCAAACAAATGACACCAAACCTGTGATGGAAGAATTCACGGATGGAAAAATTGTTTTACAGGTTTTAAAAATTCAACGTAAGATGCAAGTTATCTGAACTTGCGTTTAGATATGTATGCAAATTACTCAGAGAAATCATCCTATTTTGAACTTTCTCTAAAAATAACTGAAACATATTCTCACCTGTGGAGCACCTGGAATGGCTGGCCCTGGAGTAATTGGCTGAGCCATCAAATCATAGTCATTTCCAGAGGATCCAGCTGCTACATAGGAGTACGATCCCCGGGCCCACGGGTCGGCACGCCAGCGGGACACCACGGTCTCTTTAGGCTGAGACAAGACGGGAACTTCAGTTGTTGAGACAGTGCAAGTTATACAGTTTGTGCCAAATACAAATGATGCAAATTGCAACAACATAAGGAACAAAGTCCTTGGGCTGACATTAACGGTGGGACTTCACGTTTGTATTCTAAAACACACTAAACTAAATCTTTCATGGTGATCCCTTAATCCTTCCCAATATATTACCAGACCCTGCTGCCCATAGCTTCTCAACTGGAACTCACAATTTGTACAGCTGCACACACCCACTGTATATGTACTATTTCCTCTGTTTCTTCTCCCATTATCGACAGGATGAAAATGCACCTTCCTAACTCCCTCAGCCCAAGCCGCCGCCTGCACTGACCTGGGGCACAGCACTGCTGCCAAAGATGCCTTTGAGAATAGCAAGGCACCGACCAACAATGACATCATCACTGATATTCTCCATGATCCCCGCTGCTTCTCCTGCTACTAAGGCCAACAAAATTGGCGCTGTGGGGGGTAGGGAAGGAGAGAGAAAATCATTTCAATTACTGAAATTGAACATTTTAATCAGACAAGCTGGACTTGGCTATCCAAGATCTGCAGATAAGTCACAAGGTTAGAAACTAAACAAATCCAACAAAGGTAGTCCTAAATCTTCCAGTATCATGTCAAAATAACAAAAGGAAAATATATTTATATATGCCATGGTGCTATTTAGAGTTATCAAGAGAACTGATATATTACAAAATAAATACACACATCAGGAAGCACAGCATGCGGAACAGGGGATTCCTTCAGTTAAGATAAAACTTGTTCGACATAGGAGCGTCCACTGCGATTTAACACCCAACTGTGCTATATTTAAGGGAACTCAGTACCTTCCAAACAATCTAATTTGGCATGATTAACATCAGCAGAGCAGTATAAGTACTCCGCTCACACAAATATTTAGATTTCCTTTTTACCAAAGAACATTCACATTAATAATCTCAGTGGAGTGAAAACAACGAGCAGAACAATTTCCAGAAAAAAAGCAATTCTGAGAAGAATTCAGAAATCAAATGGACAGGTATCAAATAACTCAGCAGCCACGAGATGCTATGGTTAACAGTGGTAATGTGATTCTAGGATACACATAAAAGAGATGATGTTGTTTTCCCTCTGGCCAGCTATGGTAAGAATAAGCTCACATTTTTGGTAGTCACAAAGTCATGGAAAATTTTAGGTAAGTACTGAAGAACCACCAAAATAACTCAATAGCAAGAAAAAGGTATTTACAAGTGATTCAGACCTCAGCACAGTTACTTAATGAAAACTCTCTCAGTTGATCTTTCTCCTCCTGGAGGTATTCATGAATTCTTAAATTTAGCAAAGAAAATACTACGACTAGAAACAGAAATCAAGAATGTTGAAATGGCAAATAAAGATCCTGTTAAAAATCTGGCTTTAGCTTTTGTACAGGTTTCCAAAGTGATTAGTGATTTTGTTCTGTCCTGGTACAGATGAAAATCTCCTGGTGTACCTTCCCATCAAGTCCTTAAAGACAACTGGGTGGAGTTCAGCTTCAATACACAGGTTGAAATACCCAATTCTGGGTAAATTCTGGTTAAAAACAAAAGCCTTTGAAATTCTCATAATTACACTACTTAAGACACAATTAAGACACTTAAATATGTAAGACTAGAAGCAGTTTATTAAAGAAACAAGACACAGGACTGTTTTCTCTAATTTAACTCAATTACTGTATTATTGAGTTATATTAACTCAAAGATTAGGGCCAGTCTTCCAAACAATTGAAAGAAAGAACAAAAAACTGGTTTCCTACCATGCATAGGCATTGGGGATTTTTTTGGTCATTTCAGCAGTCAAGGCTTTCCTAGTTTGCCAGCTCTGACACAATGAGATCCCTGAACTTCTTAGCAACTATTCAGTCAACCATATTTTTTCTTGATGGAACAACTACATATTCAAAATGCAGCTTCCAGTGAATTTGTTGCTGAAAACTTGTATCCAGACAACCCCAAAATATTTCTATGGAAATCCTTCCTTTTGCGTAAGCATTTATCTAGACCTGAAAATACCGCCATTCAGCCACCTGGTAAGTTCAAAACTGTAACAGAAGGGCAGAGGCTATAGCAGAACAATGACTCTTTTGCTATGCAAATACCTAAGTGCTGCTCAGAGAAGGTTCTGGTATGATGAGCATGTGTCACTGCTCCCCAAGAAATTCTCTCCTTGAGGCAGTGATGTTTACTAAGCCTTGATACCACACACCAAGCTGAGAATGTGGTTTAGCTAGAGATCAGCAATCACAGAGATATGATGATGAGGCTCTTTATCTCATCTCTAGGAAAAACAGAAGAGTCAGGCAAGAAAACAGAGACTGAAATCTTACTGGACTTTCAGAAAACACTGAGCATTTCTGCCAGGCGTTCCTCTGCCCTGTGGATGGAGTTTCTCCATCTTCACAGCTATGACAACAACCCAACAGTGTGGCAGAGCAAGAGGCACCAGCAGCATGGGTCAGCTGCCCCAGGCTAGCCACAGCATTCCTGAGCCCACAGGTCTTCTCAGCAGTCATTACCCTGGGCCAGACTGAAACCACTGGGAGGATTGCTGCCTGACCTATAACAGTACAGACAGGTGCAGTCTGTTCATGTGATCCATTTCCCCACATATCTTTAAACACTTCTCAGAGACCACCTGGTCTGTGACAACCCAAGGAGTTCACACAGCATAGGCTGCAATAATTCTATCTTCTGCTACACTTCTTGTTTCTGGATTAGTAACTTCTTCAATCAGTTTACAGAGTTTCTGCCTAAAATACTACAGCTACAGAAATACAGACTGTGACAGCAATAAACAGCAGCTTCTCAAGTTCAGTTAGGTCTACTTCAATATTTTAGTCTAACCACGTTAACTGCCTCCCAACTATCCACGAGAAATGGTAATTGTTGTTTTTGACTTCAGCCACCTGACTTGTGCTTCAGCATGGGGTTTTACTACACTGCTGTTTTATTTCTACCTGCTCTGCCTATTTTCATGACAAAGAAGGCTTTGAACCTAGCAGCAAAACCTTTCTATGACATGGTCTTTCCACCTTAAACCAAAAACCTCCACACTACTTGTTAATTATGTAATAAAGCCACCTAAAGCCACAAAAAGACATGAACAGCCTTGCTATCCAAGGCTCATTACTTGTATTTCTCCAGTGAAGTCTTGTCAAACATTTTTACAATTCAATACCCTAGAAAGGCACTGTCCTTGCACAGTAAATTTTTGCAGTCAAAAGAAAAATCTGGCCTGCTTATGACAGAATGGAAGAAAACCCCCTGGTCATCTGCAAGAAAAATAACTCATTTAATAGGGCTCACTATATATACTCCTTTGCTTTTAGTCTGGTATATGGCAATAAAAAACCCACTATGCTTACTGCAGAGATCTCCTGACAATCTATTTTGCGGCAGCACCAGCTGCAGATGAACCATAACTACTAATGGCAAAGTTCATCTGTAGAAACAGGCAGAGCAACACCTTTTGCCTACTTAAGCATTTTCTAGAAAAGATTTCTGAAACTACCTGTCAGTCTGAGACCCACAGTCCACAGTCACAGTCTGTTTGCTGCTCAAAACAGGAACCAAGGTCATCTGTTCAGCAAACTGCAGACCCCACAGCTTGCCTGGGGGGACACACTGCAGCTCAACCATGTGAATGGGCCTGCAGCTCATCAAGCTGGAATGGCATTGCTCAGCAAAAGGAGCAGAGCTATCCCAAGACCTCCAGTCTGCTCCACTGAGATCCAGGTGTTCAATACTCTAAAGGCTGCACTGTACTCCCCAAGAAACTGAAGGAGGATAACTTGCAAGTATTGAGTTCTGCACTCAGCCACTTAAAGGAATACACAGATCTTACACCTGAAAAAAGTGTAATTTATCTTGGCTAGTTCCTAGACACTTTGGTGTGGAATCCTAGGTAGCAGTCACTTGAACCAGAAAGGACTTGAGGTCACAGATAAAAGGAGCTCATGTACATTTATCAAATCATCCCAGATTAGACAGACAACCCCATGCAAGAGGTCTGGCTTCAAACTGCCAGTTCAACTTAAAAAACATCCAGGAAGATGAGGTTTTGAAAACTAAATGGGATGGCAATCCTTTTTGGGACCAGAAGTTCAGTGAAAGAGGGGAAGAGCTCAAACAAACAGCCGGAGAAAAACTCAATTTCAAATACATGTATGAACTAAGAAATGGCTTTTAATTAAGACATGCTGCAGTGACAAATCACCTTTCCCTGAAGAACTCAATGCACCCTCCTGACAAAGTAGATAATTAGGACAACACTGGAAGTTGAGTGGTTCCAGAATACCAGTGGCAACTAACAGATGCTTAATGGAAGCAAACAAGGTAACACTGAGTAGGTCACAGGACAATTCCTTCAAGGTGTAAGACAATAAAGTAGGTATAAAACTGCAAGTGTTACAGTAGAGAGCAGTAATGCAATTTAACAGGCACAGCCTGGAACCTGGCATTAGTAAACTCACATTCACCTGTGTGCTGCCCTAATTTACTACAGAACTGTCTGCAGTCAGTGCTGCTCTCTGCTTGCATTTGTCTTCCTACAAATACTATCTTCTTATCATATCCATATGTGAACACTGACAGCAGCTTAAAATGTCTTTTCTAGATCTGAACTACACAAATGAGACACTCGCCAAAGGGGACATGCACAACAGATACCTTTGTAGAGGTTCCAAAAGAGGAAGAGTTCTCCTCTGCTTGCAGTAGTGCTCCCAACATGGCCAAACAAATTGACACTCGGATCCCAGAACACACGATCAAAACATAACACAACCTAGAAAGAAAGACTGTCAACAGTTAGGAGAAGCAGATGGAAGAAATAAAGACAACTGCATTTATTGACATTTATATCATTGGACAGGTCAAGAAAGGGAAATCTGGTGAATATATACTGCATATAAATTAACATATGGAGGAGTGTGCCTACACTGCCATCACACAGGTTAGTGTGCTCTCATAAGTTTACCAATTTGCTGGTTAACAAGCTCCAGCAGATCTACTTCTGCAATTTAGCTCTTTAAAACCTGGAAAATAAAGAAGAGGCCTTTACAGTTCTTCAGACAAATTTCATCATTGAACCCTAGCAGAACAGCCATGGAAAAGACATCCTTCCTCTCCCCCACCACATATTCCACCCACATTTCAGATTTCTAACCCTCAACTACAGCATTTTCCCCAGTGACAGCTCACTTTGTTCAGGTTGCCGAATCCCATACGCTGCACTGCAGAAGTTTTCCACTCTGGAAGAGGGGGCACAAACTGAACTGCTGGAGGCTGCTGTTTCAACACTCCTAAGGGCAGAGTGCACAGCACAGCATCGCACTTATAAATGAAGGTCTGGCTGGTAGATCGCGTATTTACAGCTATTACTTCACAGCCTGGAAAGGGGAGAGAAAAACCAATTTAACAGGCCAGGAGGCAAGAGCATTGGATTAAAAATTAAAGAAACTACCACATCAGAAAATATTTTGTTTATAAAGAGAGCTTTACACTAACAGCTGCTTAACTTGTAGGCAAGTGAATGTTACTGGCCATTTAGTTCCATTGCAGAAAAGGTAATTAATACAGCATCTGACAATGGATTAAAAATTAAAGAAACTACCACATCAGAAAATATTTTGTTTATAAAGAGAGCTTTACACTAACAGCTGCTTA
>JAWWES010000062.1:2150381-2176497 GCA_035583135.1 Lophotriccus pileatus
GGTCTAGTGGGAGGTGTCCCTGCCCATGGCAGGGGGGTTGGGACTAGATATCTTTAAAGTCCATTCCAACCCCTTAACGTTCTATGATTATATGAATTAAACACAAAAATAGTAGTCTTTCACTAGGCAACCTGAAATTTCTTTTTCTGGGACTGCGTCATTTAAGATTTTTGTCTGGAACCAGCTTCCGTATGCAATTTCGTAAGACTAACTATAAGACAGACACCAAGTTTACGCAGTCAGTAAAACTCAGCTTTAGTACAGATTTTATATTATTTTATCATTTCACTGCATTACTGAAAGATATTCCCCCATCTTCTTAGTAGAGTAACCATATCAGTAACTGATGCCATACCATAAACCAGCAATAAACAGGAAAAAATACAGCTTGTTTGCCATTACTTTTACGATTATTTTTTAAATCACTTAGAGAAAGTACTTCTGGGGTTTAAATTCTGAAAATGGCTCTAATCTGCATTTCTCCTCCTCCCTTGTTTTTAATGTAAATGAAAAAACACATGCCACCTCTTTGGGGTCACTCCCATCATACAGCCTTGCTACTTATGAAAAATGCTAACCACTAAAGAGGCTGAACTAGAACATGTACTTTATAGTAGTTAAAAATACCCAATTATTTTGGCCATGAAAGAAAATAGCATTAAGGCTTCAAAAATTGTAACATCTTGTCCATGTTTTCCTCCCCACTCCTTTTGATTATGAAAAACTCACCAAGTCCTGTTACCACCATTGCTCCCAGATCAGCAACGTAGTTCCCTTTGCGAAAGGTAGCAACTCTTCCTCCCACTCGGTCCTTTTAAAAGCACAGTATATTAAACCTCCAGTTACATTCAGCAAGACATCTCACTGAAATATAATCACTGAAGCTTCTATAGAATGTGGTGCATGTGTTCTCTTAATCAAAGATACTGAATGTACACCTTTTCAAAAACACTGCAAATGAACACTTGAACACAATTATTTTGTGTAAGTTAAGGAATAAAATGTTTAAGTTGCATTTAAAAAAAGAAAGGAAAAAAAAAGCAAATAAAAGTAGAAAAAAAGGTGCCTAATCTGACTTGGGCAGATTTAACTGTATCTACAGTAGGATCTACTCTGATTCCAAAACCAATCCCGTATTGTCCATGAACAAATGAAATTACATACAAATTTCCTCCTTCTCCTACTTTCTACTGCAAAATTCAATAGCTATATAGGAAATTATTCAGCTGTGCTATCCGTTAAGAAGAAAATCATGAATCAGCAGCTCACTTTGGAAGCAAGAAAAAAAATTTTGATCCTTTCACATCCTACTAAAGATGATACTTATTTCTCGATCACTTTAAACTTCATAAGAAAAAAGGTCACCTTCCCCTATTCTCAACCAGCTAGCAGATCAGAGAAAAATATTGGCTACAAATGGGCAGTGATCCCAGACAGCTATCAATTAATATAAAAATGTTAAGTTTGATTTTTAGAAATTAAGTTAGCAGTTCTGAAGAACGTAAACTAATAGTCTCAAAGCTACAGAAAATGAGTAGAAACAATTAAACTATCCTTCAAATTATGGAAATCATAATGCATGAAAACACCAAACTGCATTAAAACATACAGGCTACTGAAAAATGGCTTAAAAAATATCATGCATTATTTTAAAATAGCTTTGTGTCAGATTTATGTACTAACCAAGATGCACAGAACAAAAGCCAGGTTACAGCATGAAACTCTTAATTCCAGCTTCAAAAAAACCCCAACCAATCCAAAAGCTCAAGCAAGCAAACAGTAAGAACTCCCCCCCCATCATACATTCAGGTGAGCAAGAGACTCCTAAACCATTAGACTGCTGCACTCTACTTTCTGCAGCGGTATGGCACCTGGGAAGCACAGTCAGCAGCTCTGGTCCCCAGCCAGAAGAGCAGTAACAATATTAAGAGCCTGAAACACTAATCTTATAATAAAAATTTGAGCAGATTATTTTAATTTGTCCCAGAAAAGTGTCAGAAGTCAATGTAAAACCAAATGAAGCCAGGAAGTAACACATAAGATAAAGTCCAATTGGTCAATGGATTTAGTTTAACTGTGTATCAAGCTTTCTCAATCTGAGTAATTATATGAAAAAACTTCAACTTAATAAAAAAAACAAAACATATTCCACTTTGGGCTGGATATGAAGAATACCTTATTCCTGAAAGAACAAGCAGTTAGTTTCACATACCACAAACTGTAGCCTTATATAATTTTAAAGTCTCTGTTAAGCGCATAGTAACAAGCAAGGAAAGAAATGTAGACTTAAAAGTTACAAGAAAAATATGCTGCTTGACGCTGCAAGACAGTTCCAAGCAATGATTCTATTTAACAAGCAAGTTCTCAAAATACAGACTTGCATTCTGCTTTCTGGTGAAAAACCAATTTCTAACCACGAAAGGAAGAAGGTTCTAAGCTTCTCTTGGTGTAAGCACACAACACTAGCATCTGACTACCCAGCCCACCCCTGAGAAAGCATCAGACAGCTTCCCAGCAAGAATAGATCCACCTGTTGCACTGTGAGACAGGTTCAGGATCAGCAATCCAGCCCAGATGGACGCTGTCTGGAACAGCACATACACTTATCCACCCTGGGCACGTGGTGGGACACAGCCCTGTGCTAGTACTAAATGTGGTTACTGGTTAACTTGCCATATAGAAGTAAAATAGCACAGAAATTCATACTCTGGCTTCCAGAACTGTGACATCCATTCCAAAACTCTGCAACTGGCGAGCTGCTGCCAACCCAGAGACTCCAGAACCGATAATGATCACCTTTCCAGTCTTCTTGGCTAAAGAAAGGGAAAAATCAGCTACAGTAATGCTCTATATATGCAGTACTAGATTGCAAGCAGTTATGTTAAAATTTCATTTAAGAGATACAAAGAACAAAAAGCAGCTTCCTTCTCATCAGTAGCTCTGACAGAACAAACTATAGCAAAAAGAAGACTGAAGTAATTCTGTACTAATACTTAATTTTTTTTAACAAGACACACACAAGAAAAATGCACCAGTAGTATCAGGAACAAGGAAGAAAACAGGAGGAAAAATACTTCTGAAGGACAACTGTCTGAAAAAGAAACTGATTCTTATTAATTACTTACTGATTCTTATTAATTATGGGACAAGTATCATAGTTTTATTTCTTTCTGCCCCAGAAGAATAAAGTCTAGAAAGGGCAGAGAAGTTCACTTGCAAAATTCAAGCATCACATAAGCACGTAAAAGATCTAAGTACAATATTGTGTTTCTGATTTTAGTTATTCAATTGAGAAGCAATGATAACTCACTAAACAGTGACAGTTACCAAATTATCTAAAGAAGATTTGCCAACATTTCTCCTCTCAAAGTAATTTATGTAAGTATGTGGCTTCTCCATACCAAAATAAAACACATTAACATCTATGGTCAGTTGGCTTTCCAGACTTTTTATTTTCTTAGCACTGCAATTCTAAAAAAAAAAGAACTACTCAAAAATTTGTCCTGAGAAATCACAGACAATAAACCAAAATTTTAATCAGAAACAATGTTCAAGTTTCTTACTTGGAAGAGGCTTCACTCTTTTGTAGATCCCAAAGTTGATCAGCCCATGCCGCTCCAGGTAACTGTGAACTCTGTGAACGAGCACTGTGTCACCTAAAAGAATGTGTAAGGTTTTAAAATTATTCTTTATGTTAAACAGCATATATGGACTAAGGACATATTCACAGCAGTAACTCAGTCAAGTCCTACTGAACACACCACCTTCCATAGCCCTGCTGCCGTAGTGACCAACCCATCTTCCTGAAAGTGCCTGAGCCTAGTTTTTCTGGAAAACAAAAGCTGTTTTCCATGCTGTACTGCAGTTTTGAGTCCTGCCTGAAAAGCTGTACAGGACATTAAATGCTTCTTTTAATCTAGTGGGGAAGAACACCTTTTCTGAAACTGACTGCAAAATCCTGAGATCTTGACACAGAACTATGATGGGATTTAGCAATATTAAGCCAATCCCTTACTGGAGCACTGAATTCTCATTTTTACTCTTAAAAGCACAATAATTCACTATTTTGCAATCCTTGACAGTTGTATCTGTGTTCATTTCAGTACTATTTTCTTCCTAATCTTTTTTTATGGCTCCCCTCCACCTTTTTCCAGTTTATTGAGATCTTGTTTGAGATGGGTAGAACAGTCTCAAGCAGTATTTGCAAGCAGTAACTCCTCACTCTTTGACTGCCTTCTTTCATCACAGCCAGTCTGCTCAAGTCTTAGGCAACTTTTTAATGCCTCCCAATACCCATATGATTAATAAAGTCTCAGAGTTGAAAACCAACATGAAGCTGTAGCAAGCCTTAAAAGATGCATGTGAATTAACCCTGCAGGAAACTTCTGTAATAACCCATCTTTTTAGCAGCTTTTATGAATCCTGCTAGTGATATTTCTTTACCAGACAAGTGAATTCCAACAAACCTGAATCTTGAATATAATGCAATAATACAGTCTGTACACAAACACTCATGGAGCTCCACTAACAAACGACCCATCTGAAGCAGGTTTTCCCCAAATGAAAGTGAAAGAGGACAGCAGTACCCATGGGATGATTTTGGTAGTGAAAGATTTGACTTACTATTATAAGGTGCTTCTAACTGTTGGATAGTTGCTTCAAATGTCAACTGAATCTTTGGGTTATCCAACCAGAGCTGCAGCTGTATTTAAACAAAAAAGATGGCATGTCCTGTTAAGCAATACAAAAGAGGTGTTTTCAAGGTGTGTGTTTGCTACCAAATACTGTCAGGAGATGAAATCCTCTAATGAGTTGAACTTTGGCAGGACTACCCAAGCTGCACTGAACTTTGCTTTCAAGTGTTCCTTAAGGTGCAATACAGTCTACCTGAAATGCTCACACCATTTCAAATAAGTGGAAATACACCAAGGTAGCATAACCGTGCGTGTGGCTGACAACATCAACCAGCATTGTCTTTTCGGCATCAAATGTCATGTTTTCATAAAAGCTACAGCAGTATTTGTCATGTTACAAGGTTTATTTATCTTAGACATTTAATCATTCAATCCATCTTCACCAATGTAAGACACCACCACATATACACAAACTACACATATATACTGGCCACATACACATAAAAAGCATATTTAGAAGACAGTTACAGTTCAAAAATAGAACAGGAAGAACTGTCTGTAAAATGCTAATGTCACTTCATGCTAGGCAAAAAAACCTGTTTTCCCAACAGAACTCCTACTTTGTGGCACGGAGGCAGGAGTTAACAAATAATTTTACTGTTCCATGCCTATATCTAGGTCACACATAGCACCTCCATTCCATTTTACATTCCAGAATTAGTAATTTTTTGGGGGTATTTCTCTACAGTTGCACTACTTACCTTTACAGCTCCTCACAGATATTAAACAAACCATACGAGTATAATGAATAGGAAGGATTAAGAAAAAATTTCCATATAATTTGGGAGGTCATTTGAGGCAAATTTCATCTTTAGAGCAGTACTTTCTTGTACTCCTTTTCCCACTAATTTTTAACACTGCTTTTTCTAACAATTTCTGAGTGTGGAACTAACAATTTCACAGTACTATGGACCACAATGCTAAGGTTCCATTCTGAGAGGGAAGAGTGCAATGCTCATGATCATATTTTTATATATAAATCTCTACATATGTATATATACAATTACTTCCATTTTTTCTACAAATTCTGATTTTCAGACCTTCTATGAACACAGAACAGCACAGGCCATAGAAGATTTTAAAGGCTTCAAACTACAGCTGCTCTGCACTGCCATGATAATCATTTATACTATATTCTGCTTTGTAGATTTTCATCATCTGTTTTAAGTCACAGCAATTTAGCAAGAGCTTTTACTGGTTTGGGTTGGGGCTTTTCATCGGTTGGTTGGGTGTGTTTTTTTTAATGTTGTTTTGGAGGGGGAGGGATTCACATAAAAGATCAAATGGCTGACTTCCCTTTGTAAAAGCTACTGTAAGTCTTCAAAACTATATTTTTAACTTACCGGATCATTCATTCAATTCTTCATTCCAGCTCAAAGTAAAAGACTGCACACTGCAGTTCCCAGCACTGCCAGAGCTCTGCTGAGCACCAGGTTCATATCAGCTGTTCCGTAACTTCTGCTATTCTCACTGGAGGAGAGCCTCTCACAAGCCTTCCTCAAATGGGATTCCTGCTCAGGAACTTCTCCAAGTTCCTCCATAGTGAATAAGACCCACAGACCAGGAGTGCTGGTTTTCCTCGCAAATATTCCTCTCCAGCAATTTCTCAGTTTCAGTGGAAGGCTTTTCTGCTTCTAACACATTTGTGAAAGGATTACTCACTATTCATTTTGAGAGAATATTTTTTTCCAAACTTTTTGGCATGCTTTGGTCTACTTTTACACATTTCATAACTTCCCAATATTTACAACTTGGGTTAGAGGGAAATTTCAAAGGAAAAGCATGAAGATGTCCACCACACATAAATTTTAAATAACTTCTTTAAGTTACTAAGCACTGGGTGCTAGCAGGGTCAATACACTGTGATGCTCCTTGATCTGTGTCTGTGAAAAAAACTGAGTGGTACATAAGGTGCTTTCTCCCTTAAATATGGCAATAAAGCAATTTTCAAAATATTTCTTGCTGTCATACTGTTAATTTTTTCTAACATGACTTAAGTTTTCTAAAATACACTTTTCAAAATACAGGAGAAAGTCCTGATCCCTGTTAGTATGCTGAGGACCCTAAAAGTGTTGTCCCAATCTGCAAAACAGAATACTAATATTTAAGTTTTGTTAAGGTTTAAACTTCAGGCATGTTTGGTGGAACTCAAGTAAGTGAACTCCTGAATAATTATTTGAATACTGCCCCTTCATTCTTAAGTTGCATGAAAGTTTTGAACTGGGGCAGAAATGCTACAAGCATTCAGAAGTAGAGTTTCAGTTCTTCAACATTACAATTTCTTTTATGAAATCAAAGCTGGCAAAATAACTGTTCTGGTCTCAGAATAAGCCACATGATTGGCTTGATGTCTCAGAAATACAGCAACTGAAAGCTAAACAAAGTAAAAACTAAAAGCTTAGAGGTTTGCCTTAAGCAACAATGTGTTTCATTATTATTTTTAAGTAATCTACAGAGGCTTCTACTTTAAGCTGAAATCAATTAATAGAACTTCCGCACCAGCTTTCTGTTTCCTTTTTAAAAGCTGCATCAACTGAATCGCATAGTTTGCTACGACTGTTTTGGATATTGTAAATACACGACAGATTCTTTATGCTGCCTCACAGCACTGCTTTGATCAAGAACTGCATAGCAATTTCCTTAGCAACTTAGAGCATGACAGGATGCCAGAAATTAAACCCCACCGTCTCAAAACAAAAAAACAATCTACCAACTATTAGACAGGGTAACTGACAAAAAGCCTTTGCAAGATACACAGATGTCCTACCCTTTTTTCATCAATACTTTTATAACAAACTTACAGTGCGGTTCCTGATGTACAGAAACACCTTCTGAGTCTGCTGTGGCCCACTGATTATATCAGGGAAGCAGGCAGCTTCTTGAGATGTCATACGGTCATGTGGAAGTCTACTCTGGAAAGCTGCACCCTCCACACCTACAACAAAAAGACAAATTGTCTACAGGCACTCTAAAGGAACATCACCTTTCCTAGCCAGCGCATCCAGCCATGAGGTGATATGGTGGCCAATTCATATCATGCTTTCAATTAGTCCTTTTATTTACTTCTGCAAGACATAGAGGTTTCCAAGTCAACAGTTCTTTGAATTACAGGTATCATCTAGAGTTAATGGAAAAGCTAGACTATGGGGAGAATAAACAAACAAACAAACAAAAACCCCCAAAAACCAAAGCCTGAAAAATAAGTGGGGCGGGGGCACATATCAATGTTATATATATATATAACACATATATAATACAATATCAATAAAATGTAACTACTATTGATGCTATCCTTAATTTGTGTGGTTTCCAGTTTCTATCAGAATTGGGAAAACATTTTGGAACCTATTCAAAGCCAAAATATCTTTAAGAAAGAAGCACAATGTCTACTGTCCCCCCTCACCTGCTTCTCAAGGTTTAATTTGCATGGACCTCCTCCAGCTAGAGGAACCCACCCTAACCTGTCCTTTTGCACATTTGTTATATTCACATCATGTAGTGCAATAAAATACAATCACACACATTTCCTGTGCCCCCTCCCAAGTGCTGTGTACACTACAACTACAGATTTCTTATTTTTCCTTTTAAATGCTCCACATGTAAAAGATTGGTGCTGAACCCATACAGGAGAGGTTTTCTCTAGGGAAAGCCTTCATTCATACAGGCACCTGCACTTCTGTCGATTCACACACTGGCAGTGAAGTAACTATAGTTCTGTACCCTGCTTTCCTCAGTCTCTGGGATGTTGTACGTTAAAGTAACAAACTAAGACACAACTGCATCAAGTGCTACACATAAGTGAAGAAAGCGCACCTTGGCCGGCACAGTGAGCAAAACGAAGTACCGAGATGTGAAATACAGCAAGAACAATATCAATCTCCCATGTCCTAGGAAGTGACTTACAGTCAGGACAGACAGAGGAGAGTGCCTTCAGTCTGGAAAGATAGAAGCCAATACATTCCAAGGAGAAAAAAATCCCACAAGTAATGTAGTAAGATTAAGATCATTTACTGAAACTGGACTTGTTCAAAGGATTATTACAAATATCAAAGAAAATACAAGCTTGCAGTGTATTACAGTAACCAAGACAACTCCCTGAGAGTCTGAAGTTCCCCTGCAGCGGTACATGTCACTGTATCAGAAAGAGAAATTATCTTCCTCCAATTCTGCTGCCACCACACACTCCTTTAACTTCCAAGCATTTTTACATTCCAAAGGTAATGAAAAAAATATTAAGGAAGAAAATGGTTGTGAAACTAAAAAAATCGTTCACAAGTAAAGATCAAAAGATCTAATTGTGTGATGACTCAAGGTAAAGAAAACTGTTTGTAATCCACGAACTTTACAAGAAGAGGAAATTAGTGACAGAAGCTACAGAGCACTATAAGTAAAATTAACCACAGGAGAAATTGCCACAACCAGAATGCTTCTTGCACTGACATTCAGCTATGGAATAGAAATCTACAGCTCTGCTAGAACTTCAGTTCCTCCAGTAATAACCATCCCCCAGCCCTTTTGCTGTCCTTCCACCTAACACTGGCCCAACTGTGTCAATATCTGCATAGGAATGCATATGCTCAACTATAAATCCTGTGAAACTGAGCATGGAAATCAAACCAAAGTTACTAATTCTCTGATACCTCATTAATGTTAACAAAACTTAACTAGGGTTCTAGATCCTCAAGTGCTAGCAAAAAGTTCAGCAGCACAATTTCAGCGAATGGCCGGTTAATGACCTGAAATGCTGAATCTGACTCTGTCTTACAGATTTGTGCTAAAAGAAGTGTGCTTCTCTGGGTACCTGCTAAAAGGTCATGCAATCATGAACAACCAGGGAACTCAGACATGTGGATTTAAGGCAACTCAGTATTTTCTTGAAAAGCTTTGGGCTTTATTTCTTCAAACTGAGCAGCCACAGAATATGGCACTGCTAATAGTTTTGTAAAGGACTCCAAGGTAGGTTGTGTTTGCTTTTTTTAAGGCCATATATCTTTCATGACAATACATGAACTTTAAAACAAAAATGTCAGAATAGGTCCAGATGAGCACTGGTATTTAAGGACAAAAAACCCAGAAAACCTAACCCGCAACAGCGTTTGATACAAGAATTTAGCAAAAGCATAGCTCTTAATAGCAAAGATATTGTTTTTATTTGGCCAAGTGGTAGAAGATCTTATAAGAACTAAATGTCCTTGAATTTATTTCTGCAACTACACAGCTCAAAGTTAAATGGATTTGGATTTCAGGCTGCTTAAATCCCACCCATTCCACACCTCTATTGCTTGTATTCCATGAAAGCAACACTTTACAGGGAGTACCAATTCAGAACTACACATGCTCCTCCTTGGAGCAGGCAACTCTAACAACTGAAGGAACGGCTCTGCCTAGACTCAGCTCCTCTTCACACACATTTGCACACACACTTGCCACTTCCTGACATTCAGCATCAGGAACTCATGTGCTGAAGTTTTGATTATCCTCTTCCTCACAGAAGAAATCCTGAGGGATGTTGCTCATTGAAAGACTCACTGAAACAGAGTGAAAAACACTCTGAAGGAAGGTTTTCTGGCCAATGAATTGGACAATTGTTAAAGCATACTCTCATCATATATACAAAATGCAAAATATGCAGAATTTCCAATTAGCAAATGCCTGCCTAAAAATGAAATAGGCAGTGCACCCTTAAGCCATGAGCCAGACGTTCTGTTTAAGTGGTAAGATCCACAACAGTACTTGGCTCCCTTACTTAGAACAGCAAAGGATGCACTTTTAGATGAGTATCCCGAAGTTCTGTTTTCTTCAAAAAGAGCAACTTGGACGTACAGAACAGGTTACAGAACCTTTGACTCCTTCGCTTAAAACCCTAATCCTGAAGTGAGAGCAAAAGCGGCAGAGTCGGAGAAGATTTTCAGTAGCATTCCAGGTACTTAAGAGTTAAGACACCAATCCTGTGACTGAAGCAGTAAGTGCGTACTGCCAACAGCAGTACTGAGGCCAAATGGCAAATGCAATTCACAATCAAGTCCAGGGAGCTGCAGACTATGAATTTGCCCAGTAGATAATCTCCTGGGCTAACCACTGACACACAGCTCAAACACAAACCCTTTCAAAAGACAAAAATAAAGGAGCAAAAAGGTACTCCGTGCTATGTTTCTTCAGCAAATTAGAAAAAAGGTCTACTGTTCCGAAGCCCAGGGTTCTCTCTGTCAGTCCAAGTGGTACAAACTGGCTAGGTAAGAAACAGCTTTTTGCACGTTTGGACTCCTCTGAACATGGAGAGGAGTGGAGGGATGAGAGATCGGCCTGAGGCATTTCAACACAGGTTAGCTAGTGCCCTTTTCCACAGTTGTTATAATCCTCAACTGAAATTTGAAAACACCCCACACTTTTTAAACAGGTGGGTACACAACTCCTACATCTCTTGCTAAATTTGGGACAACCACACCCATGCGCACTTGCAAGCATCAATCCCTAACCTGGCGGCTCTTGCTACTCAGTGGCAAGCATCAAACGCCACCCTCACCTGATGCTTGGCCGTCTCCATACCCTCCAGAACTGTCGTCTTGAAGTCCTCCTGCTTGCCCTGTGGAAGGAAAGAGGAGAACTCAGGGACCTTACTCCATAAATTAAACCATACTGGACATAAAGGCCTGGCAAGTTGGCGTTGTAGGTATTAAATTTCACCAACTAACTAAACCCATTTTCTGATAATCCCATCTTCTGGGGGATTATCTTCTGGATACCTAAATTCAGGGCACCAAACTGTGATCTTCTAAAGTGTTATCCATGTTACTGGAACGCTTTACATAAGATTTTATGGGAAATAAAGAAGTACACAATATGTAGCATTCCTGGTGGCTAAATATTTATAATCAACTTCATTAATGGCTAGGATTTAAATAATCAGATCACATTTCCTACTGCCAAAATGGATGGATACCATCACATTCTATGGATATCAAACCCTAAGAATTTGATTAGCTTGCTTTGATTAGGTGCTCCCGAGTCTCCTCATATGCAAGGGGATAGTCTGAGCCATTCTGAAAGGCCTCTTACATTCAGGAGAGCCTATTCTTAATCTTTTTTGTCATAAACCCTTCCTTGAAGTTTGATGCCATATTTCTTGAAAGGCTCAGACCACCTATTTTGGCTTCAGTGCCTTTGATACACCATCAATGTTCTAACACACTAAGACTGCCTTTGAAGCCAATTACACATCAGACCATTGATCAGTGAAGTGATCAATACCCAGCACTGAAAGACATCAGTCTTTCAACATACCCAGTGACAGAAATATGATGAAAGGCTAAGCACTCATCTGAAAGATCTGAAGAAGTCTCAGAATTACCCTGGCCTGCATGAAGGTCCTGAACAGCAGCCTGCAACACAAGCAGGACTGCAACACAGGCAGGAACAGAGCACACTGAGAAAAGAGAGGAGTACAGCTGCTGTGTCTGCAGGAACAAAGCCACTACAGGTCACCTCACACACTGCTCACTTCACAGGAGACACCAACTCCGGGTTGAGCTCCTGAGGAATACTCCTCCACAGTCAGATGTTTGCCTGGAGTCTTGTCACCTGCAGAGCACAGGAAGCCACGGCACGCTCCAGAGATTGCCGAGTGCTGTTCAGCTGGCTGCTGCTGTGCCAAGGCTCTTTCAAACCACATGCTTCAATAGTCAGCAATCCCAAACCAACCCCCACTGAAACACACTGCTGCAAAAGCCACTGCAACAGTCACTGGAGTGCAACAACCACTTCCCAGAGCACACCTGTTCAAGGTGTCATCTCCAAATAGGTAAGAGCAAGGTCTAACTTGTGGCTGAACATACTCTTTAAGAGTCTGGGACCGGGTGGACAATTTTGCCAGAATGTAATTTGAGGCTCTGAGGGGATACACGAACTTAAAAGAATTTCATCTGAACTACAAATTTAACCCCTAAAGTAAGACGCAAAAAGTGAACCAAATGTTTGCATACTGTGATAACCTGGATTAACATCTAGAATGTCGTAACATTACACATCTATAAAACAAAATAGGAATTGAAACAAGACAGACATTTTCACTCAGCTACAGCAGAGGAGCAATAGTCAGTACTTGTAGATAATCAGTTGGCCAGCAGGAAAGTTCAAAAACTCACATGAGAGACTGTGACAAATAATTGTATCTCGAAAGGCCTTACAAGACCCAAAGTCAGGATTCTATGAACCAACGTATCTGCAACAGCAAGATAAAATTCCTTACTTGACCTACACTGCAAGTATTTTATTTTGCTGGGAATATTTCAAGACCTGCTTCCATTCTAGCAAAGACTAACACAACTCAAACATTAATATTTACACTCAATCACAGGCCATTAATTTGCAATCAAAGTTTCACTTATGCCTTCCATAAATCAAGAAAGTGAAAAGATGCTGACATCAGTCTGTGGAATTCTTTATCCCTGAATTAGCACTGAGAAGGAGTAGAGAGGAAAAAATTGCTCTCAGCTTTCTTACAGAAAGAAATCTGTATTTTCCTCTTCTCTTGAGTATTACTGCTAGCTTGGACACAATTCTAAATGCTACCGAGTCTGAGCATAGAAGTGTGGAAACGAGGCCTGCTAGTGAAGATTGGCTCTCTTTCCCTGGAAGGAAGTCAGGTTCTAGTTGCAAAGGAACAAAGCAGCAAGCAAACTGCTGACCCACGATAACATCACACTATTGTAGCTCAACAGTACATGTGCAAGAGAAGAATCTGCTGAAAGTCTCAAGGCAACAGAATAACAGACCATGAGATGAAGAGCAATCACGAAGTAGGTCCACAAAGGAGTCCACTTCATACAATTATCCCATCTCAAAATAAAAAAGAGCTGCACATGAATATCACAGAGTATTGAACTTATTTAAAAAAACAGACAAAGTCAGATGACAGACAGAGCACCACTAAGACTGACTATTCACTTGATGTTAATCTCGAACATACTCGGTTCCTTGGAAAAGAGCAGCTAGGATTACCACAAAGTAAGAATACTGAGCACACTAAAAGGCCAAGAGCTGATAAAGAAAATCTTCAATAGTTATCATTTCCTTACCAATTTGGTGAGGAAAAACAAAAAAGATCCTTAGAGGATAAAAACAAAAGAAGCAAGTTCCTTAGTTTCAGAAGGGATACTGGCAAACAAGAACACAAATGTCATTCAGCATTGAAAGGGAATTTGGAAGCTTTTTGCTATTAGAAAACATTCCTCAAGTAAAAAGAGAAGAGATAATCTAAGGAAATTATCTTAACCATGAAATACTGTCACACCTTTTAAAACTGCTCTGCAATAGCAGACAGTAAATCTTGCAAATCCAGACTGTAATAATGTATATAGCCAAAACACCTGGAATTCCCCAGGGCTGAATACATCAACAGGACCTACCCCAAATAAGACCAGCATTTCGCTCTCACCTGAATTGTGACACTTAGTAACCTACTTCACTGTAAGCTGTCTGTGGGGACAAGCTAATGAAACGCCAGACACTGGCACCAAGACATTTGTAAGTTGCACAGTCAGGCTTTTCAACTCTAAAGGGCATAACCTATAACATGAGACCTTTACACCTCTACTGCATTCCCTATGTTTTCATAGGCTTTAAATGCAGAAAGGAAAATTTTAAGGTCGGCAATGAGAATAAAGTAACAGTAATATACAGGCTATTAAAATTTTGCTAAATTTTCAATATGCAATCCTACTCTAGTGTTACTGTCCAATTTAGTATTTCTTATTGAACACGTCAATATTTGCTTCAAAGAGACAGAGAAAGAGAAAACCTCAGTTATAAACACTGCTTTTATATACAGCTGCTCCATGCCTCCTCCTTCTAACAGGTGCCTGAATTAGAAGTTTCAATGCACTTTAACAGCCAGCATAAGATGACCTGATGCTCTTGACACCTGCATTAATAAAGACAAAGATAGAGAGATCCACAAATGTAGTCTCAGAAGCCTTCAAAACTACAGCAAAACTAGCTATGGAATGACACCTGAAAATTTGTCCTTTTCCTACTTTACTGCTTCATGCATATCACAGAATCTGTAGGAATAGAGAAATTATATGATGACCTGAAGTCAGCTCATTTCTAGGCAGCTAGACAGAGCCTGTTTGAAAATTGATTGTATTTAGATGGCTAAATACAGTGCTTGCAGACAAGCACTGCTTGTCAACAATACAACTGCTTAACAGGCTGTTGTGTGTATAGAATAGCAGGACTCATCACCGCTCTTATCTTCTTCTTTCATGGGATAAAACCTAATTCACTGTACTTCATCAATTATGCCTCAAACTGATTTCAATAATCATTCTTGGAGGCATAAAACAGAATCTGAGAGAAATAAAAAATGTATTAATATTAGGCCTCAATGATTAAACACAAGGTCTAAGCAAAACTAAACAGTAAACTTAAGATACTTGCTTAATTACATGTATTAAAATTCTTTTTTGATATATCAGCTACAACTGAGGGAGGAGGTTTTTTATCATTGCAAATATTTTAGTCAAGCATATCAGCTATAGTATTCCTGTATCAAGACAGGAGCCAACAGCTGCAACAAGGAGAGGTTACAAGGGAAAATCCTAAGAGATAAAACACAACTGTGGCTTTTTCTAATTTTTCTGCAACTAAACGTACGTATCCCCAAGCCAGTATCAGTCCTATTGTCTACATTCTCAAAACTGCCAGATAAAAAGAAACTTAGGAGAGTGCAACTGAAGATCAGCAGTAATTTACATAAGTGATGAATCAGCAAAGATTCAACTACTAGATTTCAGCTCTGATCCAAAACAACTAGGACACATTATCTCATAAAATCTCGGAGTCAGAATTTTGCAAAAGCACCATCTTGTAGACACCTGAGTGATGCCCCACCACCAGACCTCACCAATGATGGGAGCTGTAGACACAATGGAGGTAAAGGATAGGTACTGCTACTACCACAAATTTTGAAAGCTGCCTCCTGACTAAAAAACTTTTCATTGTAAAGTGAAGCTCTGTCAAAGATAATGAGGAAAACACTGAAGTTTAAGCAAATAGTATTCAACCAGAACTTAAGATTAGAGTCATAGTTTAAAGCTACAGGAATCACAGTATATTAAATTTGTTCTTCCGCACAGAATCTCCCCCATAAACTCAACTTTTTCTCTCTCAGAGGAGTAAGTGAATGTTGCTACATGAGCAGGTGTGGCAGCAGAGAGCCAAAGAGGCTACTCTGGTCAATAAGCTTCCAAAGACAAATCAATAAGGATCACGAGAATCTAGCATGAGAAGTTTGGCTTCATTTGGAATTAGAGTCATGCATAGTCTCAACTTTTTCAGGCTGCTCTTCTGAGTTTTCCCTCTCAGGAAAATGGGGCAAGCAAATAAAACACTCATTTTAGAACAATCATTTGAAATCAGATCAAACACACACATGGAATCCATGATGATGCCACACCTGACTCTGCTACATTTCTCTTAATAAACTAGGTAAGTAGTGTCAAAGGAGAAGGTCTCTCTTTACTCACCAGATGGCTCCTCTGGCTCACTTTCATTCTCTTCTTCTGCAGGAGCTGGTGGAGGTGGTGGGGGTAGTTTTTTCTCTTTCTCAGCTTTAGCATTTCTCTCTTCTTCAGAGTAATACTCATCTTCTGACAGGTTTGCAAGACTCTCATCCATCTCTCTATACTCCACCTGTAAAAAGCACAACAGAGAATAAACACACTGAAGATATCTGTAAGCTAGGCTATAAAAATGAACATTGCAAATAACAAAATCACTTACAGATCAAAGAGAAGGCTCGTGTTACCTTATGCAGAGTCTTATTACAGATGCCACGTTATAAAATGCAACAACCCTTAACAAGTTCCATGTTTTCACCTCCACCTAAGAAAAATGTCTCCAGCACCCAACAGTGGGAGCTTTCTACTCGTATCAAGCCCAGTTTACCTGTATTTGTTGTATCATCATTTAAGCCCCTCTAGTTTTCTTCCCTTCCTTTGTGTCCCTGTCAAACCTGGGGATAACAAGTTGCCTCTGTGTCTGTATGTTCCAACTTGACTGTATCTGTCAAACACGGGTGAGCAGAACCATACACAAGATTTCTGAGGAAATCCGACCTGCGTCCTGTACAGTCTCCTGGGAATCTTGTCCTGGTACAGAGGCTCACAGCTGCCTCCTTTCCAGGGCAGTCACACTAGTGGCTCAACACCAGAACAATGCCCTGCTCCCACCCGTTTTTATCGCCATGTATGTTTTGTACTGTTCTCCAGTAAAAATAAATAGTATTACCAGCCAAAAAGATGCTGTGCCAACTTAAAGGAACACAGAAACCTCAAAAATAGCCTGGAAGGGATGCATCTCTTACCGTTTCATAAAACAAAATTCCAAAGTAAGAAAGCTTTGTACAATGCTATTGAATATCCCGATCTACTGGAAAGGAAAAAAGCACTTCTCAACATGGAGCCATAGGAAAAATAAAAAGAAAGCAGCTAGCGACCCTCCAACATCTGACAGGTCAGCTTCCACCATGAAATGACAAAAGCAACGCTGCATTTCTCATTAAAAGAACAAAAAATCCTTCACAGCCCAAGTTCAGTCATTACGAAAGGGCAGTAACAGGCACAACTCACAACACAACTGTGTTTCATTGGGAAGCCTGTGTATAGGAAATCCTGGATTCAGTAAAACACTGACACACTCCATGATCTGCTCTCTTTTAAATATATACATTCCACAATCTGCAGCATATTTAGTTTTTCCCACCGTTGAACAAATCTTGCACCACAGGACATTCTGTGAACCCCCACTCTCAAGCAAGTTACAGTTACCCTCCAGCACATCTGTACATTACCACAGGTATTTGAGGCCACATTACTTCTGCACAAAGGTCCTCAGAAGTCTCCCATCCCCCCTGAATTCACAGAGCTTTTGAAGAACAATCAAATCCAATAAAAACCCTAAGCTTTTCCCTAGGTTTATTTTTAACCTGGGTACCCCCCCAACTAAATTCACACCACAAACATTCACGGTAAGGCAATCTCGTGCTGGGCTGAAGTGCTCATGGGGACAGAGGGTGTCACAAGAGATGAACAGCCCTTTGCAGACAAGTACGGTCAGTGCAGAGAAACATCAACACACAACCCACAGAGAGCACTAATTCCTACTTGTTAACAGACCGCTACAGAGCAAGAATGTTGCTTCTGAATATCACAGAATGGCTTGGGATGGAAGGGACTTTCAAAACATCTCATTCCACCCCCCCTACCATGTGCAGGGACACCTCTCACTACACCAGGTTGCTTCAAGCCCCGTCCAACCTGGCCTTGAACGCTTCCAGGGATAGGGCAGCCACAGCTTCTCTGGTCAACACCATCCTCATTGTAAAAAATATCTTCCTTATGTCTAATCAACATCCATCTTCTTTCAGTTTAAAATATGCACCAGACTGACCTACCCTGTATGCAAATGACCAGTCCAGCTATCGCATCACACAATGGCTCTGAAGAGCCACACATTCCGTGCCACAGCTACAAGACAAAACAGTTCTGAAAATTTCAGCTTCCCTGCCAAACACCCCAGCTGTGAGCACAGTCAAGATCTTCAACATCTTCTGAAATAAGGCTTCGAAGAAAAAGTTTCACAAAAAAAGGATAACGTTCTCATGTGTTCAGAACAACAGATGAGAATTACATATTACAGACCCAAAATACTGGAGACTCTTTACGGCCTTTGTCTTTCATTGTTAAGTCTGACCCTTAACGCAGCATTGACTCAGCTCACCAAAACCAATAGAGGGAAGGTGAGGAACAGTGGACTGAGCGTGGCCATCACCTTCCCAACTCTGCAAAACCAGCATAAGCCCATGAACATGAGCCTCAAGAGAATCTGCATCTATATACTTCAGTGACAAGAAGGTACTGATATGTAAGCTCATGAGCATTTCGAGGCACTGTCAGGGACTTGGAGTATTTTTACTGTTCGGTATCCGATCAGGAACCCCAAAAAGTTCCTGGGCTGCTGCAGAATGTTCTCCTTTGTGACACGCACCGCGTCACACCATAATCCACGAAGAGCTGGGACACCACGGGATCTTGACCAGCACTGCCTTCTTGCGCGCCCGCGTGTTTATCCTTCTAACTCGCGCCCCCGAACCCCCTCGGGCTGAGCCCCGCGCCGGGCCTGGTCCCGCGGGCATCGCTGCCCCGAGCAGGGCCGAGCCCCGCCTCCAGTCGCGGCTCCGCGCCAGCGGGGCCCGCAGCCGGAGCACCCCAGACCTACTTTAGCCCGCTTGCGGCGGCTGGTCCTGCGGCCCTCGGGGGTCTCGGCGATGCCGGTGGTTTCGGCGCCGGGCGCAGGGGCGGCCCCGGTGGCCGACGGCTCAGACACACCGCCCGGGGGTGAGGCCCGCGGCGGCTCCTTCTTGCGGGGCGTGCGCTCCGCAGCCCCGCCGCTATCGGAAGAGGAGCCCAGCGCCCCCGCGGCGGCGGGCGGGGGCACCGGCGCCTCCGGCCCGACCTCGCCGCCCGCCGCCGCCTCCGCACCCTTCTTGCCGCCCGCCGCCAGCATCGCCCCGGCCGCACAAAGGGCCGCACAAAGGGCCGCACAAAGGGCCGCCCGCCAGCGCCCGCCCCGCGCGTCACATCCGGGCCCTGCGCGCACAGCACCGCTTGCGGCTCGCGGAGCGTCACCGCCCCTCGGCCCCAGCGCGGCCGCACACAGCGCTCCAGCGCACAGCCCCCCGCGCACAGCGCGCCCGCACGCACACAGCCCCCCGCGCACAGCGCTCCCGCACGCACACAGCGCTCCCGCACACAGCGCCCCGCACACAGCGCTCCCGCACACAGCCCCCCGCGCACAGCGCGCCCGCACGCACACAGCGCCCCGCGCACAGCGCGCCCGCACGCACACAGCGCCCCACGCACAGCGCTCCCGCACGCACACAGCGCCCCGCACGCACACAGCGCCCGCGCCGCCCCCTCAGCGCTCCCGCACACAGCGCCCCCGGCCCCCGCACATGCGGCTCCCCCACCGCTCCCCAGCTTGCACACAGCAGCAGGACCTCCTGGCGGCTGAGCAGCAAGCAGCCCTGCGGCTGCAGCAGTCCTGTGTGAACACATGGAGGCCCTTGAAACATGTCAAGACAGTTGAAATAGCCACGTTTGTGGCTATTTCATCATTGAATCAGACTGATTTGGGTCAGAAGGGAAGCTCATCTTGAAGCATGGGCAGGGAAACCTTCCGCTAGACCAGGTTGCTCCAAGCCCCATCCAGTCTGGACTTAAACACTTTAAGGGATGGGGCAGCCTCAGCTTCACTGGGAAATGTGTGCCAGTTGAGCCCCACTAAAGAATTTCTTCCTAATATCTGATCTAAATCTACTTTCCTTCAGCTTAAAGCCATTCCCCTTTGTCCTGTCACTTCAGGCCCTTGCCCCCAGTCCCTCTCCAGCTCTCCTGGAGCCCCTTTAGGGACTGGAAGGGACTCTCAAGTCTCTCTGGAGCCGCCTTTTCTCCAGGTTGAACACCCCCAGCTCTCCCAGCCTGGCTCCAGAGCACAGGGGCTCCAGCGCTCAGAACATCTCTGGACACGTTCCAGAAGGTCCATGTCTTATATTGGGGACCCAAGAGCTGGAGGCAGCACTGCAGGTGAGGTCTCACCTGAGCAGAGCACAGGGGCAGAATTTCCTCCCTTGCCCTGCTACCCAGCTGCTGGGGATCAGCCCAGAACACAGGGGGTTTCTGGGCTGCCAGCACACATTGTCAAGACATACCAAGCTTCATATCCACAAAGCATTAAAATTTTAGTCGTCCTGTCACCTTCCAAGGTCTGGAAATTTTCCTTACCATGTCCTCTCTCAAGTAGAAAAAGCTGGTGAGGCAGGGAATGGGAAACTGGATCTCCAACCTTTGGGCAGGACACTGCTGATCAATGCCCAGCAGCCCCACAGATGCCTTTGAGGAGAGTACTGCCAGAGATGTTCTGCTCTGGGTTCCCTTGTCTCAAGTATTTGAACAGTATTTGCTAAAGATAACAGGTAATTTTCTTGCCTATCTCCTTAAAACTGGTCATTCCTTGGAAGAAATGATGGCTGGTCCAAGCATACCTTGTCATGAAGCTGGTTTGTACTGGCTGATCACACGGATGTGTAGACACTATAGGAGTACGGAAGTACCTGGGAAGGCAGAAGATGCACAGGAAGATTCAGGTGTGATTTCAACCATTCTCAGGAAGACAGGAAGCAACTAGAGGCTGTAGGTCTGCAACGTGTAGATGATGTGTTCCAGATGTCTGCCCAGCAGTAATGTGAGCAGACAGAAGGTCAGCAGCACACAGTGACAATTCCAGAGCTGAGAAGTGACAGGAGCAGATTGGAACCAACTCGAACTCTTGTTCAAGAGGTAGATATGAAATCCAGCTACAAGAACTGCAGAGATCTACTCCAAATAGTGACAGGGAAGAAAAGGAAGTAACAGGCAATTGCTGTAAGAATGCTATCTTTGTCTCTAAGCCAAGTATTTCATGCTTCCATAGGTACTGGCATTTCCTTCACCTTCCCACTTTAGTCTCCCTTTTGTTTGTGTTTAGCCAAATTTCTCAAATAGCCACAAAATTAATTTTTGTGTATAATTTTTACCTAATGGATGAGACAAATGGTTTTCTCAGAGAACATTTAACGTGTTTTCCATAGCTTTAGACCAACCAACATCTCATTCAACACCTGACACATTTATTCTTCTGAATTGACAGGTTCAAGCTAATCCTTTTATTTTTGAGAGCCGTTTATTAAGTGCAGTTAACATGACAAATATAGGCTCTCCATATTTGTAAAACCAAATCCTAAATCCGTATCTATAGTTTAGCTCTGTATTTGCTGGGTATAAACACAATTAGAATAAGGCATACAAAGGACTTTGCAGCAGCATCTTGTTGCATGTAAGACATCATGCCCATCATCTTATAAGGCATTTTTCCTTATGATCAGAAAAGGGAACAAAGCTAACAATAAAGGGTCTAAGAATACTCTGACACTTGAAACAATGGCAATTTGCTTTGATTGACCTCTCTCCTTGTAGAGAGCTGAGCAAAACTTTTTAATTTACTGCAGATAGAAAAACTAATTTTTATATGAAGTATGTGCATTCAGGCTGGTCCAAAACATTTGTATGCACATGCAAACCTATATTTAACTTCTATCTTTGTTTCAACAAAAGTAAATTTAATCGCATATTTTATTAGGAAAGTCTGAAATAATCAATGCCAAAGCCATTTCCATAATTACTCACTTCATTCTTCACTAATTGATGTGGGCAAAATGTTTCCTGGGCTTTTTATATATATAAGAAAATTTTTTATGTATAAGAACAACGATGAAGAACAAGTATTCCAGCACTGCTATCTGAACTGGAATCATATTACTGGAAAACCCTCCATGGAGTGGATGACAAACCCTCTCAGAATGAAAGCTGGGTTCTGATACATTGGCTGAGCAACTGGACACTTCCATATACACAAAAAATCTAGGCAAAGAACAAGAGAAATGGAGGACCTGAGGTGTGGGAAAGCTGTTAACCATCACACTTCCAAGCAAAAGAGAGAAAAAGAGAGAATTAGCATCTTTCTTTAACATGTGTATGCCATTCTGATTTCCTGTAACATCCTTCCACACCCCGAGCAGCACAGTGGGGAAGAGGAGCAGCCTAATCACACTATAATGCTACTAAAAAATACCAACTAGTGCTCATTTTCAAGGAAGCCATGGTACATTTCCTCAGCTGTAATTCATCCTTCTTCCCACACTTCAGAGAAAGGTTTTATTATGTAGCATTTTTCATTATGACAGACATGAATCCAGAAGAAAGGCCTGCAGTTGCATTTAGCTTTTTAAAACACAACACACTGACTGGTGAGTACAGGTATCATTTCTTCACTGTGAAGAGGGTACGACTGGGAAGGTTCACAGAACGCAGAGAATGGAAAAAGGATCAAAAGCAATGTTCAAGGCATAGACAAACTGAAGAAAAAGGTGCTGTGAAGTTTACACTTGTTTTCCTCCCTTTAAAAGTCTATACTTTGAATAAAAGTCAGTGGGGTGGGGGGAAAGATCTTCACCCAGTACCTTTTCTAAATTAAGTTCCACAGTTTTGTTTTTGTTAAAAAGAAGTAATTTATAATTTAATACGTGTTTTAGGATTCTCAGATCTGTGGTGCTGTTAACAGTGCACTTAATTGGCATTATCAATTAAAAAAAAAAAAAATAAAAAGCAGCTCTGAACTTTGCTTCTGAGATGGAAGCACTGTCTCTGAACCAGCAATGATTCCTGTCACTCTTGCTTTGCAACCTTCAACGCCTGAAGTCTTTCTAAAAGGGGTGGGTGGGAGTAATGCCACATTGAAAAGATCCAGTCAGAAACAGGGAATCCTAAATTATCTTTGTTTAGCTTGATCAAAGCAGAATATAGGTCTTTAGCCTTCCCAAGTTCCTTGGCAAAAGCATCTGCTTGAAACTCAAACCGTCGGCTTAATACAGTCAAACAAAATGAGAGAACCTGTGGAGAGAAAGGTATTAAAAATTATTTTAAAATTCAGCTATCTGCAAATTTCTTACAGTAAATACTACTATATCTACCTTCCCACATACCACACATCACTGTGGCATTAGAATGATCTCTCTAAGATCTACCCAAGCCACACCTAAAACCGGGAGTCTTAGTCAGCATGCAGCACTAACCCTGATTATTAAAATGAGGCACCCAATTCGGCCCATAGAAGCTTCAAACTTTCCCAGTCAAAACAAAATCATTATTTCAATAGGATGAAACTTCAGCATCTATGTCTTGAAAACAATTTACCTCATTGTAAGGTGAAAAAATGAACTGGAAAATAATCATCAAGCCTATCAGGGTAGGCTGGGTGTCATAGAAACCAAATGCAGTAAAGAGTTCTTTTCGACCAATTAGCACAGCAAACAAGAAGAAGCAGAGGAAGGAATTCATCTAGAGAAAGGAAACAACATTCTTGATTAAGATGAGTCTAAATGCTATATAATATCACATTACAGATTTGCATAGGAATGCCACTGTAAATGACTGTTCAACTAATATAAAAAGAGGAACAAACAGCTGGTCTTTACCTGCTTTCTGAAAATGCATGCAATAAAGAACCATTATTTTAAGTCAGCGAGCAAAAAAATAGGCTAAGTAATGAAGGAAGATGAAAATATAAGAAGACAACTGAGGAGGGAGTAGAAGACAGAACCCATCACCTTGGAATTAAGTATAGATTCTAAAAAGTTTAAAGGCAAACAAAATGTGTCTGTGCTGTGCTGTACTTCTTTTCGTGGAAATAATCTATGCTTCCATCTAAGCCGTGCAGCCCAGTGTACAAGCACTGTGTTTGCCTGGCTTTTCAGAGCCAAAAGGCAGGACCATGTCTTACCAAGTTTTCCAGAGAGGGCAGTCGGTACCTTTTCAATCTATCCAAGTGGCTGGTCTTTTTACAGTAATGTGAAAGGTGCCAGAATACTTTTTGTTATTGAAATACAGGGAACAGAGAAGAGGGGTGACCGTGACAGACAGCAAACAATACAGAGAAAGCATAAGACATCGCAGAAGAATTTGTGAAAAATTTCTGAAAGTGAGGATAAAGTCCACCTATTACAGCAAAACAGTAGTATCTAGAAAGTGGATTCAAAGACAAATTACATGAGTTAGGAAAGTGGCAAAATTACTGTAACAGTTGTTACCAGGGATTAGTGCTGATGTCAGGAGTTGGAAGGTAATTGCCTTAAAGAAAGCAAGAAGAGCCTCACTGAAGTGTTCAGCTGCACAGGTAAGAAAATGAATGTGGAAACAGAGAGATTTTCTTAAACAGGAGTTTAATTGTGATGTTTATAGCCTGAAAAACTTGTGAATAACCTTAGAAAAAGAACAGAACAGCATTCCTGGAATGGTGCAAGCATCTCAAGAAAGATATGATGGAATTACAGAAGGTGCTTGGAGGGCAGCTAAGAGAAACAAAACAGAAAAGGCTGAGAACTTGGAGAAAAGAAGGGTGAGTGATACCTGGAACAACAGAGATCTACAGCAAAGCAATTACATATCTCTAAAGAGATTACTTCATTGTTCACCTCCATTTGGGAAAGCATCAAGAATGGCACAATAAAGTTATTTATCAATAATTAATGCACCAGGTGCGAGAATATAAATAAGTAAGAATGCCCTCCTGTGTCAGATTTCCTAATCCTCAATCACGTTCCTTCTCAGCTTTACCAGGAATGAGGCTGACAGATTCATTCACTCAGACACATTCTGTGAAGCTTTCTCAGCGGTAAAGACAAACACCTAAAAAAACTCAGGCTGTGAGTCAATATACATCTAAGCCTATCCCTAGCACAGGGATGGAAACAGACCTTCAGAGAAGGCCCTGAGATTCAAACAAGTGTTACACAGCAAAAAAACTGCATCCCAACTTGTCCTGGTATCACCCAGGAAAGGGTTAATTTTTACAGTAGCCAGGAGAGGGCACAGCCAGGACCTGGAGGTAATTCTATATCACCTCACATCATTGCCACTGGAGATGGGGGAAAAGGGAGGCTCTTCTGAGAAGAAGGGGTTCCTTCCAGTCAAGAGAATTTGGAGAGGCAGCCATCCAGTACTGTCTATTATTGTTTTGGGTTTTTATTCTGTGTGAATTCTTTCTTTTCTTGGACCCTCTGTCATTAGTATTGTTGCTGTTACTGTTCCTTTTCTTATCTCATTGCTGTTTTCAATACATTGTTCTTATCTTAACCTGTGATCTTTGCCTTTTGTGCCTCCAATTCTCCTCTGCAATCCGGCACCAGCGGGAAGGAGGAGAGGAAAAACAGGGGTGTGACAGAGAGCTGTTTGTGATTTGGAAAGTGTTGGTGGGGGCACTGAATTGGGGAGTACCATTCCTAATCCACAACACAACTTCAGAAGGCTGCACAGATGAATTAAAATAGCAGCAGACATGCTTTCTGAGAACCTTCCTACCAACCACATGAAACAAGGAGCGGACAGAAAGGTGAGTGCATATTCACTGTAGAGCAAGGAAAAAAAACCAGACCAACCTTCTGTCACGGAGCATATCAACTGAATGTACACTTACAAATCTGGAAGCAAGCAGGCATTTGCAAACAGCAATAATTACAAAATACTCCAGAAATCACCCCAGTTTAAATAACTTACCTGGCTGATGATAATATTTTTGACAGTGTGACCTAGTTTCCAGTGACCCAACTCGTGACCAAGTACAGCTAGAACTTCTTCATTTTTACATCCTTGTTTCTTATTCTGAGGGAAAAACAAAGCAGAAATAATATCAGCTATTGTAATAGATTGAATTAAAACTTTGTATAAGTAACTGGTTATAATTACATAAAAAACATTTCTTTAAAAGGAAAC
>JAWWES010000062.1:2176597-2230464 GCA_035583135.1 Lophotriccus pileatus
ATTTTTATTGTATACTAATAAATATTTCTTTATTATATTTTGATTATTTTGAGTATCTCAAATAATCTATAACACTATGACTGAACACAACTGAATAAATTTCTTGTTTGTTTTTAACTTGATCACTTAAGTGTCCCTAGATCAGGCCATTCCCTTCTAATAGCATATACACACATATAATTCCTTGTTGAATCTTTTTCATGAAAGTACTTACAAAAAGATAACCTTTTAAGTTCAAGAAGATTTCTACCATGAGGTGGTGGTCTCTTATTTCTATGTATGCAGACATGTTGAGGAAAACCTGGAATAACTCTGGAAGATTTGCCTTCTTCCTTCTCCTACAATCCCTTGATTTCATCCCATTTCTTTACTCAAGAAAAGCATTACAATGGAGGCAGGCATTCAGAGCTGCAGACTTTCAGACAGAATTGAGAGCAAAGCCCTCTCCCTACTTGCTTCAACACTCAACATTCTCTCTGAAAGGCATGACTGTTCCTTTAAAAGGAATGACAACATCCCTGCCCTCGTCAAAAAAACCTACGAAATGCCTTAAAGCTATCATTAGGAAGGACATCTGCACCTTCACAAGTACATCAGCAAGTCAAAAACAAGTACAAGGGCTGAAGAACCTGTTGAAATGGAACAAATGAGTCATTATAACTAGGTCAGGTGAGCTCAAAATCCCCTCATCACCCATTTCTGCAGTTTTTGCCAAACCAAATCCTGGACAAGAATTCCACCACCAACATGGTGTCAAGAAACAGAAGCTGGTCTGAGCAACAATCCAGACACTGGCCTAACCTTAGCTGCACAAGCCATTTGTTTTTCTCATAATTACTCCTCCAGGTTCTTCAGAAAGTATTCCACCAGCTTTAACCATCGCCATACTCTCCTGAGGTCACGCCAGCTGTTAAAGCAGGCTCCTGATGGAGAGGCCACCATCCCATTCTTGACCAGGGTGGGAGAGGATGCACATGTGGAATCTGTCTGTGTATGCTCACGTGTGTTCCTCCTGGACCAAAATTGTGTGTGCAGTAAAAAGCACACAAATGACACACTGAGAATTAAAAGCATTTTCTGCAAAAGGAAGCTTTGGTACGGCAGTTCCAAGAGAAGGAACATGAACTAAAACCCTGAACAGGTCCTTTACTCAAACAATTATATGGAAAGTCTAGTTTTCACATGTTTTGCTAAAGCCCCTGTGGATTTTTAGTGTCTCTGGTGCTCCAACAGTCCCAGAAATTCCAATTAGCAAACCAGGAATACTTTGGTGTTGAAATCATTAGGGTTTGGGTTTTAGAAACTCGCTCAGAACCTTTAAAATACATTAGAAAGCATAAGGGAATATCTCACCAAGAAGTTAATGTAAATAACAAGATGAAAAACAAACTCACTTTAGTTTTAGACTTTGTTTCTTCATTCTCACCATCTTCTCCTTCTGCTGACTCTTTGTTCAATGCAGCATGGTCTTCCAAGAGGGTGTCAAAGAGCACTATCCGTTTATTCTTGAAGAATCCATAGAAATAAGCATTGCTATGAGAAGAACGTTTAGAACCTGATGGGGAAAATTTACATTAAAGATCATGATCTGAATAATCCCCTGCACTGAAGCCTGCACAGCATGACACAGACCAGGCTCCTCTAAAGGAATTCTCAAAGTCCCCAAATGAACAGTAGACAAACTCAGGCCAATCAGTTTGCGGACAGAAGCATATTTTAAAATCTAAGTAATGACGACTCCAATAGAGAAATGTTACACTAAAACCACTAAAACTGTAAAAGCAGTCATGAAGATCTAATATCCAAGAAAAAAAGCAAATTCTATTGCAATTTCAGATTTAGACTGGAAAAAGCATTGACATTGCCTCCTGGCAAAGAACCTGTGCTAAATAGTTTAGAATGAGCCAGCAAAGATGATTGGACACAGATAAAGATGAAGATTCTAGAAACAGATAAGGAAAAGATGAAGAGATGAACTACAGATAACATTATTATTTTTATTTGAAATAGGACATTTTTTACAGCTACTTTTATCTAGATCAGGGCAATCATGGACTGTTTCTACCATCAATACACCTGAGGCCAAGAATCTCATCTCTTTCCATGCAATGTGGATGGTTTCAGTTGATTAAAAATCTTTTTTTGATTATGGACAGAAGCTGTTGCAACATCAGGACTGAAAGATGTCTCTGTGAGAGCAGAGGTGGGTTTTTTTTGCAGCAAAAGAGAAGTCAAGTTGAAAGCATTTGCCTTCAATGCTCACTATAAATGTATGAGCTGCATAAACCCCTTAGAAAAAAAAATCCACTGTTCTACTGGAAGCCAACCTGTGGGATGGTCACGGTGACCTTCAGCACCAAACCAAGACAGACTGAGAGAGGAAGGGATTGGTCAGAGTATGAACCCTCAGTATCCAGTCCCTTCTCAGTGAAGAAATCAGAACAGCCACAGGGTAGCAATGTTTCCTTTCATCTGCATGTCATAAAAAACTTCATTCTCCACTAAGTGTTGGTAGAGAAGGAATCTTCGTAATCTGCCTCTTACAGAATGAACCCTGAAATTACACGACTTGGTTGGACATGCTACCAAGAAGTCAGTTCTGGAGTGTGAAGAGCCAAGTCAGAAAAACACTGACAAGATGTTCACAAATCCAGTCCCCCATGTCAGAAAGCAATGATGCTGGCTTGTCGCTCCTAAGGATGCTACACAAAAAACCCTGGGGGTGGTTGGAGTTTCAGCAGCCTCCCTGCCACTAAAGCAGACATGCTGGAGAAGCCAGTGCAGCACACCGCATAGGGGCTGCAGTAACAACAACTGGCTCACAGGACTTTCACCATGGCTAAAAGCTGGGATAAAACCAGCATCACATTTGAGAAAACCTCTGAGCTGACTCTCAACCTTGAAAAGCTTCAACTTTGCCTGAAAAGAGAAGAGTTTTCTGTGCCCCAAGTGTATCAGTAGTTCCCAATAGCACTGAGGCAGAGCACTGGCAGGATTTGATGAGCCCAAAGTTTAGAAAATCAGAACTTCCTGGCTAGATAAAGCCTTCACCAGCCTCTCTGACTGCAAAATGCTACCATTTTAGCTCTTTATGCCATGTCATACTGGTTTCACCAAGTCAGTAAAAAACACCTCTGAGCCTCACAGGTGGAGCACAAAACCAAAATAAAATCTGGAAAACCCCTGAAATCAAGTTCAGACAGGAGCAAAACGCGTAATACTGGAAATGTCAGATAGTAAAATGCTCCATGAACACGGAAGCAGAGAGGAAGTGACATGGCAGCTGGCATATTCCATACTCCTCAGCCTAAGAAAAAAAGACGAGGAATTCAGTACTAGACAGTGAAAAAAATTAGTCTCAAGTCAGAGGTGTAAGTCCGTCCAGCCACACCACAAGAAACCATACACGACAATAATTTTGGAAGAAATAGGCATTTTTAACTTTTAAGACTTTTTCAACTGTTTCACCAAGGACTTTGAGACAATTAATGCTAAACTGAGACTAGGAAAAAAAGGTCCTCCCCTTTGTTTTACAGTTCTAAAATTGTAATCTTGACTACTTTCCTCCTTCCATTCCTGACTGAGCCATGTACTTCCATTCTGCAAGAGCCAGATTAATGCTTCCAAACAGAAGCTGAGTTCAGGCTGTACATTCAGCTTCACTTTTCTGACCTCAGGGCAAAAACCAGGAAAATGCTACAGATGTTGACAAGTACTGCAGTATCTGAACAACGCAAGCAACTGCCCTACTACAGCATCCACACTCAAAACTGAAAAACCCACAAACTCAAAATTATAAAAGTCTTTTTATTAAAAAAAAACAAAAAAATCTCACCTTCAACAACATACACCTTAGTCAATGGGAAGTCAATGCTCTTTGCCATTGTTTCAATTTGTTGCTTGAGCTCTCCCTCCGGAAGTGGAATGAATTTATCAAACAAAGGTGCAATATAGTCTGCATAGATTGTAACAAGCACCTGCAAACACATGGAGATATTAAGAATGGGGCAAGGAAATGTGTGTTTAGTACTAAAGGTGGAGCCTAAGTACAAAAAGAGGGCACAATTTCAGAAAGAAAACACTTGATAAAGCAGAGTCCTGTATGAAGTAGGATCTCTGGCCAGGGTCTCTATGGACTGCTTCGTCTGGTGGCAGGTTTGCAGCTCCACAGTTCAGCAGCAGGACGGAGCAGGGGCAGGTGCACAAACCACCTACAAACCTCAGCAGAACTCGTGGGAACAGTGCAGAAGGCAAGGCCACTGGGCAGCTGGGAGCAGGGGGCTCATCGGTGACAGGCTGTCACTCCACACAATCCACCAATCCTAGAAAGCTCTAAAGTGTTTCATACTGAGCCGTGGAGCTGAAGGGTCCAGGAGATAGTCTCACTTCTTCTAAATCCTGCTAACTTGCAAAGCCACAGGCTAAAGAGACGTAAGAAATGTCATTTGCCCATTTTCTTTCCCTCCTCCCAGCTGTCTGCAGGGCTAAGGAACTGCCTGATGCCTCTGGGTCCACAATGATTAACAACCTTGACCCAAAAAAAAAAAAAAATCACCACAGTGCACCTGCATCTCTTCAAACTGGCATCAGCTGCAGCTTAGCTGAGCAAGCCAGAACCAGAATAACATTGTGTTGGGAAGGAAAGCTGAACTCCCTTTCCTCACACTCTGGACATTCACAAAGAGATTTTTATTTATTTATTTTAAAAGTTTAAATTCTGGTTAGCAAAAAGGAACAGGACATGAGAAGCAAATGGACATCAATATTAACTTTGAAGTTATCTTCACATCTTTCATTTCACCGAAAACAACTACCCGGACTTTTGACAGTGTGTACACTGTTGAAAAAGTTCAGTGGAATAAAAAAACAGGGAAACTGACTTCTGCAGTCAGAGCAAGTGAGGATATCAATATGAAGCGCCACTAGAAAATAAGTTATTTTTATTACTGTAACTGTTAAGGGCTTAAAATTCTGCATATATTTTGCAGCAAGAGTAGGAGGGTATTTCATAGAGCAGAAATCAGCTCTTTAGTCCAGACCAGTCTCAGACCATATAGCACGTAGGGACTAATTTTAAGGTTTTTTATCTCAGATCTTTGTGTAATGCCTTGATATCAGCAGACTGGTAGAAGGATGCAACTCTTAACTCTGATTACAGAGTCATGGAACTGGAATTTTCCCCTAAACCAAACTCTAAAGGGTAAACCTAACACCTCTTAGGGTGATTTTGCAGGTCAAAGGCTGTTCAACACATTAAGGCCTGAAACCCTATAAAGCTGAAGTGAGGTGGCAAGCCTGAGAGCACCAACTGTCAGGGCATGCACTTAATGCATGGACTGAAGAGACAGTGGCATGGGCAGCCAGGGCTGAGGGCCTGGGAGAAGAGTGGGCCACTAGGTCTTGCTACATGTTCTTTCAGTACAGGAAGATTGTAACTCTCCCAAGACATTTTGTTTGCTAGCCTTTGTTGTGTAAAAGATAGGCCGACCTCAGTTTTATCAGGTTCTAAAGAATCTGTAATACCTCTGGACAAGATCTACACTGAAAGCTCAATGGGAAGGTGCAGGCAGAGCAAAAAGAAAATACTAGTTTGTGATATGAAAGTGAGAGAAAGAAATATGGCATCAGCTGAGTATGTTCTGGTTATCACCTTGAAATTTAGTGCTTGCTTGCTCACCTACACCTTTTCTTTCTAGTAAACCTGCTCAATAAAGACTATAAAAAGGCATTCAGAAAATTTCTCATATGACCTCATACAACATTTTTTTCTATCTGTACTTTAAAGAAAAAATGGCAAGAATAAATACACTCAATGACAGGTATAAAGGAGGTTAAAGAAAAAAATCTTTCTGTGTACAAATGAGGGCAGGCCATTTCAGAAAATCCTGTACCTTTCATCCTGAAACTACAACTTATTTTAAAATTTCAACTTAATCCTTCTATGAAAAAGCCTTAAAGACTAAACATTTAACATATGAACTGGATCTCACATAAAGAACGAATATCCAATTTTGCAAATAATAAGGCTTCACTGGAAAAGATTGCAAGTATGGACTGCTTCAGGCAAATTGACAGAGAATAACTCAAATGCTGAGTTAGGATTTAAGAGCATGTTGCTGATCAAAGCTTGCAAGAAAAAGAACAGTTCTTTGAGAACTGTTGTCTGGACGAATCTTTCTGTAACAGTCATTTCAATACAAATGACCCGGCATTTTTGACACCTAACACTGATTTTTCAGAATATGTTCAGTGTCAAAAAAAGGGAAGAGCATAAGGGCACCTGGACTAGAGAAAGCAGGAGCCAGCACAACAAATCAACAGAAACATTATATAATTAAGTCAACAAACAAAACCTTGAAAGAACTCAAGGCTGAACTGTGCCAGTTATTTGCCACACAAAAATCCACTGACCCACTGAGGTTTTACTTCAGTTACACATTAGGCGTCAGTGAAGCAAAACTACCACTAGGCAACAAATGCAATTCAGATAATGAGCTCTGTATCCCATAAAACCAGGATTATGAAAAGGCTTTGCAGTCATAATTTAAACTGAGCCACAATTGCTTTCATGTTGCCATATCTGAGACAGTCAATACAACTGTAAGATGTGCAAGTGGGAAATCAGATTTTCCTGTGTTAATTGCAGTGGCCTCCCATGTAGCATTACAATCACATTTTTGTACAGATATGGCCATTCAAAACCTCTGCTTTAGAGAGGAATCTTACAAATTGAAAGTCCAAGAAAACGATAAAAATTATCTTAATCTAGAAAAAAAAAGGGAGAAAAGGCAAATAAAAAGCAACACTTCGCTTGAGTCATGAATGGGGAGCTTAAGAAAGAAAACAATCACAATTCTTACCCAAGTATTCCTAAAAATTTTCTTGATAGTGCCCTCCATTTCAGCCTGGAAGCCTGAACTTGAGATGATAATTACGCCTTGGGTGACACATATTTACTGTTAGGCTAATAAGGCAGCCTTTATTACATCACTGTAATGTAGTAATTCTTTCACTGTTAAGGTGCTTTTCTAATCTAAAAATGAATGATTATATACAACAGTACTTGTGTAATTTCTGCCTCGGGTGAGCAATGGTTTGTATATTGAGCAAAAAGACATTAGAGCACTATGCTGAAAGAGACAAAAAATACAGCCTTCAGAGCTTAGAGTAACAACAGAAAGTTGCTTATGAAGTATATAAAAAGATCCTTTTATATAAATCCTAAAAACAACAGTTCCAGTTCAGTACAAAAGCAGCTATATAAGCAGAACCAGGACTGGAACATTGCTGCTCGCCTCGATACCAAGCAGTACCCTGAGGGCTGTAAGCAATAACCTCAGGGAAACGCCCGATGGAAACACCACAGACCAAAGTATGATCCACTTTGTCTTGCCAAACTGCCAGCAGTTGTCCTTGTGCCCTTTCTGTATTTAAGGAAAAACCCATCACCACACAGTGCTGTATTTCTACTACCTATTCTAAAGCTTTTTCAATGATGAAGACACTGTGGTATTGAATAGCTAAAATACATCACATTAATGTGGACAATTAATATGAGCTGTTATTTCTGAACAAGTACAACTGAAAGCAAGACACACACTCTGTTAATGTTTGATGACACTTAAATTCACACGAGATTTAGATTTTTCTTCATTTCCTTTCAGCTGCGCTCAGCATGCTGAGCCACGCAGGTAAGCTGGTGTTTGGAAGAAACCCAAACATATTCTCATACTCACCAAGGAAACAACTAAGGTGAAGAGCCAGGCATAGATGAAGAAGTAGTCTCCCCCTATTTTAATAATGTAAAGCAGAAGAGATGTCACTGGCAACAGAATACACTGTGTCACAACAAACTTCTTGATAGCATCCTTAAAAAAAAATCCCAGTGTCTGAAAAAAAAAGGATAAAGAATATCAGTGATATGTCAATGCAAATATTAATGTGTCACTGTGGTTAATGAATTGATCCCTTCAGATAAGACAAATGGGAAAACAGTGATGCCAGTGTGGTAAGGAAATGAGAGTCAGTCAGAAAAGGTGGAAGAACATTTTCAACTCCTCTGCTAGTAGCTCCTTACATGCACACGGACTCAAGGCCATGCAGATGCTTCCTTCCTTAGTCTGACCCAAACCCTTATTTTGTGTTGCACATTCATTAAAGGAGAAAAGAAAAATTTAAGCTTATCTGTCCTTTACTTTCTTTACCAATCTATATCCCAGACATCAAGGGGTTCTTAGAGAATAAGAAATACTCAAAGAAACACAGCTACTGTAAAATGTTTTGTCTTTCACTTTACAGTTGCCTCTATTTGACTTAACTTTCAGTTACCACTATGCTAACTGTCTGAAGTGAAAATACATAGAAACCCTATTACGGATTTTCAGCAATACACTGGGCATTTTACTCCAAGCTTCCACTGACATGGAGTTACTACTCAAGTAGCTGTCTTGGGTTTTAAAATTAGCATAACTTTAACAGAAGCAATAGAAATTTCAAAGACCTCTACCTGAATGAATTTGATCTTGTGACTCTGCAACATGAACAGACACACATCTAAGTCTAGAAGCTTAATATGTTAAGATCATTCCAACAAGGCTGTATTGAAAGCATATACTACTTTAAAGAATTTGTCTGCAAAGCAAAACAGGTCTACTACAACCCATTAAGCTCATATTTTAATTTTAAATCTTTCTTTACTTCCAGCTCCACAGTCTTGGAGGAGTAGAACTAGAAAATTGCATAGTGTCTTTCACTTTTGCCCACCATATTTCATTGCCTTTCTAAGGCAAATACGACCTTCAGAAAAATCCTCATTTTCAGCCAGCCACTCCTACAGAAGAAAGAGTCTATCTGAAGATCAGTCGATAATCATGCTAGAAATCCTAGAAATTCCCAAGTCTGGGCTGGTACCAGGTGTGAATTTGGCTCATTCATCAAGGACTAGCCCTTCAGTCTGAAACGAGAAATGGAAATTTGACTGTGTTTGGAAGACATTTGCTACCTCAGACTGAACTGGACCTGGACTGAGCCTTCAGCTCTCAGCATGAGGACCACTGCTGTGAAAAAACCCTTGTAAAAGATACCATGCAGGTAGCTCAATCAAGCACTTAACCCCCACAGTCAGTGCCAAATCTTCCTTTTCTCATTTGATTCGGCAGTGCTTACACTGACAATAGTGAAGCACACAAACTGTGTGCTCCAAGAAATGCTCGGAGATACACCCAGAATACTGCTTACCCTCCCTAAAGCACACAAACCACATGAATCCTGCAGGCTCTCAAGGCACTTTTAAAAGAAGCCCAAGCTGTTAAGTGCTGTATTTGACCCTCTCCTTCTGCACAGAGGTAGGACCTGATCAAGTTAAGCTCTCCATCCATCAGCGACTCTACTGACTGGCTCTAATTCCACTGCCAGTCTCTGGACTTTTGTGTGCTGAACATTAAGAGCTTGCAGATCCTGCACCAAGATGGAACTTACTCCTCACTAAAGTAGGAGAAGCAACCAAGGTGCAGGCCTGATGCAACTACTCAGGATTGACATGAGAGACAAGAGTGAGAGATGGCTTTTGATGTGTTTAAGGATTCTGAATGTCAAAAGAATGTCTAACCTAGGCCAAAAGCAAGAACACGGACTTTGCCAGACTTTACAATCTTTGAGGACTGCAGAACTTTAGTGATAGAGAACAATGCAAATACATTAAAAACATATTTCCCCTGAAGAAAAGATTGGTTGACTCATGCTCTGGAAACACAGGAACGTTCCTTCCTCCCTTGCTAGGAGTAGATGCTAGCCTGCCAGTGTGCTCACTGTAAAGTCTGTAGAAGAGAAGGGGATTCCCAGGACTGTGCCTCAGAACCACCCAGGGCATGAATGGCCATGGACACCCTCATTCTGACAACACCCATTTCCTCACTGGTAAGAGAAAAAAGTTATCACATGGGTTTTTAGAAGCACAAGATTTTTTTACAAGACTAGAGTGCTAAATGGACTATAAAAGAGTTTTGAGTTTGTCATGAACTCAAGGTTTACGACTAATTAGAATAATCTTCAGATTTGCTTCCCAAAGCCTGGAGCGGCAGCTGCCCTTGGCCTGGTATCCAAACATTGGAGGTGGGGCAGACACATGGCCAAACCAGGCTTGATGTTTTCTGGGAATACACACAGAGAACACAGCAAAACTGTGCAGTAAGAATTTTCATAGCTGGGCTTCCCTGCTTAACAGTATGCCACTAAATAATGGATGTGAACCAAAAGAACACTGGATGTGTCAGGACCTACACATTTCTGTTTTAAAGGGTGCAAACTGGATCACTACATTTAGAGCTTTTTTATCGCTTTTTTCTTGGTTGTTTATAAAAGGAATATGAAACACCAATTTATCAATTTACCAGGAACATAAGAGTTTAGAAACTTCTTTAGGTCTTATCTTGCTCAGTCTTCCCGCCTCCATAAAGACTGGAAGATGAAACTGGCAAATGCCAGAGCATATCTACTGATATCAAAATGAGCCAAACAGATTTATTGCACAGCTGCTACCCATCCAAATTTCATTCTACTGAAAAAAAACCCAAACCAAACAACCAAACAACAACTTCCTAAGAGACTTAGAGCAGAAAGTATTGTAGACAAGACCAGCTCAGTCCAAAGTGGAAAGCGTATTTTATGCTCTGGCATGAAATGGCTAAGGACGTGTCCCAGAATATTTGATCTCATGAGAAACTGATACTGACACAGGTTAAACCAAGCTGGTGAAAGACATTAAGAAAGCCAGAGGTACCAAATGAAGAGCTGAATTCTCCAGTTTAGTAAAGGCTGATAGAAGAAATCAGCAGGTGAAACAAAATTAGGAGGAAAGTAATTTGTCTGTTTTCTTTCACCTGGTCAGTGTCCGTAAATCAGGAGTGACCCTATCAAGCAGTGATCCAGACTTCTAAGGGTGGGCATATGAAGGGCAAAGAACAGTCTATCCAGAATTGAATGGGTGAGGTATGAAACATTCTTTGTCCCACCCCCAGAACACACACTCAGAGACACAGGCTCACAGAGGTGCTGCAGCATGGGCACTCTTGCAACAGCCACAAACCGTCATTGCTGATTTTTATGCAGTGCAAGTAGAAGAAATGTTCCTCAAACCAATGATCTTCAGCACAGATGTGGACAGACCAGTCCATCTAACCAACCTGAAGCCATTGGGTTAGTACAAGTGCTCTCTGCAATACCTGTTGATTGAAGCCATGTTTCTCTTCTATGACAAATGTATTATATAAACTCCATGGGAGACCAGTCACGGCACTGAAGAGTGTTGCAAGCAGCAGAAATACCAATGACTGGACAATCTAAAACAAACAAAGAAACAAACAAACCCACCTGATATTTACTGACCCGCAACATAAATATTCTGGGTGTTAAAAATGGATTTTAGGTCAGTGGTTTAACTGAAACTGGTTAGAAGATGAAGCTAGATAAATTCACAGACATAATTTGTGATGATTAGATTACTGCTCACTGGAATAGCTTACAAAGGATTTGGGACACGAATCTGGATACAGATTTGTGCCTCATGCACAGCACGAAGACAACATAAGCAGTAACCTCAAATTTCTTACACTTTTACTGTGCAGAAAGATCAAATCTAGGATTAGTAAAAATACAACACCCAAATAAAGAGCCTGACCCACCACATTGTTTGACTCAAGTAGCTACAAGACTTGGAGGTTTTTAATATACAAAGCTATTTTAATTAGTAAGCTAATTTAAAAGTAATATACTGTTACCAGTTTTCAGACTTACACCATCATTGTGTGCACAAGAAAGTATCTGATATTTTTACCATAATACAGGGTAGCTAAATCACACTCTTAACTAAATGCCAACTTTAAAATAAAAATTATTACTGCAGCATGGAACAAATGTTCCCACAGAAATTTAAAGCCTGCTTACCTCATATTCTTGTCCAAATCCAGCATGACCAGAGATCTGACCAGACAGTTTCCAAAGAAAAGGAATTCCTCCACAGAGGAGAATCATCTTGAAAACAAAACCACATACCAAAGATACAGTATGAAACAGACTATCATCTTAATCTACTAAAATATCAGCATGATAAGGATCTTTTAAGGCTGAATAAGACAAGTTTTATAATTAGGCTTTTTGTCTCCCTCTGATCTTAACAGTCAAAAGGAAGCCTGGAATATCTGGCTGAAATAAAGCATATTAATAATTCTACCACAGCATCTCCCCTTCAGTTAACTTGCTGGGTTATTGACTCATACTTCAGCCTACTAAAGGCAAAAGCTTGCAAAAAATGACATCCAGTTTCTTCAGCTTTGGTCACAACAGCCTCTTTTAAGTTCAGGCAGTTCCAAAAGCCAATAAAGGATGCAGTTTAAGCTCTAAGAAAGTGGCAAAGCCGGACAGCAAAGGCCACCTCACTTGAACTGGAATGTGATAATCCCAGGACAGATTCCGAGAAACAGAAAGACATAGCTCAGGATCACAGATAGGAGCAACAATTCACCATCACAGACATGCAAAGAAGCTGTACATAGCCTACACATGAAAACTATCCATGGAAAAGCCCTCTAAAATCACTGAGTCCAGCTGTTACCCAGCACTGCCAAGCCCACCACTAACTCATGTCCCCAAGTCCCACATTCACACATCCCTCCAGGGATAGTGACTCCACTTCTGCCCTGGGCAGACCGTGCCAGGGCTTGAAAACCCTTTCCATGGAGAAATCTTTTATCCCAGATAAACCTCCCCTGCAGGGGGTTTACCTTGAAGCTGTTTCCTCTTGTTCTCTGTTCCAATGCTTGACCACCTTTTCAGTGAAGAAATACAATACCCAATATATATAATATCCGGTATAAGAATATAATATCCAATCTAAACCTCTTCTGTCACAAGTTAAAGCCATTTTGTCTGGTTCAGTTGGTCCTGGGAGAAGGACACCAGCTCCTGTTCAGCTGCTGTCGACCAGCATCCCCAGGTCCTTTCCCGAAGGGTGGCTTTCCAGACTCTGCCCCCAGCAGAGCCCTGCTTTGGGCTGTTATGACTCAAAGGCAGGACCCGGGAGCTGAAATCTGTTCTGAAAACTGCTTATTCAGGCCAGTGTTCCATTAATTAGCTGGGAGCTTTAACTCACATGTTCCATGTTTTTTTCCTTGGCTTTTGAACATCAGCATCACTATGACACAATCAATTCAATAATGGCAACGGCAGTTTGAGACATACCTATTTTCTAGCTGTTTATCACCATCACAGCTGAAACAGTAGAACAACATACACACTAAGATGCTTTGTTGACTGTCGTGGAACCCCAGCTGGTTCTGGGGTCTCTGAGTGGCTGAAAGGCTGAAGGTGGAACATTGGTAGTGACCACGGACTGAAATAGCTTAGGTTTCCTGGCAAGAATGCTGAGTCAGGGCTGTTGGACATGCGTGAAACAGGTGTCCAATTGTAAGATGTTTATGTTACAGTTAAACTAATTATGTCTGTACATGTGTTACTGAGTAAAAGTATATAAGCAGCCATGCTGCTTCTAAAGTGTTCCTAAGTAGGTTCCAGCATCTAAAATAAAGTTCCTGATCTCCAAACACGTGAGCCATATAGCATGTTCATCCCCAACCGCTATAGTTGACTTAGTAACTGGCATTGGCTGCTGCTTAGAAAGCACCAGCATAGTCTGGATTTTGAGGCTCAGGTATGGAAGACAGCTGGATGCACTAATTTCCTTAATAAGTCAATCAGCTGCCAAAATCATTGTAGACCCGTTATTACAGAAACAGAGACAGAACAGAAAGAAAAGGTCAGGAGAGAAAGCAAAAGCTGTGCTTTTCCTACACAGGCAGGCACAATCACAGAATGGTTTGGGTCGGAAGGGACGTTTCAAGATCACAGAATGGTTTGGGTGGGGAGAGACGTCATTCCAACCCCCCTGCCATATGCAGAGACACCTTCCACCAGCCCAGGTTGCTCCAAGCCCCCTCCAATCTGGCCTTGACCACTTTCAGGGACGGGGCAGCCAGAGTTTCTTCATGGACCACCGACCCAAGAAACCCACCAACTCAAAAGAAGAGAAAGACTGAGAATTAGCATGAGAATAATTTTACCAACAGAAAGTAGAATACTAACTAATAAAAGAAGAATGTAACTTGTAGCCAATGAACTTCCATTTTGTTTCCCAATATGCAAAAATGGTATTTTGATGATCAAGGAGCCAGCCTTCTGTGGGTTACCACCAGCCCCCAGCAACCCCAACTCTCTTAGCCTGTCTTTGAAGGAGAGGTGCTCCAGCCTCTGACCATTTCTGTGGCCTCCTCTGGACCCACTCTGGCAAATCTGTGTCTTTCATGCATTGGAAACCCCAGAGCTGGAGGCGGCACTGCAGGTGGGATCTCACCTGAAAGGAGCAGAGGGGCAGGATCACCCTGTTGCCCACACTGCTGTGGATCAGCACAGGACACAATTGGCTCTCTGGGCTGCAATTTCACATTGCCAGCTCAGGTCCAGTTTTTCATCCACCAGGACCCTGAAGTCCCTCTCCACAGGGCTGCTCTCAATCCACTCATCACCCAGTCTGTGCTGGTGCTGGGGAATGCCCTGACCCATATACAACACCTTGCACTTGGCCTCACTGAACTCCATGTTTGTACAACCCCACTCCTCCAGCCTGTCAAGGTCATCCTTGACAGCATCCATCCCTCCTGCCCCACTGACCCTGGTGTTAGCTGTAAACCTGCCGAGGGTGCGCTCAGTCCCACTGAAGATATTAAACCCTAGTATGGACCCTCAAGAACCACCACTGGTTTCGACTTAGAAACTGAGCTTTATCTCTTTGGATGCAGCCATCCAGCCAATTCTTTATTCATCTAACAGTCCATCTGGCAAATCCAATTAGTGGCTACAACCGTTGTGGAGGACCATAACAACAGCAGGCCTGGATGAAGATAAGCACAGACTGCCGACTTGGCTTTTTGAATAGCAGGGCATTAAATTCAGTGGAAAAGAATTGCATTCCAATCATGTATATTTTCCTTAAAAACAACAAAAGAACCTGTTTTGGCTAGAGCTCTTGAAATCAAGATAAAGCTTCAGAACCTTTTGACTCATTGCATTTGCTAAGCGGTACCACCTCACCGTGTCCACCAAACCACTGCTAGACAAGAGCTTTGATTTACAAATGAAATACTGCCTCTAAAGTTGCTCAGAAACACAGAAGCTTTTCAAATGCACATAAGAATTACCTCAAGTTTTACTCAGCATACCAAAAATCCCAATAAAAAGAAAAGAACAGGCTGCACTGACACAACATCCTTACAAGTTCATACAAAAGGAAACGAAGTACAGGTTGGGCTGCACAAAGGAGATCAGGAAATGTGAAAGTTAAGAGGTGCCACAAGTCTTAAGTACTGGGTTTGCATCATCATTCTACAGTTACATGACTGACTATTTTACAATCCTATTTTCGTTATCTTTTATGACTGTCGTTTTTGCTTCCTTAAGTTTATCATGACATAGGATCACACTTCAATTTTACTCTGCAATGCCAAGCACTTCAGGATTCCTTTTTGACCCAGTTGTGCTACTGCTGAGTAATGCATTTCAGCAGTGAGTTAGAAGTCTCTAAGACTCTTAAGACTGTTTGAAAATCACATAAATATAGACTTTGCTCTAACTCAATGGTTCTGTTTTTTTCATACATGTGAACGTTACTTGCCCAGTGTAATTCTTATATTACTTGCATCCTTCCAAACACATGGAAAGGTCTGTATTTTAACAGTTTAAAGTAGCTCTCATGCTGCTTAATTATTTGGCAATGGAAATCATAATATAATAAATATAATAAAATAATAAAATGTAGGGTAATGTTGTAGATGTGCAGTATGACTCAGCACTGCAGAGAGAAATTACGTGCTGTCTGAATAATTATTTCTTATATGGCAAATACAGCCACAAACAAGGAATACAGAAATGTCAGTGTGTGCCATAAGATGCCAGAATGCCAGTGGTGCAGCTGCACGGGATCATTAAGAACTGAAGTGTTTCACAGTTCAAGTACATGAAAAATATCATATGAAAGGTACTTACAGTGCCCTCAACCTCTGAATAGAGGCCTGACCAAAAGCTGAAAGTACTTTTGTCCAGCTGATAGAGACGAGATTTTTCAAATGTTTCTGAATCCATGATCTGTCCCAGTTCTTGTGGTACATGTGTTGTTGTTCTATACACCCGTCTCTGAAAAATTGAAGAAACTAAAATCTACATCTAATATGTTTAAGGAGACAAGATTTAAAAGTAACACCCAATATGATCCAGTGGGCCATCACGGAAAGTTTAAAAACAACACACAACAAACTAACACACAAAGTAACAAATATTCCTAAATGCCTGTTTTCTACGAAGTTCCAAATACAAAACTGAAGCATAATTATTAATGTTACAACCAGGAACTGAGTTGCTGGCTTATTAACTTACTTAGAATAGTTCAAATACAGATCACACAAACTGATTTTTCCACAGGATGTGACTTACTGCACCACAGTAACGACTAAGCAGAATCTGAAACCAAACACCAGATCCTCCAATGCAAACCATGAGACTTCACCAGAACACAGATCTACAGCATGGCTGCACAAACGAGGTGATAGTTCACTCTCAGTACAGAACTTGCCACTTGAAAATTTTTAAAGAATAAAAGTCTTTTCCCTCTGCTGCCCTATCTTGTTTCAGTACACTTACCCCTTCTCAAAGGGGTACTCTCGGTCACTTCAAAACACACTCTCTCTGCCCGGGGCACCAGGCTGCAGTGTCCCAGATCACAGGGCTCACAGGAGCTGGCAGTACCGCTCTCTGACCTCTGCAGCGCTGCCCACTCGGGCCTGGCAGGGACGGGGGCGCGGGGATGTCCCCGCGTTCTGGGCGCTGGAAACACCCTGGCGTGCGGCTGCTGCTGAACCTGCCAGGGCTCACCCACGGGCAGGATGGGGATGGAGATCGTCCTGGCAGGAGAGAGCCAAGACCTGACAGAAGGGACACTCCGTGCTGTATAATGATATATTCTGCAATAAGAAAAGGCGTGTGGGATGTGCCTTCCAGGGTGGCTATCACTCGGAGGCCACCCAGGCATCGCCTTCTCCTGGAGATGGCGAGCGACGGCCGGTGCAGCGGTTGCGGGGTTCCCCCCGGTGTGTCCTTCACTTGATGTTACTTCAACCCACCCGATTCCTCATTTTTCTCTTCCCGCTCTCTCAGCTGTCCCGGGGAGGAGAATCGAGCTGCTGGGGGTGCGGGGTCGCCGGTGATCACACCACACTCACACAACTCACCGTTGTGAGCCTCCCCACCACCCACTGAGGCCGCACCCGGGACAGGGCCGAGCCCTCCCCAAGCAGGCGACAGGCCCCGCGTCGCTCGGCCCCGGCCCCGGCCCCGGCCCCGGCCCCGGCCCCCCTCCACGTGAGGCCGGGCCGGGCCCGGCCCGGCACAGCGCCGGCCCGCCGGCGCCCGGTGCCCCTCCCCGCCGGAGCCCCGCCGACCTGCCGGTGAGCCAGGAAGGCCTCCCAGAGGTAGACGGCCCAAGAGAAGAGCAGCACGGAGCAGAAGATGCGGCGCTCGGCCGGCAGCTCTGCCCACAGCTCCCCTGGCAGCGCCATTGCCGCCTCCCCGCCGTGCGCTGCGGCGCCGCCTGGCGGCCGGAGGAGCCGCGGATGGAAGGGGCGGGACGGCTGGGCTGGACTGGACTCGGCTGGGCTGGGCTGGACTCGGGTGGGTAGGGCTGGACTCGGGTGGGCTGGGCTGGACTCGGGTGGGCAGGGCTGGACTCGGGTGGGCTGGGCTGGACTCGGGTGGGCAGGGCTGGACTCCGGTGGGCTGGACTCGGGTGGGCTGGGCTGGTCTGGACTGGTCTGGACTCGGGTGGGCTGGGCTGGACTCAGGCTGGGCAGGGCTGGCCTGGGCTGGTTCGGCTCAGCTCAGCTTGTCCACCCGTCAGGAGCCCACAGGGCTGGGTCAGCCTGGCAAGGATTGGGGCATCAATGCACCAGATGTTTAAATTACTTTTCTTAAGTTACCCAGACTGCATACAATACTGCAATACTGTCCAAATCCTTTTACAGCAACAGTAAGAGAAGTACAAAAATTAACACTTACTACTCTAGTACTCACTGATTTTCTCTCCCGTGCATACTTCAGGCAGCCCCTTAGCTGTCTTCCAACGGCTGCTTTTTATCTCTGTGCAATGCAGTATCGCCAACTCTAATTCTGCTATGGTAAGCTCTCTTAAGTCATTCCTAAAATAAAGCAGGCTGGCACATCACATCTTCCATAAAGTCATTTGTTTGGCTGCTTGCTCTCCCACTGCAGACAGATACTGCTGTAAGGAAATTCCCAGAATGTGGGTTCCTTCCTTTTTAAAAAACAGGGAAGAATTCAAGAGATATGCTGCTCCTGGTCAAGCCATGAGGGATCTGCCACCAAGGCAAGCAGCTGTGGCAACAGTTAACTTGGCACACAGTAGTGACTGACTCATGTGAAGGACCATGCATTGGGCTTCCCAGTACAAGAGAGACATGGAGCTACTGGAGTGAAGGGCCATGAAGGTAACGAAGGGACTGGAACATCTATGATATGAGGGAAAGGTGACTCCTCAGTGTTTTACAACACTTTAAGCATTTCTTGTAGTGGTTTTTGCCTGTTTATTCTGAAGGGAAGTGCATCTCTTTTCCTTTGTCAGAATAAACAAAAAATGTTTTGGGAAATAAAAAGTTACAGACCTACAAGGAATCAAGGGTTCATTTGGAGCCAAAACACCTGCTTAATATTTGGTCTCTGTAATGTTCAGTGAAGACAGCTGAAGTGCTGCTGAAATTCAGAGCTCACCCAGCAGCACTGGGGACACACGTGCCACGCAGAGCACAGCAACTGTGTAACACAGGACACATTACAAGGGGAGTTAATGAATGCTCCTGTTTAGCCAGTTCTTGATAAGGCATTTTAGTATCAGTCATTCATCTAGTTTCTACCAGTTCAAAGTGTAACAGAACCTGCTTGTGTATTTTTAGTCATTAACTTTTAATAAAATAATGCCAACTTCATTTTCTCATTTTCTATCAGTTACCTTTGTTAACTATTTAGCAAAATGACCTGTAAAACATATTGAAGCCCAGCGTTTTCTCAAGCTGGTATGTCCCTGCAGAAGAAATATTGCCAGGGCAGATGAGGCAGTCCTGCTCCTAGTCAGGCCTGCTACTGGCTGCCACTTCTCACAGAGGAAGCTCTAGAAATTCATCCAAGATGGCCATGCTAGAGCCCTCCCTAGCACTGCACTGCATCCCAAATAATCCCTTACCTACTTCCTTTTTTATACTTGTAAATCTTAAGATAATTTCAAGAAGAGCAACACTTCTCCTGTCCCACCTTCCCCTCTCCAAACTCACAGGGAATACTGTTGTGGGGAGTCAGGAGAGCAGAAGGGATGAAAGGCACCAGCTGTAACCTTTAGAGGGGGAGACCAGGTTTAGCACCTCACAGGGCCAGACAAAGGCAAGGTGGTTTAATTTCAGATTCCCATGCTCTCTGCCAGAACCATGCTCAGATTCTTGACAAGACATGGGAGGACTTAACTGGAAACTGAATTTCTCTCAAATAATTCAAGATGCAGAATTTGCAAAATAATGTCACAAGGCTTCACCAGCAGCATAAAATTTAAAGACCTTGCATGAGCAAAGGCAAACAGAAAACAACAGGCAAGAAAAAACATGCAAGTAACCTGTTGGCTCTACTGAGTCCTACCAGAAGGAGAAGAAGTCAGCCTGGAAGGTCTCTCTTTGTAAAAGTATTTACAGTTTCTTACTAACCATGAGAACATCGCAGGGTAGCCAATTGGGGAATTTAGGCACGTACAACCAATAAACATGTTGTCCAATAAAATCCACACACCAAAAGGCAATAATTTTAAAAATGGAAGCAACGTTCCCTGATTATGAACGTGCACCTGTGTTTCCTGAGTTTTCTGCTGTTCACAGTACTTCTTTTTTTTCTAGGAAGTCAATGTGAAGGTGTTCCTTTACTGTAGAACAAAAAATTTGTCTGGTATGTTTGAAAGCAAGAAGCTGGAAATATTACATCTTCACTGTAAGACAAGTTCTGGTAGCATTTGGAAAGAAAAATGATGGCCTACCTCATGGCATGAAAACAGAAATAGACAGTAAAAACTCTTCAGACCATTACTCCTTTGTGACCTCCTTTCCTGGTGCCCACCTGTGACAGGCAATTAGATCAGACAAGCCCAAGAAGAAACTGGGATAAAGATGTGGATTCAAGCTGTACAGTTTTGATGCTGTGACACCTATTGTCTCGCTGAGACAGAAGTGCTTTTTTTAGATGATAAACAAGTGGAGTTCAAAGACTGAAATACACTGTTGGTCTCTGAACTAAATGCAACTCTTGGACTGAGTGTCGCACAACTTGTCTCCACATCTGGCAGACAGAAATGACGTTTGTCTCTGTCTACTCCTGTGGTATATTCCAGCCCATGGAGATAGCAGTAACTGCACAGCAGCAACCTACTCAATGGGCTCTGTAACACCAGGTGTGCAACAGGTACCACTCTGCCCTGAGTGCAGTGGTGGTGATTTACACGCATGTGGTAACTCATTTAGCAAGAGCGGAATTATCTCTGAGGAAATGAAAGTTTCACACACGACTTGTTCCATGGGATTACAGAATTGTCACAGAATTCATGTGTAGTATACAAAATTGTTTATGTATTAAGTGGTAGGACTAAATTTTTAATAGGAAAGCTGCAACTCTGAAGAAGTTTAATACACAGCTTAAGCACAGTAGGATTGTATAAGTAATTTTGCAGGATTTTGTAGAGTTCTTTGGTGGCAAGTTTGCATCAGAGCTTATAAGAAGAGCATACAGAAAATGCAAACTCAGTCACAGAATTAAAATGAAGCAGAAAAGCTTCCACCATGTGTAACATACAGATAACACAGAAATGCCAAAAATATGTTTCGCCATTGTTTTCTGCCTTTCAAAAAACTTCCTACCAAAAATTCTCTGTCAGCCTTCTGCCAGAAGTTTTCACCAAACTTCCCACGGGACTTTTCCTGCCAAAGGACCCTGACATTGTCTAGGGTTATCATATCTTCTCGGACATCTAGACTGGCTACATGCCAAGAGCTCGGACACCTAGACTGGCTACGTGCCAAAGACCACATACAACCTCCTCTGAATACTATAAAATCTGAGGACAAATTTTTGAAAATCAGGAGAAGAAAGGAGAGAGAGCGAGCGAGCTGACTGCACCCAGTAACCTCTCCTCCTCTCCCCTCACTTTTCCTCCATCACCACCCTCTGCCTACCTTGCTATGGAAGACTGGAACTCTGCCGGCCTGGAGAATACAGAGACCCACTGTTGCCACATGCATAAGTTATATCTTATCCCTCCAGCCTCACTATATTTTTAAGGTCCTGAAAGATGCGGCTCTGCACGGCCTGGTACAGCATGAGAGGCAAACACACATCCTGCATTCCAGCAACCTGAAGCTAAGACCCCCTGCTACTAAAGAGATAACATCTAAAGCGGCAGAGAGACAGAAAAAAAAATGTAGAAACTGCTTCTTTCTCCCCCCACACACACCCCACCCCAGGCACAAAGGTAGTTTTTGGTGGTTATCTTTTCTCTGCTTCTAGAAATACTCTTAGCGCTTTCCAATCTTTTCTTATTTTTCCTCTTTCTCTTTGCATCTCTTAGCAATTAATAAAATCAGTTTTTGGTATCAACAGTTAACTTGTGTGAGTTTTAATTTTGCTCAAGGGAATATTCGAATCTGTAGTTCTTTCTGCAATACTTAAGCAGATTGGAATGTTACACCATGGCAGGCAGAAACTCTTACGTTCCTTATTTTTGGACAATTTCTGTGGTCCTAGAATCTTTCCAATTATAAAAAGAACTGACAAACTAGGTTTTATTCACTGTCAAAAAAGCTAACTGGGGAACCCAAAATGTGCACTGATACTTCCATATGACAAGACTTGCTTGGAAGTCTGGCACACTCCTCACACACTCAAGTGGTGCCATAGAGTCTCAGAAGCACCTTCTGCCTTTAAAGGAACAAAGATTTTCTTGTCCCTAATTGGCAAAGTGCTTTCTGCCTGCACTAATTATAATTCTTTCAAATCTGAAAAAAGCACAGAGAATGTTGTAAAATAAAATGTAATACTTTACTTTTCTGTATCTATTTCATCAGTCTGATAAATTATCTACAAATGCATAAAACTTAAGCAACATTTTCCAATGCACTCAGAATGGTCCCAAACTCAATCACAAGCACATTAAAGATTTACTGTACAGTAAACAAATGGGTGAAAAACTGTAATTTATTGAAACTCATAACTCAAAAAATATAAGATGCTGTAGTGTACAATATGTTACACAAAGCACCCTAGGGTGCACATTCAAGTCAAGTAATAACTCCATCGCCCCCCAAACCCTGGTACCCCAGTACTTGTTCCATATACAATCATGCACATTTACTCTTCAAGAGGAAGCCCCCAGTATTCTGATGTGTTAAATAGCACCAAAATCAGCATTGTTCATTGAAAAAATTGGGGAGCTAAATTAACTTGGCCAATACTTTTGACAGATATTATACATTCATGGAATTAAACAGTCTAAACTAACCTAAAAGTGTGTACTGTAACAATTACTGTTCTAATTTGAAGTTCTCCCCATATAGCAGTAGTGGAGGCAATCTGCTCTAAGTAAAGCTACTTATGTACTTCCTACACACAGCTCATCTGCCTTTTTTGTTGGAAATAAGTCTATGAGAGGTGTGGAAAACTTGGATCTTTCAAGAACAACTACTGGTCGTAAGTAATGCAGCTGTTTTAAGGCAAGGTCTCCACAGTCCGTTAGGGCCTTGTCCAGGATTGCCCGCAGATTTTCTAAAGAAGGGGCAGATGAGGACTCTGACAGCAAGGGCTGGATTTCTGTTAATTGCCCAGGATTATTCGGGGTTATGATTACATTTTCATCATTTACAAAGCTGTTTACTGGTGTATCCCCCTGACTGCCTCCCTCTTTTTTCAAGGTTTCATCTATTGGCAACTGCTCAGAAGACTCCCATTCTACTACCTCATCACAATCATCATCATCATCATCATCATCATCTTTTCCCTCACTTTCCTGAATAAATTTTAAAAATGAAGACTCGAATCCCATTGGTTTATATGTCTTTAAATCAAATGGTTTGGACACTGGAGGCTTCTGAAATTTGTCTTTTGTAGCACAAAGTACATTTCTTTTTCCATTCAGATTAATTGCACTATGCTGACATCCTTCTGGGTCTTTCTCTTTTGGCAACTCTAATTGTAAACTGGAGAAACAAGGGCTACTCTCTCTTTCACTCTTTTCAGAAAAATCTTCAGTTTTAGACACAGCTGTCTCCCTGACATTAGGCTCTTCAAAACAGGTGTTCTTTGAACTGTGGTTATATTTTAAAGTGCCTGAATGCACAAAGGCACTGGCGTCAAAACTCACACTACTAGGTGGACTTTGTTTTTGGTCTTCATTGCTCGCTTTTGGAGGATCACAGGCAGGGTTTGGAACAAGAGGTTTGTCACTTTCCTGCACAGGCTCAGGATTAGCTGATTTATCCTCGTTACCTTCTACACCTGTTCTATCCAAGTCTGAAGCTGTGTCAGAGCTAGACTGCTTTTCAATCATGATGCCACATTTAACACAAAGAACAAGTTTCTGAAGGCGCTGCTCTATGTACATGTTGGTCATCTGGTGTGTGCGCTTATAGTGCCTCACTATGCTGCTTTCCAGTTTGACAACAGACAGGCACCCCTGGACCATGCAGGGATACTGGGTCTGGTTAGACTTCTCTTTGCACATTTGTAGGGCTTCCTCTTTTGTTTTGAAACTCAGCAAATGTTTTTCTCTACTTCTGCTAATTCTTTTAGGTTTTTCTTTTAATTGCTTCCCATTCTGCTTGCTTGTGTCAAAGCTGTCTTTCAAACAATTTTGGTCATTTTTATCTTTATCTTCGTTATCTTCCTCCTCTTTCTGATTTCCAAAGAGACTATCATAATATTCACTGTGTCTGAAATACACGTGTTGAGAATAATGACTGTAATTTGTGAAAATTCGATTGCAGCCATTAAGGTCACAATGGATTTCAAAATCTTTGTTTAATTTTTCTTCATTGGCATGTTCTTCTATTAGATGCTGTTTAAGCTTATTAAACGTATAAAATACAGCAGGGCAGTGTGCTTGGTTACAAGCAAATCTGGCAGACTCAGCTTCAGAAAGCAGTTTTTGATCCTCTAAGATTTCATTGTGGAAGTCACTACAATGCTTAGCAAGAGCTTTAGAACACAGAAAACGCTTACCACACTCTTTGTGTTTGCATGCAAATATTTTTTTACATTTGACAAGTTCCCTCTTAGTTCTTGCTTTGTCTTTTTCTAAGCAGAGCTGTTCCTTATTGTACTGGTGAACGGTTCTGTAATGGCGTATCAAACCTTTCTGGTTTGTAAACGCAGAGTTGCAGCTTTTATGTATACAATGAAATGGTTTGTGGTACTTATGCAATATGTAACATAAGTTTCCTTTAGCAACTGTTCTTTTGCTTCCTCTTCCCTGTCTTGCTTCCAATTCTTCCCTATGAGTGTCCAGAGAAGCTATGTTAGATGCTTTTCTTGTTACATTATTGTCTGTCTCTTCATTGGACTCCAAGTCTGTCTCAGAACAGCAGTCATCCTTCTTCGGGAGATGCAGCTGTTCAGAGGGGTCTGAATGTTCAGAGAACCCAACACTGTTTGCACAGGCTGGAGCAGTGCCGTTGTTATGCACATCCTCTGCACATAAACCTACATGATTAAGTTTTTCGTTAGGACACACCTTTTGAGCTACCCTCTCACAGCCGATTTGATGTTTGTTTCTATAGTGAATTCGAAGGTGTGTTTTTCTTGTAAATGACCTTTGGCAAATATGACACTTAAACGGTGAATACCGATGCTGGAACATATTTAGCTGAAGAACCATTTCCTTTGAATAGTTATGCTTTCTAACATAATGCATTAAGAGAGCTTCTCTGGTCACAAACTCACATGTACATCCTTGACATTCACAGAAAAATGGTTTAGCTGCCAGTTGAGTAAGGTACTGGCTGGGTAAATTATCTTGTTGCTCTTGAAGCTGAAATTTTGAGGTAGTTTCATCAACTAACTCAGGGTACTTGGCATCCCTAGATGAATAGCCTCCAAAAGGTTTGTGTCTTGAATTCTGAATGTTAGCATTTTTTAAGCTTAGATGTTTCAAACCTAACATTAGTTCCAACATGTTATCTTCAATATTTGATTCTTTAGAACTGTCATAAAAAGACATTTCCGGGGAAGAAGGACAAGTTTCCTCCCTCAGACCATTGCTTCCTTTAGCATCTACAGCACAACACACGCTTTCTGGAGAGTCATCATTTGTATCGGAATTATGACCTAACTCTGTATTCATGTCTGTAGGAGATTTACTGTCCTGAGCATCACTCAACAGATTGAGAAAGTATTTAGTTTTCATCTCCATATTTCTTTTACCTTTAAAGTTGTATGGATGGGCCCTTCGAAGGTGTTTCTGCATACTCCTAGAACTTTTGTGGATAGAACAGCACCCTTCAAAACCACAGGAAAGGGTTTTTTCGTCAAAGCAAACTGCCATATTGGAACAATGTTGTTTCACATTTGCTGGATGGAAGACTCCTTCCTGGGACACAACTAAACCCGGAACTGACTGGCTGTGAGCCACTGTTTCAAGCAGTAGAGGAGACACCTGACCTTGGCTTACTGCTGCATCTGCTCTGTGCTCCCCACAATGCAGGCTGTAATTACTTTCACTGTTTAGATCTTCACTGTCAGAGAGAGATTCTTCCTTTATCTGTGGAATTTCCTGCGAGCCTGAGGGATCCATGTTATCATTGAGATTGGAATTCTCAGATTGTTCAAGCAGCTGAGACTCTGGGAGATAACTACATTTGTCTTTTGAAACTGACCTTTCAAGGTTCAGCATTTGCTTCCCTTCCCCATTTGACACTTGGATATTATGTGCTGCAAGGTGATTCTGAAATTCAGTTTTTGAATAATAAAACTTTTTGCAACCAAAGAAGTTGCAGGTATATGATGCATCTCTGAAGTGCTGTGCCTCATGATGGTAAAGCTGCCCTAAGTCACTGAAAACAATATTACAGCCATTTAGCTCACATTTATAACGAAGATCATCATGTGTTTGTTTGTGATTGAGAAGCTCATTAACTGACCCAAACCTGGCATAGCAGTCCATGGACACACACATGTATGGCTGAGGCCCACAGTGCACCCGCTCATGCTCCCGCAAGTGGAAGGACGTCATGAAATGCCGGCGGCAGAAAGCACATTTCTCCCTCCTGTTTTTCATATCCAAGTAGTGTTTTGCATTCTCATCATTGTTCTGATGTTCAGCTTTCAGATGTACACTTAAGTATTTAAACTGTTTGAACACTCTAGAACAATCTGTCCCAGGACATGGGTAGATGTCTCTGTCTTGCAGCTGGCAATTTTCCAGTTGGCTGAATGTGACATATTCATGTGTGTCATCGTCAAAGCTTTCAGGGAACTGTGACTGGTGTGACCTTTCCTGAAATGCTCGGGGTGGGCTGCTAGAAGCTGTTGTCTTTTGTGGTGATCTCTCTTTTTTCAGAATTATTTTCTTTTTAGGTCTGTGTGTTCTACTAGGTGGCATTTTAACATGTTCCATTACATGTGGTACAAAAAATTCCTTTCTCTTGAACTTTTTTGTGCATACGGGACATGTATAAACGCCATCTTCCATATGCATCTTAGAATGATGCAGTATTCTGGCCTCTATACACTCCCTTTTGCAGAGCACACAAAAAAACTTGTATTGAAGCCATCTCTGATATCTTTCTGAAGAACCAATTGGTTTTTTTACTCTTGATTTTTCCTTAGAGTGGCTCATTGTGTCTTTCCCATCGTAATATTTGTGTTCTTTTGTCTCATCATAGTCACTGAAGAAAGTTTCTAACATGTCAGTTTCATTGAGTGACATATGACAACCTGTATCATCTTCGGAATCAGAAGCTGCCTTCCCTAACAGCTTAAGGCAATGCCGCTTTAAAGTCTTCCAGTCCCAAAATTCAGGATCAAATGGCCAATATGCTTTTAAAGCTAACAGCAGCTCACAGCGGAGTGAATTTGGAACCACTGCGTTTTCTTCATCAAATTTTTGGTCTGGTTGCATATAGAGCTCTTCCAATGCATTAAATCCACTCAAAGTTGGCTCAAGTAAAAATTCTGTGAGCTGACAGGCTCTTCTAACTTCAAGGTCTTCTGGTAAAAGGCATGCAATTGTTTTACACACTGATGTCTTCATTTCATCACTTCCACTGGATCTGATCTGAAGGGCTCTCACACATAACAAAACAGACACAGCAAGTCCCGCTTCTTCTGCCTGTTAAAAAAAAAAACAACAAAAAAAACAAACAACAGAAAAACACAAACAACAAACAGTCACAAAACAAATGTTACTTTTCTTTAATAAGTACATTCTTTCTAGAAAAAAAAAAGCATGCAATGAGAGCATCCACCAGATTACAGCTCATTGTGAATGCATTTAGGCTTCTGAACATCAAGTGCCTGGAGTCACTGAGCACCCTCTAGAGAGCTGTAGTTTATCTTATGTGAGGAACCTCTATTGCTTTTCAAGCGATGAGAACCATTGCACACTTAATGCACTCTGGATGAGTCACACAAACTAATTTAGGCACTAGATGTTGCAAAACACCTTTCTAACTCCTCTCTCTCTTAACTGAGTGACTCTCAACTGTAAGTCACATGACTGAAAGAGAATGGTGTAAATCTTCTATGTACATCCCTCCTACACCATCCACATGGGATATTAATTCAGAACACAGGGTACTCTGTAATAAGGAAATTTACATAAATTCACTCCCTGAAACTAAAGAACCTTCCAAGCAGTACAGTAGCAGAAATGATTCCTGACGAAGATTTGGTGTTTCACTTCCAAACAGTTTCTGAGGTGGCTGTGGAATTCTGAGGTGCTGCTCAATAGTATCAGGAAGATACTTAAATTAATCACATACTGATTTAAAAAATTACATATGCCAAATTCTACCTGGACAAAATTGAAAGTTACCTTGTCCCAAAGGCATACTTTTCAGCATAAAGAATCTGAATGCATGCAATAACTATTCAGCCTTTTTAGTAAAGATAAGTAAGAGTGACAATACTTATGAATAACTTATAAGAGCTGTCATGTGGCTACCACAACCACACCGCACCAGCCCAGACTGTAATCATCCAAAAGAACTAAGAACAAGTCAACAGAATTAGCAAACTCTTATACTCAGCATTCAGTGCCCATAGCCATACATCATGCCATGCTTCTTTAATTCAGAAGAAATTTAAAAGGTTAAGCAGGAAACACAGAAAAACCTGGTATATAGTTACCAAGATACTATGATTCATATAGAAAGTGCACATTCATGCATGTCTTAAAAGTAGAAATGGGCCAACTTTAGAAAAATCAGGACCAAACATGTCTCTGTGAAACCCCTGATGGAATGCACCTCTGTTAAATAGAGTTCTGGACTCTATGATCTGTCAAAAGGACAATCATGTAATCCTTCTCATCCTACTCTGACTCTAAACCAGGGCTCTGGCACTTGCTCTGCTTCTGTCAGCTCACACTCTGTAACTCATTTGGGTCACAGTACTGACTCCAGCCAGTGAAAGACACTCTCAGGCAAACAAACCCGAAACTGGAAAGAAATGTAATTGAAAAAAGGAATCTTGTATGTTTAACCCGTCTTAAACCCGAATTAACCCATGACCATGTCAGAATGCAAAGAGCATGCTGGGTTGGCCTCCTGAGATCAATTAAAGTCTTTCTGTTAGTACTTAAACTGAGATGATGAGTTTATAAAAACTGCTGTCAAGCATTTTTTGCAGCTTTCTGTGACTTTCTAGAGAGGCATCAGAAGAGAAAGTAAAAGTCCAGATGTGATTTTATCACATATTTTGAGGAAGATGTATTTTCTTAGAATACAAAAATATGAGACATTCCGGTCAAGTCTCCATCTCTTCGAGATGTTGCAGAAAATTCTTGCGTGTTTTGCTTCTCAACAGGCAGCAGACCAAAACACAGCTATGCTTTGTTTGCAAAATCCTACTACACGTACTTTCAAAGCAACAAACCTAACCCTCCACATTGACTGAAGATCACTTCACAGGATCAGGCTGACACAAAACTACAATGGCAGGTGTTTTCCAGAGATTTTTATTAGTACATTATTAGGCACGTATTCAGAAAGCATGAGTAATGAAATGTTATATTTCTTATCAGTTCAGTAGAATTATTAAGAAATAGTAAATTCATGTAAACAGCCCTGGCTGTGTCCAAAGACTAGGGACTGTAGCTTACTTACTTCTGATTGTATGACTCTTATCAAGAAAAATAAATGCTGTAGTGTTTTGGCAATGATGCCAAACTGACGACATCTCTCCAAAAAGGAATCTAAAGAAGGATCTATTCTTCTTTGCAGCTTGCTCCAGAAAAGTGTCAGTTCCCTGCAAGGGAAGCAGAAAGGAAGAACATCGCAGAGGCACACAATTTGTGCAGTCGCACACTTGAGTTCAGAGCTGACTCCAGGAAAAATTTAAGTGTTATTCAAGGACAGCACACATTTCAATTAGGTCCTGTTCTCCAAGCAACACTGAAGAGAACAATTCCTAAACACAATGTGTCTTCTAATACTGGGGAAAGACAGACACTGGGATTCCTCATATAATGCAGGCATGTATAGCTGCACGGACCTCGTTTCTAGACAAGAAAAACAGTCCCAACACTTGCAGAACTTTTACTTTTCACATAGAAATTAAAAAAGGGTAATATGAATCATAATGGAAAGCAGCCACTTCTCTTCCACTAGGCAAGTAGCTTAGCTGGTGACACCTGCAGCCAGGTGATGTGGCTGCCACTAAAAGGGCCCTCCCACAGACTGCCCTTTGCAAAGCATCACATAAGGGATCTGTAAGCTGAAGGCCATCTGCTGTCTGTGAGCAGTTATGTACTTTGCTACTTGTACCATGAGAGACAAAGCTGTTCTCTTAAGCAATTTATTACAACTGAAGTAGCGCAGCCAATGGAGGAAGTAACCTGTCACTTGCTGTTGCTCTGTCACCACATAGAGTGCCATAAGTAGTAGAGCCATAAGATCTCTGTCTCTTACATCCCCTGGAATAACTTTTCTTCTCCTCCTTTGGTACAGCAAACTTTAACTTTCCTAATTTACCCACTGCGTGCATCAACTACACACACAGGCTTCCAGCTGCAAGGCCAGTCACAGCCTCAAAGCCATCAATCAAGAACACACATCCAGGCAAACTTTAAACCAAACACTGGTGAGGTTCTTCCTCTGCATTACTGCAATCCTACTCTTCAATGCTAAGCCTAAAGAAAGGGAATGGGGTCTGTCCTGGATCAGACCTGGGATACCATTCTACTGCACAAAAACGGACAATGTTTACTGGTAAGAGTTTTTGTGGATTTTGTTTGGAGTTTTTTGTCTGCATTATTTAAAGGCCTTGAAATGCAATTAAGACCTTTCATAACCAGGAAGAGACAGCTGAGAAGCCAGACAGGCCTACAAGGAATTACCATACAAGCATTACAACCCAGGATGTTATAAGTTTAAATCCTAAAATAGAACTAGAGAGGAAAAAAAAAAAAAGGTAGACACCCAGAATATGAGTAATGTCTTCTACTGTCCTTTAGCCCCCAAAAGCTGACAACATGTAAAATTTAATTAAACATCAGGATGACAAATATGGAAGAACTGTATGAAGGGAAGCTCATGCAAAAAAAGCACAGAATATATACATAAAAGTATTACAAAAAATTTTAACTCAGTACTACCACAACACAAAAAAATGAACTTGAAATATAGTTTATTAAGACATCACTCATTTTATATGTCTATTTATTACATTCATGTCACTGGGAGCTGAGAGAACAGCAAGAAAACGGCTTCACTCTGAGTAGCCTCTTATTCTCAAGGCTGTTTTGCAGAGCCAAGTTTTCAGTGTTTGCCCTGTTCTTTTTCTCATACCACCCTTTCTTTCTGCAAAGCTAAAAAGCATCTTGCTGGAAGAGATCAAGCATGGTGATAAAGAAGTGTTCCTCAGATAATCTTCACATATATGGAAAGATAAAAATGGACAACTCCAAGTATTTGGGCAGTACAGAGAACAGAAAGAGCTTCAGACAGACAGATATCTAGTAGTACTTAGGAGTTTAAAAAAATAAACTTAACAACATATCACACCAGAGAGAGGTTTTTGAAGTTCTGCTTAGCTACAGTTCACACCTAAGGTCACTTGTGTTAGTGGTAAAGATAGATTATTTTATGGGTCGATGAACTGCCTGGCTCCCTAGACACTGTGGCAATCAGCTCACTCAGAACCACTGCCCCAAGCAGCACTACTTCTGCGACAAAGTTCCAAACACAGCAGGTATCTCCAGTCTTAAGAGTAGCCTTACATACTGTTTTATGAATCTCAGCAAGAACTAGTGCAAAATTTTCCAATTTTTGTGAGGAATAACATATACAAACCTAAATTTGCTTTTATCTTCAGCTGTGAAATAAAGCCTGACACCAAGAGCTAACTCGTGTACCAAGATGGTTTGCTGATCTCCTGGAGGTACAGGCTTGAGGCTCCAGGATGATCTGAGCTAAGCTAAGCTATTCAAACAGCCTAACTTCTCCAGCTATGCAAGAATCATAGTCAGAGGTTTGTGCTGAGATGGTGAGTTAGCACTGCACCATCAGGCAAATGGTGAGGCACTGAAGACAGGAGGGAAAGGCGGTGATTTTCCCTTCCTAGACAGTGATATTACAGCTGAAGAGGTTTAACACCTTCCAGAAGCCCCAGTGTCACACTGCTCCTGTGGAACTTGTCTGACCACTAAGTAATCAGCATTAATCTGCAGAAAGGTATGCAGTTTTGGCTGGGTAAAATAATGTGCTTACTGCAAGTCTGAAGGGCCAGAATCAGGACAACAGATAAGGCAGCCTTATGAGCTGTCAAGAATGGACCTATTCCTTTTTAGCAGCAGCAAACTGTCAGGACTTAAGGACTTAAGTATGAGTATGGTACCAAAGCTTCAGCTTTATCCATTATGCAATTCACAATGAGAGACTGACTAACACATCCTCCTTTTTCACCTGCAGTTCACAGGTTTGTCAACAGGTCTTTTCCTTTGTCTGATTTGCTGACCCAAATCTGTTACAGCACAAAGAGAAGTTGACCTGCAAACAAACGACTCCGTAACAGATGGTCTCGGCTTTTCTTACTCTCTGCTCTCCTCCCAAAGATCTTTGGTAAATGTTTCAGTTATCACTCAGTTCTGATCTATCAAATTACATAATGCACCAGAAGTACACTATGAAAGTTGATTAGAGCTTAAATCATTTATTGAAACCATTTGTGCATATTAACACCATTACACAGGCTTATGACTAAATACACAAAAAGTTACAATTTTCTTATTAGCAATCAAAATCCAAAAGGTATTAATGACATTTTTTTCCACGGTACTGATCCAAATCAGCCCTGCAATGATTTCAGTGAATGCCAGAGTTTGTACAGAGCACAGCTCCTCATTTCTGTGAGCTTTACTACTCTGTAAGGTGGAATATCATGCCTCATCAGCTAAACTGTCTGATCTGACAAAAGCAATCCTCTAAATTGAAAGTTTTATGTCTTATCAGCCACTTGAATTAATATACCTTGTGGCTAAATAACTGCTTAATCCACATCTGTGGATCCCCAGGAACACAGGTGAAGGTCAGAGAAAAGGCCCCTTTATCGAGCCACGGTGCACCATCAGACCAGCAAGGCATCCTGACTTTCAAGCAACAGTATTTTTTAAATAGACTTATAAAGTCTCAAAGTGATAAACAATCTGTTGGTCAAGAATTATTACACAGTTTCACAAGACAGGAGTCCATCAGAAGGTGACTTCTTCCATCTGTGCTCCAGCATCCTGGAAGCTTTTCTCCCCAGTGGGTCCAGACAGCATCATTTGTGTGCAGTGCTGTTGTACAAGGACTGCTAAGTACAGTACCAGAACTTGAATTTATACATCTATACAATGTCAATGTTCCTGTTAGACTGAGGACTTCATTCTCCTGTTTCCACCCTGGGGAAGGCACCTGGAACTTGAGAAGTCTGTTGGGACAGCAGCAGAGGGGACACCTGCGATACGCATGGACGGAGCAGCACAGGTTGACCCAGCACCTTTTTCTCTCAAGAATGACTAACAACAGTATAGACATAATAACAAGACCTCAGCATGAGTGACACAAATCTGCTAACACTTTCAGTAAGCAGGGACAAACTTATGTTACTGGACTGTGCTAACACCTGTATCTTCAAGCCTTCACTGCCTGTCACCTAGGCTAGCCAACTTTAAAACACCTACTCATGTTACAGCTGCACCATATTTTGTGTAGCATTAACCTGAGGCAGGAGCCACCCAGGGTCAGACTGACATGGAGGTGAGAAATATACAGCTTTGAATTAGAGCCACAAGACCTGAAAATTTCATTCAAATTCTGACTACTTTTAGTTCAGACCTCATACTGCAAGCAAAGAAATCTACCCACATTTGTCCTCACAAAAAAGAGATGTTATTCTGTAATAATAAATGCTACATCCTCAAGCCTGTTCTCCAGTCCCAACAATCCAAAAACAGGAAGTCTGACCCTCTATGCTTGCATCCTAGGGATACAGCTTTTAGAACTGAATAAGTCTTCTTGAACAAGTAAAACAACTCACCCTAGAAGAATGTTAGTTGTTTGTTTCTTTCTTTAAAAAGAGAACATGAGGTGGACTCTAGCCTTGCATCTCTTTGGACATGGCTCTTCTAATCTCATCTTTAATGACAAAATTCAATAGAGTATTCTAGAGAAAAACGTTCTCTAGAACTTCAAGTGTGGTGAACTCGCCTCTCTTGAGTCTTCCACAAGTCCATTTCTCTCTACAAGGTACGCTTTTGTTCAAAAAGACATTTCTGGCCTGAAGCAGAAGCAATATTTATATAAATACTTCTGACCTTCTTGTACAGATGACTGGATGTCATGGGTTTATGTGGCTGGGTTTTGGTAGTGGGGGGGGGCTACAAGGGTGGCTTCTGTTAGAAGCTGCTAGAAGCTTCCCCTGCTCCCGTGGAGCCAAAGATAGCCAGCTCCAGGATGGAGTTCCTGCCGCTGGCCACAGCTGAGCCAATTAGCAAGCATGTAACGCCTCTGGGACGAAATTTTAAGAACAGAGGAGTGTTAGGCAGAAGAAATTCCAGCCCAGGAAGAGCAGAGGGAAAACATGGGAATAACAATGCAGACACCAAGGTCAGTGCAGCAGGAGCGGGAGAGCCCTCCCCCCCCTCCCCTGGGAGCAGGAGAAGGACTTAGAGGTGAGGCCCCTGTAGCCCGTGAGGGACCATCAGGGTGAAGAAACCCCCCGGCAGCCCAGGGAGGCTCCCATGCTGGAGCAGGTGGGTACAGAAAGGAGGCTGTGACCCCATGGGAGGCCCAGGATGGAGCAGGGTCCTGCAGGGGACCTCTGGCCCATGGAAAGGGAAGCCCAGGCTGGAGCAAGTTTTTCCCAGGTAGGACTCATGGCCCTGTGGGGGACCCATGCCAGTACAGCTCATCCCTGAAGGACTGACCCCATGGAGGAGTGACAGTAGATTGGGAAGAACTGCTGCCTGAGGGGTGGACTCACACTGGAGAGATCCATCAAGGACTGTCTCCCGTGGGAAGGACCCCATGGAAGCAGGGGAAGGACTCAGAGCAGTGGTCCGCTGCAGCCTGCGGTGAAGACCGTGGTGAAGCAGGTTGTCCCCCTGCAGACCATGGAGGACCATCGGGGTGCAGAGACCCTGCATCCCATGGGAAACAACAACTGACTGCAACCCCCCCTTCCCCGTCCCCTTGCACTGCCGGGGGGGAAGGAGGGAGAGCTGAGAAGGAAGGAGGGGTGGGGTGAAGATGTTTTCAGGACTCTTTTATTTTTCACTCTTTGACTCTTATCCTGTTAGTAATAAATTTAAGTATTATCCTCACTCTGACTTGTTTTGCCCGTGATCTGTAAGGGACTTCTCCCAGCCCTTATCTTTACTCATGAATTCCTTTGCTGGTTTTTTTTTTTTCCCCCTCCTCTGTCTAGCTGTAGAGAGAGAGTGAGTGAGTGACTTTTAGTAGGTATTTGGAATCTGGCCAGGGTCAACCCACTACAATGGACCAAGCTGAACTGTCAATCATCCTGCAGACACTGAAGTGCTGTAAAAACTTTTCTTAATGGCTTTAAAATGTGGAGTTAGTAGATGAACAACACCACAGCTACCTGAATCCAAATTCCCAAGATACTCTCAGTATGTCGGCCTATGTAAAGCTTTATCCAGATCAAGATTTTAAATAGGAGAAAACTACAGATTTAGCCCTGCCTTGAAATCCATAACTATATAACTACAAATTCATTTTGTAAAGGGCAGAAACCACCTCCTCTCCTTTGGCTCTACAATGTTGCCACTGCTGAAACAGAAGCGCAAAAGCTTCTGTAACCTCCAGCCACTTAAGAGGGCAGAGAAGTTTTATAGTCACAATTTGGCCAAGATCTAGTACTACAATTGTCAGTTATAGAATATCAACTCAGAGAGCACTGACTCAGCACCCCTAACAGATCTACTACCCTGCCAAAGTGGTACCGTTCATACCAACAGTGTGAGTGCCATTTCACTTTTAAATGGTTCAAAAATTAATTTTGTCTAACTGCTCTATTACCGTAGCAATTATTTGTTTTGTCACAAATTATCTAGAAAGTACTTCAGTCTGATACACTTCTCAACTTAAGGATATATCCGCTTCCTCTAAGTATTCTCTTGCACTGAAGCCAGTGAGGAACAGTTATCAGTAGCAGCAATATTTATACTTACCAAGAGCAATACACATTTGCTGTTTGAAGCTGATGAGTAAGATACGTTGTACAAAGAATAAATGCAGTGTTTTCTTGTCCCTCAGATTCCAGATTACAAATGATGTCCAGTACCTCTTTGCAATCCACCTTTGCAATCTTAAAGAAAAAAAATTAAAAGAAAAATCACTTTATTCTCAGCATGTTTAAAAAAGAAATGTGTGTTTACTGTATCAAAGGAAATGGTCTCACAAACACACAAACAAAACATATATTCTTTTAATACCCAGAGATCGTGCCACATGTTCCAGCTACAGCAATGGCATGAGAAGTTCACATATTTGTTCTGGTCTCTTCTCAGTATTAGTTCTCTTTGAGACAAACTTTCCATTTTGGGCAGCATAGCAAAATACTTGCATGCAACAATCATCTGCCTAAGACTTCCCATACCCTTTCCTCTGCAGCACTTGCAAGCATTCTGGTGTTACGTTTGAAAATTAGAACCAAGGTCCAAAAAGGTCAAGAGTTATGAAAAAGCCTGTCTTTTTCTCTTTGTCTGTAGGAACTTATTCTGAACAACCACACTCCAATGCAAAATGTTAAAACTAGAAGCATTTAGATGAGTGTGCTGGGTTAGGCAGAGGTAATTTTCTTCCCAGTATGTATGGTATGGCTGGTATGGGGGTTGCATTTGGGATTTGGGCTGGACACAGGGTTGATAATACAGAGATGTTTTTGTTATTGCTGAGCAGCGCTTACACAGAGCTGAGGCCTTTTCTGCTTTTTGAACTGGCAAGGAAGCTGGAAGTGAATAGGAGTTTGGGAGGGGACACAGCCAGCACAGGTGACCCCAACTGACCAAAGGGATATTCCAGACCATATGACATCATGCTCATTACATAAAGTGGGGGGGGAAAGAGGAAGGGTGGGACATTTGGAATGATGGCATTTGTCATCCCGAGTCTCTGTTATGCATGATGGGCCCCTGCTCTCCTAGAGGTGATGAACCCTTCCCTGCCCACAGGAAGCAGTGAATTAATTCCTAATTTTGCTTTGCTTCTGCTTCACCTATTAAATGTCCTTTATCTCAACCTTCAAGGTGTTGCACTTTTGCCCTTCTGATTCTCCCTGATACTGCTGGTGGGGGAGTGAGAGAACAGCTGCGAGCAGCTTGGGGGCTGGCGGGGTTAAACCATGACAAGGAAACACAAATCCCATGGAAGTTTTGGAAAGCCTACTTAAGGCAATCTGTGTATCAAACCAGGAGGTTAGCTTGGTCATAAGCCACAAACAGTAATTATGAAGAGCTTTTACTATTAAGACAACACTATTTTTAATGTATTTTTCCACTGGATCTATTCCACTTCACAGAACAGTCTGTACGCTAGCAACACCTACTTTTAACAGCTGCTCATATTATAAACATTTAAAACATCTTGTTCATCGTTAAAAATAACGACATAGAGTGAACAACAGGAAGTTAAAATAAACTAATTCTCACACACATCTCATTCAGCAGGAAGAGCAGAATAAGCGATATTACCCCAGTTTCCCATTCAGGTCTGACACTGAAATTCACTGAGCAGTGTCAACATCTTCTAGGGTCCACTGACTTTTGCTGTTTAACTTGAGACCTTTTGTAGCAAACATTTCTAGAGCAATTCACAAGCTGCAAAGGCTTGCAGATGTGTCACTTCTGCATTTGATAAATTAAAATAGAACGGATTATTTTTTGGGGGGATGGGGTTGTCACTGACTCACCTTTGGCAACAGAGAAACTTCGAGGACTGATTTTAAGTAACAATGCTTTGCTGTCTAAGGGGATAGACATCATTGCTCCTTGCATGTCAAGAGATAATAAGACCAGACAGTATCTGCAAAGCAATTGCCACCTCTACCCAGCTGGGGAGGGTGGAAATGCAAGCCCATACCAATGGCTTCATGACAGAATAGTGAAGGTGTTCATCAGTGCCCAGGAGAGAATAGGGCTGCTGGAGCTAACAAGATGCTGCTGTATGCCATCTTGCCCCAACATTCCTTGCCAGTAGTACCTTTCTTGTGCTGTCATCAACCTTTGGTACCTACAGGTACGCCAGCCTTGCAGTTTGGGTGGGAAGTCTAGGTGAATACATGACTGACAGCTGAACAACTCCAGCCTTCTCACAATATTCTACCATCTCTATCCGCTCAGCTATTCCTATGCTTTACAATTTCCATCAGCATATTTTATAAAGCAAATCTGGAAAGCAACGCTAAGTAACAAAGTTTTGTCTATGATAATTTGCACTATAACACACTGCCATCTCCTCAACACTACAGTAAATATTCTTAAATAATGCAGAAGCTGCCTGCAAGTGGTTTGATGTAAGTCTGATCATCCAAATGTTCCATTTCAGAAAAATAAAAATTGTCAGTGCCTGTAAATACAGGATATGTTTCCTTCACAGAGCTGAAGACAACATGGCAGGCTACCTGTGAGTTACTTGGCCAGACATCACTTGACAGAGACCATACTCATCACCAATTCCATTAAAAGGACAATCACTGAACAACACCACCTCTGTTTTAAAAGCTACAAACTTAAACCCTACTTATTTCTAATGCTACAGAATTATAAACCCCACATTTTTAATAGCCATCAGTTACTCCTCACTCAGACTTACATTGTAGCAAGACCTGGAACTTCTACTGTGCACTGGATCAGCAGGACCAACACCAGCTCCAGCACTCACATGGCCTGGTGCTCGGAGCAGCCTGCAGCCACACAGTGCATCAGAGCTGCTCTCCTTCTCACACAGAAATTAGTGTTCCTTTTGGAAAAACTCACATTCAGGACATTAACTACTGAGTAAGCAAAAAGGCAATTTGTTTCAAGGTCAATGATGATCCATCTCGTTTCAGATCTTGGGGGTTTTGCTTTTTATTTGTGGGGTTTTTTTGTTGTACTTTGGTGTGGTTTTTTAATATTAAAGACAAAAAGTACAAATGCACAGTTTGAAATCATCCAACAATATCCAGTCAGTCAATTAAGTGACAAACCAGATACATATGAAAGCATCTTTACTAAACTTGCAATGCTGACCATCCTTATTCTGTTACAAACCCAACAACTCAGTGAAACTTAGGAGACTACAGAATGAACACTGCCAACTTATGTTAAATCAGAATTGCTGAAAAATGCTGTCATCCTCCAAGTGTTCTATTAACAAGGATGCCAGTTTTCTCCTCAAAGTTATTCCACAGAACATACAGCCATGTAAGTCTTTGTCCTCCATATCACTTTAGTTTGAAGAAAAAGTTGTAACATTACAGCGATACTTCACTTTTTATGTAATCATAAAAATTTCCTACACTAACCTAAACTGCCTACCATTTCGTAGTAGGAATCATGTTAATACTCCTTATTTGGAGAAGGCCTCCAAAAGATGACTGTTTCACAATTGAATTTTTTATAAATGGGATAAAGGGCATTTGCTTAAATTCAGATTCCCTGAAGTGCTTTCCTCTCAGACTTTGGAACAGTCTTTCCCAAAGGAAGCTGAAACTAAACAAACCCTACTTTGACAATAGGAGATGGCTATATGAAGATCATATGTCACCTACCAAAGAGGTTAACATTCAGCAGAGATGACACTCAATTTGGCTTTAATTTTAACTGGTTGTTGCACTTGAAACCCCTGTTTTATTGTTACACGTGGCTGACACTTGCCTTGCAGAGAAAACCATCTTAGACTGTGGAACAATTGCGGCTTCATGCTTTTGCAATAGTAATAAGTGTTATAAGTTACTTAAGTTCTGTGTAAGAGAACTGCTTTAATAAGGTTTTTAATTGATCCCATAAAATTCAAGCCAAACATTGGAATTGGTCAACCTGACATTAAGCCGGAATTATGTTACTTTCTACATTCTCATTGAGCAGGACAAGACTCTAATGAACAAACAACTGTATAGGTTTATTCCTTGTTAGACGTATGCCTCAGGATCAATTCAAGATGCCATGAGGTACCAGAAATGCAAGGGACAACTTTATACACAGTGTATACGCACACATACACACAGAGTTATAACCATATATACATAGCCACACATGCACATGTGTGTACATATCTGTAAAGATGTGTGCACATACAGAGATATATATACACACACACATATGTGTATATATGTTATTGCTTATAGACATAGATATAAGTAGTTTACCAGCCTTAACTTAAAGGAACTCAGTAATTTAACTTCCACACCTGACTTATCCACCCCAACCACCTCCAATTCCTGTAAAGAGACGATCTGTTTAATCTTCCAATGTAAAATTCTTTCTCTCCAATCCTCCCTCAGCTATCTTCACTTGTATTCAATCCTTCTGTAACATTTACTTTTTTTAGCCAAGCCCTGCTCCTCTACCTACCCCATCCTACTCTGAACTTCAAATTTCACTTAACCGTTGTTTCTCTCATTACAGTTTGTTTCCTCTTTCCCCTGGTGGGTTTTTGGTCATTGCTACCTCTCATTCCCTAACAGCTGCCACTCTTCGAACTCTTCATCTTTCACCTTTTCCCATCCTTTTTCCCCACCTGTCATTAGACCTGACAACAGAGGAAGACTGTAGGTAACATGAACGTATAACGAATTGTCTCTGGAAACAAAGGTGTGAACGTAAGTGTTTTAGAAGTCTTGAACTCCAGATATTCTGTAAGAGTGCCAACTGCACAACACCTGTGACTGAACATGCAAAGAAACATGCCATGCAATCCAGTTATTTACAACTTTCTGGCACTGGAACACCACTAACTTCACACTTTTCGCAGCGCTGGCTACAGGTTCAGTTAAGTCAATAAACTGTACTGTTTTAAGATACTCCTTTGATGCTTAGGAGCTTCACTTTCCCATAAAACGTTTAATTCCAAAATTACCATAACTTGATTCAATTCATCAATCTGTGTTTCAACTTTTGTACTTGACTAGCAAGAAAAGATTGCTCTGAGTATCAAAGTAAAACAGATACAGCTACACTTCATAACCCTTAAATTAAACTAAAAAGGAAACAATTTAATATGATTTCTCTGCCATTCCTCAGAAGCAACCAATCCAATCAGAGAACATGCTGCAAATTACCCATAAACTCTAAAACCTCCAGCATGCTGATCGTGTCTGCAGTGAGCTGTTGAATGCATTCCCTGCTCCTACAGCACACAGAGGGGAAGCTGGCTCAAAGTGCAGACTGAAGAGAGACCTATGCAAATATTTATATTTCAAAAGAAGTATTTTTAAAGGAATGTTAATTAAGATCCTTAACGTGTACAACAAGAACACTCTGGCGCTCATGCAGGTAATGCAGGCAGAGTTGCCTTTTCTTTTTTTTTAATTTTTTTTTTACATCTCAGGATTCCCCCAGTTTCACTGAGATTTAAAACGTCCAAGTCCAACATTTAAAACTACACCAAGTTCATACAAGTCTAACAAGTGAGACTGATCCCATAACAGGGGTGTGATGTCAAGAAGCAACAGAGGCAAGAATCAGTTGTGTGAACACAGTTACTATGGCAATGCATGATCATAAATCATTGCTATGATTATTACTGTAACAGGAAGACTAATTGCTAAAAACAAGTTTAGAGTTCAGGAAGAACAACTCTAAAGGGGATTTTGTTTGTGATTTTTTTTTCTTAAAACTTTTCTTTCTTAGGTCAGAACAACTTAGAAGAAAAGCAATTGCTCTGGTACCATTGTTTTGAGTCAGAAAAGACAGTTTTCCAATTATATTTTTCTTACTATTGGAACTGAAGTTACAAGTTTTATTTTAAGATTTCAAAATCTAACCTCTAATGCAAGCACACGTACATACTATCCACACAATTTATCCACAGCAGCAGTTCATATAAGTGTTCTTTTCTACTGCAGTCTGCAATAGATCATTCTTCTTTTGGAACCCTGTTGCAACAGTTTCACTCTTCAGCTTCAGTTGTTAGTATTACAGAAATAAATTCTAAAATGTTTGATAAATATACATTAAAAAGGGACTACAGATTACTAACCTCCTTAATGGAGTCTTCATTAGGCAGCATTGAACACACACACGTGATGTAGGCTTGGCGAAAAGATGAAACATTTGCAATTTCTGGAGAATCTGCACACAATTTTGACAAGAAAGTGGCTTGGGGGATGCAGTTTGACTTCATCAAATGTTTTATTCGCATCTGCAGAAAGGAAGGCCCTTCTCGTGTAATCAATTTATTAGCTAGGAAAAGAAAAAAGCCTTTGAGAATAGACCAATTTACAGGTGACACTTAACTGAAATTGTCTCACTGCATTCACACTTCTTTACAAACTTGTGTAAGTATGATCAGTGTTCTTAGAAAACTCTAGGCACAATTGGAAGTGACAGCAATGGAACATCTTCTCCCAAACTGTGCAGGAAAAGAATGCCGGGCTGTAGAAAACAGACTCACACAGCATCCCCCACCTCTCTCCAAAGATAGCACCATTAAGGCAGTAAGGACGTATTCCACAGCAATGGCTAAAGGACACTGTTCACACCAGACAGATACCAGGAGTTTAACTGAGATCCAGAATCTTCACCTTTTAATTGTAGCTGCATATTCCAAAGAACCAAAAACATTTCAAACCAATCATTACATGCTTTTCAACCAGAGAGTTTTCCACCCAAGTTGTTAAAACCCCATATAATGCAAAAATACACAAAATTAAGTTGAGGGTAAAAATGTTATCTTTGCAGTACTTTTGAAGAATTAAGACATGCTAGGCTTATGCTCTAGATCAACCAAATACAACTAATCATTATGAGACTTGATAACTAATTCAAAATTCAATAGTAAAAATACAACTTCAGATTATTTTTGTAAGTAGTTAGCAAAATGTACTTATCTGGATTAAAAACCTCACAGATTTAGTTTCATTCTCTTCCCAGGTGTTTATCATAGAAAAAAGTTCAGTTAAAAAGGACCTGTAAATCCTGCTTCTCACAGGACTACCTGAAATTAAACCATATGACCATAAGCATCAGCCAAATGCTCCCTGAACTCTGGCAGGTTTGGTGTGGTAGTCATTTTCTTGGGGAGCACGTTCCAGTGCCCAACTACCCGCTGGGTGAAGAGCCTTTTCCTAATGTCCAACCTGTGCTGCCCCTGACACAGCTTCATTCCATGTCCTTGTGTCCTCCTGCTGGTCACCAGAGACAGATCAGGACCTCCTCCTCCACAGCCCCCTTGAGGAAGGTGCAGACTGTGATGGAGTCACACTTCAGCATTCTATTCTCCAAGCTCAACAGGCCAAGTGACCTCAGCTGCTCCTCACAAGGACGAGCCTCAAGGCCTCTCTGTGCCTTGGCCATAATCCTCTGGATAAATCTGATGTCCTTCTTGTATTGAAGCTCTCAAAACTCCCCAAGGACTCCAGGTGAGTGCACCCTGGTGCAGAGTGGGACAGTCACCTCCCTCACCCAGCTGGCAATGCTGTGCCTGATACACCCGAGGACACAGTCGGCCTCCTCTGGCTAGCAGGGCACACTGCTTACTCATATTCAAGTTGCGGTCAACCCAAAGCTCCAGATTTCTTTCCACAGGGCTGCCTTCCATCCCCTAGTTTGTCCATACAACCAGTATTACCATGTCTCAGGTGAAGAATTCAGCACTCACTAAATTTCTAGTTGGTGATTGCCCAGCTCTATGGTCTATCCAGATCTCTCTGTAAGGCTTCTCTACCCTTGAGGGAGACTACAGATCCTCCTAATGTACTATGATCGGCAAACTTACTTATTGTACATTCAACTCCTGCACCAAGATAATTTACAAAAACGTTAAAGAGCATTGCAACTAAAATTGAGCCCTGGGAAACCCCACCAGTGACTGGTCACTAGCCAGCCTTAATCTCATTTACTATAACCCTTTGCACCTGACCCATCAGCTCACTGGGTGATGGACTTGACAAGCTGTGTGCTGGACATTTAATCCAGGGTTGCTGTGAGAGACAGCATCCAAAGCTTTGATAGAGCGTACTTTACCTTTGCTGATGAAACTGTATGCTTCCAAACAGCTGTAGTGCTATTTCCAGCTTAACATAAACATCTACAAGAAAGGCTTGATATGAATCTCCAGATATGTACATATTTCAAAAGATCCTTGAGAATTAAGAGAGATGATTCAACATGTTCTTACACTACATGCAGTAATACATATCAACCAAGGAACAAATGTTCTGATGAACTGTAGAGTAACAATGGAAATGCTTGAGATATCCTGATAAAACACATATTAGAATGGTGCTCTGTAGCAACTGTGGTCAACCAGTTACCTGTTGAGCCTGCAATAGCCTCTGGATTAGATAAAAAAAAGTTTGCTTTAGACTAACAACTTAGCGAAAATATTTTTATGCAATGGCTCTTCCCCTACACTAGCATCTTATTATTACTGTGCAAGATGGGTAGCTAAGAAACCAATAGTATACACGTTTCTGAAAGAGCAGATTGCATGTAACAAGAACAAGGAAGTTTTCATGCTTTATGCATTTAAATTATTGTCCAAAAAGAAAAAGAACACGTTCTAACAGACAATATCACTAATTGGCAGAATGCTCATAATGTGCACCTAAACAGAAAACTCATTTCAGGAGCCAGACACATACCACATGCCTGTAGTGAGACTTACTTGTACTCTGTAGAATTCTGCTTAGTGGCCCATTAGAGGTAATTTTAAGATTCAAGTCTATGGTAATGGTTTCTGTTTTTCACACAAAAAACCTCTGAGCATTAAACTCTTAACACAGCTGACACTTCACACTGAAGTAACTTCAGTGGATAGAGGAAAAAGAACAACTGCCTGACCAAGAGACAGCCTGCACTAACATCTCCACATCTACCGTTGCTAGGAAACAAGCATCCTCCCTTCATTCAAAATTGCATCTGTATGACACCATGCTTGAAAATTTATCAAGGAAAGCTAACAGTGTTTTAGTATGGATCCCATTTGATGTAAGAGGCTGCTACCACAACATGATGACCAGAAGACCACTTTTGAGGGAGAAGTCCCAGAAGGTTGGCTTACCCAGCGTCAGATCTCTCACCTCTCCTGGTGCAGTCTGCTATTCATGGGCATGGCATGAATGGGGTTTAGTGCCCACAAGCAATTCAAAGCAATTTTGTAGCCCCTATTTCTACAGCTCTGAGCTCACAGTAGAATTAATTTTTTTTCAGGTCCATTGGAAGAATAAAAGAAAATATATTCTCTTGACCTACTCTAAAAATGATTCAGATTCCCCTTGTTTACACAGTTAGCCATGCAATCGACAGCCGCTTAAATGAAGTTATACTGACATGTCAGCCAGCAAGTCAAGACATGGATGGTGTACCTGCAGTCTACCAGAGAAATTAAACACTTTCAGGTTAACAGTCACATTTTTATCTTCCAGCATAAATGAGAGAAACTTGCAGATGAAGGTGAACAGGAGAGAGGGTTTCAACTTGCTGCAATCTTTGGGAGCAGCCAGTAAGCACGTCCTCCCCAAGGGTGGAAGGTCTGTGCCCCTGGGACAATTCTTTAACACCTAAGGGAGTCTGTAATGAACTCTGCAATGGAGGCAACTGACAAATCGAGCTCCTCTGTCCTGCAGATGGTAAGTGATGAAGCCAGGAGCGAAATTCAGAAATAAGTCACTAATCAGACACCTATCTTGGCACTTAGGTTTCCTCTCAAGTGTCTTTTTTTTCCAGCAGCCTGCTTGCAACAACCTCCCTTTTCTGAAAACGGAACAGAAAATAATTTTGCTGTCTATTCCTCAGAAAACCTAATTTTGCACTCCATCCTAAATCTGCTACATTTCCATATATGTCCATGAACAGACTTTCTTGTTCCTTCTCTTCCTAGACCTCCTGCTGTTGTCTGTTCCGTCAGTGTTCCACCAAACATCAAGACTAAAACAGCTTGCTATAAAAATCAGTGCAACCCTTCCCTCTTCAAAATCGTTTAGTCCAAGGGCAGTGCAGTTCCAAACTCTATACACATCCAAAGAGCTCTTTTATCCCAGAACCAAAAAGAAAGAATAAGGGATTCCCCTCTCACTCAAAACACCTGCAGTAAAAGACAGCTTTAACACAATATTGTGAATACAACCTCTATAAAGCATGGATGGTACTAGAGCATGAAAAGACTGATCGCTATGATAAATGTTCACAAGATACAGCATCTTGGGCGAGCACTTCTGCTGAAAGTACCTCTGGGACAGAACAACAACGAGCTGAAGAGCAGTAACATATGTTAAGTATGCACAACTGACATTAAGGTCTGTATATTTTATAATAGCACTGTGGCAGACAGTTCTGCCATCTTTCCTATAAACCAGCTCTGGTCAGAGACGTACCAAGGTATTGGTGTTCATCTGCTGCATATAGCAAAGAAGCTTACCCCAACCCCCTTCATCCTGAAGGATACTGCTTGTTAAGACAAAAAAGAAAAAAAAGAAATCTTGGAGTATTAAAACTAGTTCCCCAAGGCACAGAACAACTGTGGGAGGTCGTAATTGCTGAAGAGCATCAATTATAGTCACATTGGGATCTCTGTATCATTTAACCACCCAAAAAGCCTAAGGATTTTATGGCCCTTTCTTCAAGCAAATATTAATGCCCCAAATGACCATCCTGAGCTTGCTGACAGTGAAAATCAGGAACCATCACCTTAGCACATCAAAGTGGAATTTATTAACAGTCATACAAGCAGCAGACAGAACCTAAGCTGGTATGAAACTTGAGCTGGAACAAATTTGGTAAACCGTGTTTACAGTTGATGTCAGCTCCTCTTCCAGGCCAGTGCATTAAAAAAAAATAAATTAAGAACTCTAAACAAGAGAGGCAGGAGCATGACACACCTTCAGGATTGTTCATTCAAGTAAATATCTGATGATCATTAACATGAACCACTTCACAAAACAGCGCTCCATCTAGGCACACTGAGCCTAGACATCTGGTTTACCACTGTCCCACGGCACAAAAACTAGGAATGCTTTTCAGGCACACACCACAAAAACCCAAAAGGCATGAAATACAACCTATTCAAAGAAATTAAGCTTTAGATAACTGAAACAGGACCCACTTACAACAAAACTTCAGAAGATACTCCGCAAAGCTGCTGTTGTACTGAAGGATAAAATGGCAGTTTGACTAAAACAACTGAAAGCCCATTACACTGGAGCTCCTTCTGCAGTCCTTACTCCCCAAGCATAACAGCAGAACTGCCATTCCTGCTGGGACCTGCAGAAAGTACATTTTGATTCCTGCTATTTCTATCAAATGGAGCTTGGTAGTCAGTAGAGAACATCATAGAGATCAAAGAAGTGACAGAAGTCAGAGGGAAAGCAAACTTGGTAACTCATCAGTGACATATGATCTCCTACTACAGAAACAAGCATTTGCTTGATATGATTCTGAAGGCAAAAAAGGATTAAGTTAATCCAGTAGTTAATCTACATCTAGAGACAGTTTTTTAATACCAACTTCAACCATGTCCTATACAAGGCCAAGAGAGTAATTCCAGCTACCCAGAGAGACTTTCTGCAAGCCAAATGAAATCATAGCAGCATCTGACTGCCTAGCACAGAGGAAGCAAGGAATTGAACAAAGAAATGGAAGTAAACCAAACCCAAGACTTTACTAATCATAACATGTGACACAGCTTCATGGATCAGTTAATATTTCCGCAATAACTTCTGCAGTCACTGAATTACATTTGTTCTTATGATATCAAGAGGATAAACCAGTTACATTAAAAGCACAATCTAGGAGTCAAAAGATTTTCCATGCCATAATATGCCACAACGGCCTTGGGAGCAGGATTTCTTTACATTTTCATTTTGTCTTGCACCAAAGCATAGGGTAAAAGGTCTGGCACATAAGTCTTGCTTTCCGAGAAAAAAGTAAACTTTATATATGGCTTCAATCTACTTAGAATCATAGGATATCTTGAGGTGGAAGGGACCCATAAGGATTATCAGTCCAACTCCCTGATCCTTGCAGGACTACTTCTCTTTTCCTGCACCACTGTGAACTTTTAAGACTCACAATATGCACTACTTCGATTTCTTTGAAGTATTATTGGACAGCTGGCAACAACTAGAGGAGACCAAATTCTATGCCCTACGTTGCCCTTCCTAGCCTTATGTTACCTCCTACAACTCTCTTCAAATCTTCAACACCTGTTCATTATGCTCTTAGTCTTCCAGGAGGCTGACAAGAACAAAACCTACCAAATAAAACCCCTTCCATACCCTATAATGTAAGAGAACCAAATTAACTACTAAAGCATTACTTCACAGTGTTTATAGCTATTAAATATCCCCAGCTCCCTATTTTCCCATTTGCATTACTAATAATGCTACTCCTCCGATCTACCACTTTCACAGTATTTGAACCAGGCCAGAAGAGCAGAGTAGGATGTGACAGCACTCTCATGTGGTGCTCTCACTGTCTTTCTACATTTCAGGTACCTTATGAGCTCTGCTACTGTTTACTATTCCCTGCATTGTCAGTTGAAAACAACCAACATCTAAACCATCCTGCTTGGCTGCTAAGAGTACACATTCAGACAGCTCAAAAAGATCTTCTAGCTATGTCCAAGCAGCTATGCTGCATGCCCATAGGCTACAAGGATGACACTTTTCTTAGTTATCTGCTCTTCAGTACCCTGAAAGCAAGCAAAAAACTAAACCAATGTTTCCAAGATTGTCACAAATGCAAGACACTTGGTAAGAAGCAATAGTTTGGCAGATCTTTGACTTCTCAGAAGTGCCCTTTACTTATAATGTCTACCGCTTCACCTCATGATTTACTTGAGAAATGTGCTTTTGCAAGATTGGTTTAATATGGGATTCCAGAGTCACATTCAGAGTGTTTAGGCATGTCTGTGGACTACGCCAGACTACCTGAAAATGCACCTGTGCAGAAAAGCTTCAATGAATGTCCTGTTGCCTCTGCTGGGGTCCAATGAAAGACATACCAGTGAGGACAACCCTTCTGGACATCTATTAAGATCTAGAACACAAAAATATGTACTAAATAATGAACCTTAAGAAATCAACAGTTTCAGGTTGCCTAATGACCTCAGAAATGGACACCTATGCTCAGCCCAATTCAGTATGGTTAGAGATGTGTCAAACAACCAGTTTGTCAGCAGAAACTTAAACCCAAATAAAAAGCAAAAGGCCTGAACAAGCTACTCCATCTTACTCCTGCTGAAGTCAACAGGTAGTCTGACCCATACTGAGGTCGGCCTGTGCAGGAACAAAGACACATAGCAGCAATCAGTAATACAGCCACTGCTAAAACCAGCCACATGGGTAAAAAGCAAAATAAGTCTATAATGGAGTCCATGCAGATACATATGAGGACATCACTTCTACTGGAATTCACACGGGTCCTCCAGAACAGCTCTTGGCTCGCCACACGTAAAGCGAGTTTGCAAAGGCAGCTCACCCTTAAGCTCCACTGGTACAGCGCTTTCCAAGTAAGGAATTCTTCAACAGCTGAAGGTTTTCAGGAATATGGACCAATTTTGAAATGGAAGTCCTATTGAGCAGAAATACACTAGGAGCAGCTGTCCAACTGGATGGCCTATCAACACTGCCAATGAAAGACTCCAAGGTAGGATGTTAATATGGAATGCAATTCTTTTCAAGACATACTGGAGGTGGGATTAAATGCTGTTTGGAGTTGTCCTAGTTTTGGCCAAAGATGAAAGGGGGACGAGCCTGGAGCTGTATGAGTGTGTCTAGGTTGTCATTCTATGCCACCCACATCATCCCTTAGGGGCAGAAGTGAGGGGTTCTCACTCCAGGAAGAGGGGGGCGTAGCTTTGGGTGGAAGAAAAATGGAACCACCGCTGGTTTTGTTCCTTTCTTCTGGGGGAGCAAGTGGTGAGTGGAATGGTAGGGTGGCCCCAGTCCTACCGGGGGATTATGTGACATTGTTTTTCATTGTCTTGGACTTGTGGAAGAAGAGTGGGTGCGGATGACTTGTTTGCCATTGCTTCTTCTTTTATTGTCCCAGGCTTGGTGGAAAGACTGGTGCAGACACTTCTGTCCACCATCTTCTTCTTTGTCTTGAGAGCTGAGCGTGGCTCAGGTTGTCTTGTGCCTCATCGAGTAAGACTTGGTGAGAATTTTTGCATGTTATCACCCTCTTTTATATACTGTTGTTATTAGCATTGTTGCTGTCACTGTTTGTTTTCTTATCTCTTTGCTGTTTTCAAGTTCTTATTTCACTCAGAATCTCTGCCTTTGTCTCAATCTCACTGGTGGGGTGCGTGGGGGTGTGGAAGGGAGCAGATGAGGAAAGTTTAATTTCTCCAGCTGGGTTGAAACCAAAATATGAGTTCAAACGTTTCTGCCATACTATTAATACCTGAAGTGAAGGCTAGCAGAGACTGAAGTCCACCCTTGGCTGCTCTTTTTTTAATCCTTCTTTTAGCATATGGAAGCAACATATCTTCTCAATAACCATAACATGCTTCTCATTTAATTACTAAAAAGTACAAGAAAGAGAGGCTAGCCAAAGCCAGAAAGAAGGATTCTACTATGGAAGAAACCTTGACTTAAAATCCCTTTTTGTTCTTTCATTTTTAAGAAAATATGTTAAGAAAAAACTGTTTAAACTTCTATTTTATTTTTAACTTTAGATTAGCAGAGGCAAACTGCAGTCTAGTGTACTGTTAATGGAACAGCTAAAATACCTGAAAGTACTTAATGGTACCACTAATAGATATGAAAAAAAATTCTGCAAGTAAAGGAAGAGTTTAAGAAAAGACATTCAAAAGACATTACATAAAGTGACACTAAAAATCTCCTGTTCTTCACCTCACAACACTTTCTGATTAAAGATCTTATTTCAATAATCTAAATACAATGAAATTTCCAGTCCAGAGATAATAATACTTCATACTGCCCTCCCACGTAAATTTTTAATGCCTCTCAAAAGCGTCAGCACACACAATTCCTCCCTGTGAAACATTCAGGAAAACATTTCAAAGTACAGAGTTATGAGGAACAAACTACCTCAGGGGCAAAAATGTCTGTATTTTTATGATGGAAAGAGAAATAATTATTTTTAAAAATGGAGTTTTGAAATATTTGAGCTGATGGATAGTACAGCCCAAGCAGAGATGCACTGGCTGCACACATTATTCAAAATGCCAGTGAGACAGTTTCATCACAGATGTTATTTAGCAACATACAAATACTACTGCACAATACAATTTGAAATGCAACTGTCTTCTGACTTCAAATCACTGGTTACCCACCTAAACTGAATAAAGTAATTTTTTAACAACCACACAACTCTGAAAATCACACTCTTACCTTCCTCAGTTTCTACTGGTTGCTGAGAAAGAATTTTAAGAAGAACTGGATTTTTCCATACTCCTTCCCTCGTGATATCCACCAATATTTGGAGGTTGTTATTCCCAAATTCCAGTAAAGCATCATGTGAATCCTATAAAATGTTAAAAAAGGTCATTAAAGTCTTTGCTAAAAATTAAGCCAATGTAATTTTACATTAGGTGTCCTAATATTTCACTTTATTCTAATAGTTTCACACCATTTCTCTCTGTCATTATTGTTTTGACTTGTTTGCATTGGGATTTTAATAGTCCAAAGTCCTTTCACTTCTTTAATATTTCAATCAACTCAGTAGTCCGAAATTGGGAAATTTCGGACTACTGAGTTGATTGAAATGGCTTAACTCAAAAAGCCTATTCTGCAGTTGTAACTCTTTTGCAATTTTTATGTTTCTCCATGTACATGTCTATAAAAATTACAGGAATTATTGTGTAAAAGACCAAGGATGGTTTTGTATTAAAGTATATAGTGCTACTGAAGAACCTGTAACGAAGGTTAAATAGTTTTCAAAGTGAGTAACAAAATGCTGAGAGTGTAAAATTGTATATTTAGTGTTAATGTTAAAGACGAGCCAGTCGATTCACTTCACTGAGAATCACGAAAGCCACCACTCACTAGTTGAAAAAAAAAAAGGGGGGAAGAAATGCAATGGGAGATTTCATCATTAAGATGAATACATCCTTCTACTGGATACAGAGATGTTATTTCCTTAGAAACTAATCCATGTCCAGTGCATTTCCGATCCTAACAGTCTTGATGCTGTGAAGGCTGACCCAGATACCCTCCGTACTCAGCAGGTCTCCAGCTGAACTTCACCCACCAAACTTCTATACATACTGCTCAGAGTGATCAGAGTCCTACCACTTTGAATTCTGGAAATCTAAAGAGTGAAGAAGAAAGGAAAAAAAAGGACATTACACATGGAAAGAAGTGAATGCAAAAAATGCAGAAAAGAAAGCAACTGAAAATAGATTCCAGCTACTTCATGTCCCTAGAAGGGAAACTGATCTGGGATGACCTGAAGTTAAAGAATTAAAATATCACCATGCAGAATTTCCTAACACTGACAAATTCAAGCCAACTAATTGTAAGCAATTTATGGATACACCTTTAGTAAAAATGCTTCTCACAACAGATCTTAAGTTCAATATGTGGTAATGCCCCCTACTTCCGATGAGTTGTGTTTCAAGTTGTCTGCACTTTTAACACTACTATTAAAAGCAGGTTTTCTTTCAACAGCCTCTGTTGTATCCTGTAGAGATACTGGAATCAATTCTATGTTCTGAATTGTCAGAATTAAATGGAGTTAATGCTATGACCACTGGGAATACCAGAGTAACCAAAGAGATCATGGGCTCTCAAAACACAGCAGTGTACTGCTTTGCACACTCCAACACACAAGACATGTTTTTCAAGTTCCTAAGTTACTTTCTACAACCAAGGGAATCTGCTATGAAAATGTCCAAGATTTTCCTATTAACCATTCACAGTAAAAGGAAGGCATCTTTGCATTTAATGATTACATGTCCCTTAATAAATCAGATATTGATGTTCAATATCCAATATCAGATGCTAATTTCAGAACATCCTTTTTTAATGTAACAATCTATTTCATTTATTATACTGCAGTGAACTGGACTCCATAAATCACTGCACAGGAGAACCTGGATTGCCCCACTAAGGAATGAAGCTTTACTCCCAGCAAAAGATTCACGAGGTGAAAATTGCATTCTTCCATTGAAGGGTTCATTTACATTGATTCAGCGCCATGTCAATTTTTTAAAGGACTCCTTTCTATGTCATCCTATCAGACATGCTACTTAATAAATCCCAAATTAAAGCGAAGCACAGTCAACACAGAATTCTTCCCTCCTTACTCCCTGATTACAAGTGTCTGCTCCAAGTATCCCATAGCATACTTGTGTACTATATGTAATAAACTCAAGTATTAGTGTACCACTGAAGCCTATGTCCAGAAACAAGTTTATACAGATCCACTCATTCCTTGGACAGTCAGTTTCTACAATAGAAAATTATGTATATAGTGTTGTGGGTTAGCAAGGGTTCCCCCTCCCTGGGGGACCGTGAGTGGTTTGTCCAGGCGAATTTCCGGGACAGAACCAATCAGAAGTTTTGGTAATGCCTTTTGACAATTACATCTTTAAGAAATCGGAAGAGAAGGTAGTTGCACAGTTGGAAATCGAGGAGCCATGTAGAAGGTGGTGGCAGGCCCCCCAGGTGGGGGGCCAGGGCCTCCCTCCTCCCCCGGCCCTGGGCTGGGGGGCAGAGGCAGCAGTGAAACCGCCCTGATCCAGACATATAAGGGAGGGAAGGAAAAAAAAACCTTAAAGGACTTTGCAAAAGAAACTTAGAAACTGCAGCTGGAGAGATAACGGAGCCTTCAAGGTCAGACCTGGCAGCAG
>JAWWES010000062.1:2239053-2321330 GCA_035583135.1 Lophotriccus pileatus
GTCTTAAAGGGCCAGTGTCCCCTAAAGGAGGGTCTTAAAGGGCCAGTGTCCCCTAAAGGAGGGTCTTAAAGGGCCAGTGTCCCCTAAAGGAGGGTCTTAAAGGGCCAGGTGTCTTAAAGGGCCAGCACCCCCTCCCAGAGCTCTTAAAGGGCCAGCGCACCCTAAAAGCGAGTCTTAAAGGGCCCGCGCCCTCCCTTGCTCGCGCCTTACCTCTGTGAGGCCGCATCCCGAGGGGTCCTGGGGGCAAATGGGGCCGCGGCGGGCGCAGGGGACGTTTTAGGGGGCGAGGGGGAGGCCCCGCCCCGGAGGGAAACGCCACCTACACGCCAGCGGTGTCACTGTTGCGATGTATGACACGCGGGGGTGGAGCTTCGAGCCCCGTGGGACCCAATCGAGGGGGGCCGGGGGAAAAGTGGGCGGGGGGCGGGAAGGGGCTGTTCTCATGTGACGTCATCGGCACCGACTTGGGGCGACAACGCTTGGGGGGGTCCCCAGGGTCCCCCTCAGCCCCTCAGTCATTTTGCGGAGGGACTCTTCCCCATTTATGGGCCCTCTGACCAATTTGGAGGTGGGGGTTCTGTCCTCCCAGCCCCAGCAGACCACGAGATCCACCGAGACCATGAAGACCTCCAAGACCAAATAAAGGCTAAGGCTAGTGCCTTTATTAGCGAGGAGGGTGACACACTCTGGGGGGAGGGCTGTTGTCCCCAGGACCCCTAGCTGGGGGAGGTGTTACTGCTCCCCCTGTGCCCCACTTTTGTGAGGCATGTCTCCCCACATTCCCCAGTCTGAGAGTGACTTAACGGAGTGCAGTGGAGATCCCACGAGACAAACAGCAAGGAAAAAATAGGGAGAGGGAGCCTGATCAAAGTAGACATGGAAGAAAGCTTGAAAATGCCAAAAGGAGTAAGAGGGTCTAGAGAGAACTAAAAAGAGCTAGCTCCAGTAGCAGTGTGTATATATAAGCAAAATCTTAAAGCCAAGGTATTAATAGAGGAAAAGAGACAGCAAACTAGATAAAAGTAGATAGAAAACTCAAATTTTAAAGCTAAGGAACTAAGAGAGAAATTAATTAAAAAATATCAACAGCAAAATAAGATAAAGGCAGACAGAAACAAACAAACAAACAACCAACAAAACAACAACAAAACCCACACCAAACCCCACATACCCACAAAACCCTCCCATCTTAAACTTTTTGATACATGACAGGACATCTTCAGAATGTGAAAGTGAAAATGTAAATGTGTACCTACTGATTTGCATGTTTTAGCAGTCAAAAGTTAGCCCAGAAAACTGACAGAAGTGAAGAGTAGGTGCCTCAGTTTTCATATGGTAATCTCTGATCTGCGTTCAAACACAGTACTTCTGAATTTGGTGGTCTTAAAGACAACAGAGTAGTACAGTTGTCCAGATTTCTCATTATTGCAGTTTATTACTTGTGATCCTACTTCACTACTGAAAGAAAACTGAGTCCATGTTACCCTGAAAGCCTATGGGACGTGCCACCAATGCTTGTGCCGCAATTATCTAGCTGGCCATTGTGGGTCAGACAAATACAGTAGAAAATAAAAATCAATTGTACACACAAAGTGGACATTATTGATGAATAAGAAATAAAAAGGCCTTGATCTTCAGAGAATATTTCCATGATTGAATGATTAATGATTACTGTGACATTTGACCCTAAACTTAGAAAACACAATATAGTCACTAAAATTTTTGGGGCATGTTTTGAAGTGAACCTACTTGTCAAATTGTTATTTGACTGCAATACCATTTTGAATGAGGCAATGCATCCCAGAACATGGTGTGCAGACCATTAAATGTTTGCCTTAACATTTAGCTTTTACAGAGCAAGTAAATCTCCCGCCACGCTAGCTCAGTCTCACTGAACACTCAGGGTTTTCAAACATAACTTCTTCATCACCCTTGCAGGAGCTGGGGCGATGGGGACGGGGGGGGGGGAGGGTGGGGGCGGGGCTGTGGACCACTTGAGCAGACTTAGATGATTTTTTACCAATAACAAAAAAATGTTTAGAAACATACTTTAAGTACTCCATAGAAAAGACTTGTGTTTAGAATCCTAGAAATGGCTGGTTGTAGACTGCTAATTTGCCAAAATGATTAAGTACTTCCAGGCAAGCTGCCATTTAACTATGAAATCGGACATGACCTATTGACTGATCCTCAGCAACAAAATTAAAATATAATGATTAGCTTTTTAGAGTGTTCAGCAGAGCAAGTTTATTCATCCTTCGCAGAACATTTGAAACAGGAATACATTTTTGCAGAGCACTGATGAGAATCACCTAAAAGAACATTATAGTCCTATATACTTCTTAACTCATATTGGTCCTAGCAGTGGAGTTACACATTAATACCAGGCTGTGTCCTTGGCTGTTGCACTGCTAACGCCGCCTCCAGAACAATTTACTCACATGGATGGAAGATGACAGTGGTTCTAACTTTTTATTGGACGTCGCAGATGTTTAATTTTACACATTTTTGTAAAGAAAGGTATGTTTTAATTTTAATTTTATTTTTAATTTTCTTCTCTTTAAAAAATGTTTAACTTGCATATTTGTATACTGATTTGCAAGAGTATTTTCATGTTTAGAAGGCTGCCTTTACATGAAGTTCCCTCTACAATCACCAGTACTGCGACCAGAAGACTCCAACTTCCTTCTGATTTCTTAACCATTATTTTAAAGGGTGAAAATTAATCCCATTTGAACAGAAAAAGCTATGTTAAATCACCTTTTTCTTAAAAAATAATGAAAAAAAGGTACTATTCTCCTTTTCAGTATAACTGAAATCTGTTGAATTGTACTGTACGTACAATGAAAAGGTAAATCTGCAGATGTATTGCTTATCCCCAGACATAATGCCGGTAAAGAATTTTTGTATAAATCCTGTATTTTTCAAAGAATTGTAGCCAAAAATAGTAACTCTTGACACTTAGGCCGGTAGTCAGTATTTCAAATGCGGGTGTCATTGAACAGAGGAAATAAGATCAATTATGGTGATTCCATTTATTTATCATCGACATCCGCAAACAAAGAGCAAATGTCTGTCTGCACAAAATTGTATGCTTAAATATACTTTTTAAATTAGAAATGAAATGTTAGCGATATGCTTTATTCCCTCTTGAGTTCCTTTGTATAACCAATTTCCACTGTGAAATAGTAATTAGACATTACCATAACTTCAGCTGTGACGTAGGACTTGGAACATCCAAAACAGAGGACCAGGAAACATTCCTGTACCTTCATAAGCGTCCTAATATAACATACTGCTCTTACACTGCTATCATATGATGGTTCAAATGGATCACTAATGATCTTTAAATCCTGCTACGAGTCAAGGTACATTAGTTTCCACTGATCTGATGCAGACTGAGAGTGCTTAATACCTCACAGTGATGTTCTTATCAGGATGTCTTTTAAAGTAGACACGGGTAGATGATGCAGTTCTCCATCTTGTAGATGAGAGAAAATAATGCCCAGATTATCAATGAGCAGTTATTCAAGTTGCCATGGTTACCATGTAAGCTATGATAGTTTTGCACGGTGTCACTTTTTTTGTAATGCATTAAGGAAGGAATGCAGCTTTTATAATGTTTTATACTTTTTTTTCTCTCATACATTTTAGTGTTAAGATGACAGAATAACCATGGGAGACTGGAATTTCTTGGGAGGCATTTTAGAGGAGGTCCACATCCATTCCACTACTATTGGAAAGATTTGGCTAACGATCCTCTTCATATTTCGAATGCTTGTCCTTGGAGTGGCAACTGAAGACGTCTGGAATGATGAGCAATCAGAATTTATATGCAATACCGAGCAACCTGGTTGCAGAAATGTGTGTTATGATGAGGCCTTTCCCATCTCTCTCATAAGATACTGGGTCTTGCAAGTTATATTTGTGTCTTCCCCTTCCTTGGTGTATATGGGTCATGCCTTATACAGACTAAGAGCCTTGGAAAAAGAGAGGCAAAAACAGAAAGCTCAGGTAAGGGTGGAACTTGAAAGCACCGAATTAGAAATGACTGAAGATCGTAAAAGGCTGGAGAGAGAACTCCGGCAATTGGACCAAAGAAAGCTAAATAAAGCACCCCTGAGAGGCTCTTTGCTCTGCACTTACGTGATACATATTTTCACAAGATCTGCAGTGGAAGTCAGTTTTATGATTGGGCAGTATCTTCTTTATGGCTTTCATCTAGATCCCCTTTATAAATGTCAGAGAGATCCATGTCCAAACACGGTTGACTGCTTTGTATCTAGACCAACAGAAAAGACAGTCTTTATATTATTCATGCAATCAATAGCGACTGTATCATTGCTTTTAAATATCCTGGAAATTATCCACTTAGGATTCCGAAAAATTAAAATGGGACTCTGTGAGCAGAATAAAAACAAGGACGACTCTGACAATTTCCACATAAACACTTTTAAGAAATGCTCTGTGATACCGCAGTCTTCTTTTGGAATATCCACCACCCCTCAGAAAACTCTTCCTTGTACACTTAGCAGTTATACCTTTTTAATGGAAAAGCAAACTGACACTACTCTGTACCCAGTTCTAATTTCTCCTTCTATGTTTCAGTCTGTGCAAAATAATCATACAGAAAGCAGCAGTAATTACACCCATTGCAATCAGGAAAATAAATTGCCAAAGAAGAGGCCAACTACAAATGCTTTAGACAATCAGACTCAAAATATCAGCATGAATAATAATGAGGGTTTTCTTGGCGAGCTTGGGACTGAAGCGCATGATGCACAAAAAGAGGCTGAAAAGAAACATTTCCTTGTTGTTACTCAGAATGCAGATATGTCTTCAAACATGTGTTTGAAAAGCTTTACTGACATGCCGTCTCAAACTTCACTGCAACCCAATACAACCTTTCCTTGTACCAGTTTTAGGCAACAGCATGGAATTGGTTCTTCTTGGAACTGCTCAGCAACGGTTGAGAGTGCAGGAGCTTCAACAAATTCTCTTCCAAAGAACAGCAACAGAAGACAAAGCAGTTTCAGTGCAAACAATGCCCAAACTCCTTACAATACTGGCATAAAAAATGTTAGCCAATCAGACACTCCTGACTCTAATGACGAGGTGAGCTCAGAATCTACACAAAGTAGAAACTGGAATAGTCCTAAGCTTTACTCTGTGTCCAGGCAATTGTCACTGTCAAGTAATGCCAGCAGCAGGCGTGCCCCTACTGATCTTCAAATATAGTGGGAGTTAACCCATCAATGCTGGAATAATTGCTGAACAAGGAGACATAAGCAAGACCAGTGTGTAAGAGTAGCTAAATCATTTAACTTTAACGAGCTTTTTCACTTAGATAGAAAAGTTGTGTAACCCTTTGAATGGTAGCTAAGTACCTTTTAAACAATCCCTTTATTTCCTTTGTAATGAAAATGTGGCATAGACCTCAGTATATAAACTTTTACATTCCTTCCAGCTGAAAAGGAAAACATAAATTTTCTAAGTCCATATATTGTGAAAAGTCTGGCATGAAATCACAGCTGATAATACTATTTAAACTGAATAAAAGTAGAAGAAAAAAAAAGTAGAAGAAAAAATTTACAGTCTAACAATACCTTTAGCAAACACCAGTAAATGAAATTAGGCTAAAGGTGACACTGGCACTCTCAGGAGAACTGTTTGGTAAACATGTTTCCACTTAGTCTGAGAATTCAGGCTTTTGATAGCTGTCTGAAAGCAGAATGTCAAACATATCCCACTCTTCAAACTGTGTTAAATACAAAAAGAACAAAACATTTCATATACAGATCACCAGTTCTTTGACTCCATGGTACACTTTCTTTTTCAGTGTATCACCACTGACTTCCTCAGCAGAAAAAATCAAAGTGAATTTCTTTTACTATTAGAGTTCAATACGCTATTACATTTTTAAAGCATCGTGAATTGCAAAGAAGATGTGAGCTTTAATTTCAATATTTTTGCATAACACTAATAAGACAGCATTTTTTTGTTAAATCAGAAAACAAGTTACTGAAATGTAATAATCAGAAATTTTGAATTTCACAAACCAGAAGGCTTACTATGAAAAATAGAAAAAACAACAACAAAAAAAAAAAGAGAAAAAAAAGTAAATACAATAGTACATTCCTGCTTTCAGCTACAATGACAAAAGGCATCTAAAAGGTTTATCAAATTGTGAAACTACTCCCTTTCTTTTGTCTTTCCCTCAAAATCTGAAACTTTTAAATCAAACAAAGCTTATACTTATTTAGAAGGAACATTTTTGTTTACGCTTTTTATGGGGGTAATAAAACATTAAGGATATCCATTCACTTGCTGCTCTGGTCCATACTGTGTAAGGGAAGTTCGAAGAAATACCTTGAAATAGTAAAGGAGGCAAAGATGAACAAAATACTATGTTACATATGTAATAGAGCTGTCTATGTATGAAATACATTTACTTGAGTTGCACTGCACTGACAGGCTGTAAATACTTGGTGAGGTGGTCACAGCTGAGATGCATTAGTATATACACATGAGTTTTTTACTAGTGGATGTAACTTACTGTACATGTACTGGAAAAATATTTTATGAGAAGTATCATGATGATGTTACAGTATAATTAAATTCTTAAGGTGCATTGTCATTGTGCTTACCAGACAGACATGCTTCAGACTGGATGAAAAGATGTACAATACTAGAAAAAAAGGAGCCAGAAAACCTAAAAAGCTCTTTTGGCCCTGTCCACATACAAAACACACATTAGTACTATTACAACTATTCACAATAGATTTCTTTCCGTGGGTGTCCTTTTCACCTCTTATATCGTTTTGTGTGTGTACATAAATACAGCCCTACATAATTCTGTTTGCAGTGTAAAATTTAACATTGTGTCATATACTGGGATGCACATAAATGTATAGCCTGATTTAGGCCAGTTAATACTGCTACTCTTTACTGGCTTTAACTCTTGCATTTCTTGATGCATAAGATTCTGTGGGCAATAACTGCTGATGCTGGTTTTGCATTTAATGTCTGTGATAAAAAGCCTAGTATTTAATGCACTCTGCTGCCACTGCCAAATAATAGTTAGCATTTAGATGCTTATATATGGGATACGACATTCGCATTTCTGTTATTCAAGATGAGTTACAAAAGAATTTTTTTTTATGCTGCTGAGAGCGGAATTTTATTAACCTTTTTTCTCCGGACAAGGGTCAAATATTTCATCACAGCACCTTGCCAACAGAAAAGTGTAACTTAATTCCAGTGAAAACTGAAGACATTGCAGAAGACCATAGAGAAGAAGTGTGGAAAGATCCTAACATCACATGTGCAAGATCATTTGGCTGTTTCTTTTTTTTTTTTTTTTCACTTCTATAGTAAAAAGATTTTATTTGTAAGTAAATATCAGAGACTTTCACAAAAATAAACAGGTATAACTACTTCTGCGTTTTTTTAAACAGGCTAAGGCAAATGACTTTCCTTATGATGCAAAGATTTCACCACTTATCACTCTTTGGAGCCCCTCGGGTGGGCACCTGTGCAGCTGCTGCTTGCTGCAACTTTCCCCGCCTGTGATTGTCTCGCTCTGGTCTGCCCTGAGGAGGCTTCACCTTCAATATTGTGACGGTTTTGGTCACTGCAATACAAGAAAGATATTAAGCCGATACAGTGTCCAAAGGAGGGCAACAAAGATTGTTAAGGGCCTTGAGGGGAAGCCGTGTGAGGAGCGGCTGAGACCAATCGGTCTGTTCAGCTTGGAGGAGACTGAGGGGAGACTTCATTACAATTACAACTTCCTTGTGAGAGGAAGAGGAGGGCAGACACCGATCTCTGCTCTGTGGGAAACAGGGAAATGACCCCAGGGAATGGCCTGAAGTTGTGTCAGGGCAGGGTTAGGTTGGATCTCAGGGAAACGTTCTTTCCCAGAGGGTGGTTGGGCACTGAACAGGCTCCCCAGGGCAGTGTTCATGGCACCAAGGCTGCCAGAGCTCAAAGAGTGTTTAGATGATACTGTCAGGTACATGGTATGACTCTTGGGAATGGTCCTGTGAAGGGCCGGCAGCTGGAATCGATGATCCTTGTGGGTCCCTTCCAACTCAAAATACCCCGTGATCCTGTGATTTCAGCGCGCTGCAGTTACCGCTTGAGCCCCCGGCACGACAGCTCCGCGTTCTGGCCGAAAGCCGCAGCACTGCCTGTCGCTCGGACACACGGTGCCCTCAGAACCCTCCGGGCCCGGCTCCGGGCGAGGCCCGAGGGCGGTGCCGCGGCCCCGTCGCTCCGGTAACGGCGGGGAAGCGCTGGCGCTCTTAAAGCGCAGGGCGCAGGCGCGCGGTGGGTGGGTGCGGTGTAGATGGCGCACTACAAGGTAGGAGGCAGTGCTGGCGTGGGTGCGGTGCTGCCCCGCTTCCCGCTCGGAGCGGCGGGACCGACACCGGCTCGGCCCTTAGTGTCGCCTCCGCGGCGGAAAGTGGGGCCGGCCTGGGCCAACGAGCCGCCTCGGCAGCTGAGGCGGGGCGCGCCACCAATCTGACCGTGTGGGCGTCCTCTCTCAGGCCGCGGACTCCAAGCGGGAGCAGTTTCGCCAGTACTTGGAGAAGTCGGGGGTGCTGGACGTGCTCACCAAGGGTAAGTCTGCTGCTCGTGAGGGGCCAGCGGGCGGCTCTTGCGGCTCTGCCGGCCCGGCCCGGCTCGGCCGTGTCGTGGCGGCCCGTCGGGCAGCCCCGCGGACTCCCGCCTCGCCGGCCGCCTCTTCCCCTCAGTCGGCGAGGGGGCGGCATCAGAAAACTCCTGGAAAATCTCGGTGCGGCGTGGCCTGGAAATGGAATCCGAGTTGGGCGGCGAGGGAGGGCGGCGGGCCTCTGGAAACGCGCCTTGGGAGTTACAAAGCGTTAATTCCTGTGGGGGTCGATTGCTAGAGGTGCGTGTGAGCTATAAGGCGGTTCCTCTCCCCGTACGGGTGTATTGCAGACGTCTCTTACTCTCGGACAAAGTGCTTCTTTCAATGCGTGCTTTTGGTTAATTTCTTGGAGGCTGTTATTCTGCCAGAGCTCTACAGAGAAAGTGAATGCTTGAGACGAAATAACAGCGTTATTTTAAAACCCACTTTAATTCTTTTAGATACTTTCTTGAGTAGAGCTTAGTGCTTTTTCTAAAATGAATGGAACTTATGTTTCAGAGAGTTACTATCTGTATCAAAATGGGGAAAATGATGACGCTAAACTTGACACATATGACTTAGCACCTTTGAAATCCTTTTGAAGTCTTTTTGAGAACCTTCCAATACAGTATGTGGCAAAAATCTGTTTACATTTCTGATTGCAAATATGCTGTTTAAAGAGGGAGCAGCAGATCTAGGATGTCAAGCGAATAAGTGCTGCATTAAGACTCTTGGCCTGGTGTGTGAGTACCATCTGATTTTTCTATTGCAATACCATCCAGTGCAATGGCAAAACAAGCCTTCCAAGCATTGAGGCTTCCTAATTTTGTTTTTAACTTAGGAGGTGCATAACTTAAAACCAGTTCGACTGTGTAGTTTGAATATCTGGAACTGGCACATTGCCCCTATAGGGAGTGGGGAATGGTTATATTTGGGAACTTTCTGAGTATTCACATGATTGAGTTCTCCATGTATATGACTACTTCTATTTCAGCTGTCAGGGTATTGCTGCTTGTGTCTGACTTCTGTGGGCATTAGGGGCCTCATCCATAAAGATTATCAGTAGCCGTTTAGTTTCGTAACTGTAGATGTTCGATGGAGGTTTGCTTTTATGCTGAAAGTTACAGAACTGCTGATGTTCCGTGGTTCACAGAAGTGGAAATAATGATACATGAAGGGAGTCTCAAAATAGCTACAATTTCAGTCTTGCTAATGAAAGCTAATACTAGTGTTGCATGTGGAATGTGTAAAAATTGTCCAGGCCATTTTGTGTTCTGTGCTAGACTAGCCAAAGACTGGGGTTAGGGATCAAGAAAACTTATAAGTTAAGCATACTGGCCAACTTATATTTAGCTGTTACTAGGTAGAATGCTCTGTCTACTCCTGTACAGCAGACCTGTTGTTTATGTCAAAGTATACAGGTGAAAATCATGTTAAATGGAAAAATGTGCTATAAATGTGTTATGCTTTCTGACTGTTGGTATGTGTTCTAAAAACTTAAGAGTTGCATGAACTTCTTGCAATTGATGAATATTTTTTGTTTGCAGTGTTGGTAGCCTTATATGAAGAGCCAGAGAAACCAAATAGTGCACTGGAGTATCCTTTTTGTTTGCTGTGTCTTGTTTGTAGAGACCTTCTGCGAAACAGCAGTACTGCTTCTGACTCATAGGTAAACTGGAAAGACTCATTTAGAGGCCTTGCCTCGAGAACATGGCTTTAACGATGCATTTTGGTTAATAATTGCCTTCTTACAAGCTAACAGAGAGTCTGACAGGATGCAAGAGAAGTGGGCTATCAGTATGCCAACAATTACAAAGCTAAGCTATAGGCCATTACAGAGTTGTAGACCTGCAGCATTTGAGTACCTGGAATGTCTGTGGCTTCTGAAGTTTGGTTCTTCACATTTCCTTTTTTTGTTTTGTTGGGTTTTTTTTGTTTGTTTGTTTTTGTTTTTTAATAGTAAGAATTTGTACTGATGTCTTGTTTTTGGTTGTGGGTTTTTGTTTGTTTGTTTTTTAAACAGAATATAGCTATGAATTTAAAAACCTCTCATTTTTTAACTTCATTCTATAGGATGAAAAGCACTGTAGTAATCTCAATGGTGTACTGTGATTTTGGTCATGCGTACTGCAGGGCTAACTTCAACGTAAGTGTTAAAGCTAAATTGTGGTTATACTATATGAGTAAAGAAATTCTTAACGTCTAAATATCAGCTTTCTGAAGCATCATCTGGGAGCTTCAGCTCCTGAAAATCCAGAATTAGAGGCACTTCGTTTGGAACTAGCAGAGATGAAAGAAAAATATGACGCCGTGCTGGAAGAAATTAAAACCCTGAAAAGCAAGGTAAAAATCTACTTGGTGTTACTCCGTAGTTCCATATCATACAACAAAAAAATATTTTAATACTTAGAATATACCTTTCTTCCATTAGAATAACTGGTAAATGTTGCATTGTTTAGCCTCGTGGCTGAGAAATGCTGATAGAATTCACTGTAGTTAAGATTTGGGTTTTTTATGGGATGCTTCTTTTAGAATATAACGTGTAATATTACTAAAGTTGGGATTTTATTTATTTAGGGAAAGTCTGTGTTATCAAGTCTAATACACCCTCATTCAATCCTGTCTGGATGTGTTTGTCTGATATTATGTAGCTCATAGTTCCATGAGAGTTTTTCAAAACTCAGGTAATGTATCCGTTACAGAGGTTTTCAAAAGGCAAACCAAAGGAGCAATATTCCATGTTACTTTTTGTCACTTGGCAGAGAGACATACTCTTGCACATGGCAGGATGTCACCAGTGGAGGATATTAGACCCACAGGGAACAGTAATTTGTGCTTTTTATCTAAAACGATCCTGGTATTTCTCTATCTGCAACAGCAGTGAGTTTGAAGTGCTGGCAAAGGCAGGGCCATTCTTTAATGGGTTTGCAGGCTGTCTGAAAGAGCTTGGAGGTGTGAACAGCTTCCTAAAAACACTGAAGAAAGAAACCTTTGAGGTGCTTAATACTCCAGTAGCTTATGTGTCACTACAGGTTTACATGCATTTATTGGAAATGGATGGTGGCTGTTATATGTGAATATAACAGAGTTTTTTACTAGGAGACAGCCATTCCACTTTAGCTCTGGGAGAAGGGATTCTTGGGCATTACCCCTTTGTACTTCTTGTCTGGAGTGCCCTCTTGCTGTTCTAATAATTCTCCTCCTCTTCTGTTACCCACTGTGAGTCCTCACAGCTACATTTGTTATTTCTTCCTAGGAAATATGGCAAACAGCAGAACTGTAGGGGGAGTAGCAATAGACCAGCAGTTCACTTGGTGTAGCAGACTTAAAAATGCAACCGATAGTAAGACAGACAGATGAGAGCAGAGTAATCTGAGTCTTTGTTTAAAGAATTCAAGACTTGTTCCAGGAAAGTAAGCCTTTCTGTAATCGTGGGTTCATTTGTGCTTTCATGTTATTCATCTTTCAAATGGTAACTCTTACTTTACATATTTTCTAGTGTTAGTGTGGGTTTCTTTCCCCCTTTCTTTCTTCTATCATTCTGACATCCTGTAGAACTTCACACAGAATGCAGGGAGAACACTACCGTTTAGCTTTCTTTTAGCAATCCTCTAGCATAAAATGTATGCCCCCATTATCTATGCGTTTGATAACTTCTGTTGCAATCCTATGAAGATCTGTCCTTTTCCTTGCATTTATTGCTCAGAATGTCAGGTATTTGTGTGTGTGTTGAGGGCAGGGACAGGAAGTCAACAGTTAGGCCGTAGGTAGAAAACTGACTTCGGACTGTGTACTAGCCATCTGTTGTAGTAAAATTTACAGGAATGAAAAAATGCTATTTTTGCAGTTTTTGTTAGCAGCACAGTGGTGCAATTTAGTGTTGCTATGAGGAAAGAACACGTGTATTTTAATTTATTTTTATGTACTTTTTTTATTTTTAAGCTACTCTGCAATTTGCAAAGGGGAGGAATCTTAATTGAGTGACCCGAACAGGCATATCTCAGAGAGGTGGTCCTAATTCTTCAACTGTTTTTGAAGCTTGAGCTTTTCTTTAATGTTACAGGGGTCAAGTGAACACCATATCTTTCCTTGGAAGTAACTTTACAAGTAAAAGTCATATTTAAGTGCATAGTTGCCCAAGCTATGCTCTCCAGAAAGCATAATGGAAGCTAGAATGACTACAGGAACTGTTAGTTTGGATACTGTTGCAATGAGAATAACTGTTTCATTTAATCATATTTTAGTGAAACGTCATCCTTGTCAACTGCTATCTAAAATGTCAAGTACTTAATGAGTCCTAGAACAAGAAGCAGTGAAAAATTAAAGGCAAGATCTATGTGCTTTTGGAAGGCCCCCTTGTTATGGCTGCATGGTTATACAGTGTGTCAAATGGATGTTTTGAGAGAAGGGTTACTTTGTTTCCTCACTTGAAAATGGACTTTACTAAAGATAAGTGAGGTAAAGTGCACGAAGTAAATGGAGCAAGTCCAGATGAAACATTTTCTTACATTTCTTAATGTAGCGTGTTATATGAAATGTTGCAACTAACTGAATTCCTTTCTTTAAACCCACAGCTGGCTCAGTATGAACCACCTCAAGATGAGAAGCATGGTGAATAACAGTAGCTTCTGCTTTAATGCCTTGACTAAATAAAGGGCTTCCTGAGAACTCTTGTCTTTATTGTGTGTGTGTGAACTCTGCATTGTCTACTTTGTTACTTCATCATCTTAAAGAAAGAAAGTGCAGTATCATTAGCATGCAGCTGCAGTAGCAACTGGTGAGTTAAGCATACTGGCCAACTTTCTGTGTTTAAGAAAAGATGACAGTTATGATGAACTTCTAGATAACTCTGTCTGCCAACTTTGCGTAATTTTCACATCATGATCAATGGTCCTGTTTGAACTGCTGATCTCTCTTGGTTTTCTTTTAACTGAAGGGGGTGACATGGCACAGATGGACTAATTGTAAACTAAAGCAGGACCTTCAAGTTACAGTCTGTGTTCCTACTCAGCACAGACGTTAGGCTTCTACCGAAGCTGACAGGGTAAGCGTCTACTCAGAGGCACAAAATGAGCAAGTATAGTTAAGTGTGGACATAGCACAATGCTGAAGATGCAGTACCTACTGAACTTACACTGCAATTTGTATGAGGTATACCTATTTCCATGCAGTTCATTTCTCCGATCCTGTCTCAGAAACTGAGCCTTGGAAAGTTGATCCAGATACCACCTGGACAGATCTGAACATAATACAAAAATCTTAATTGTAATGTGAGTCCTGTGTAATTACAGTGGCATGTGTAAGAGTACAACAGGCAGAGTTCTACTTTCTTGTTCATCTAACAGTGAAAAGAAAATTTAGGCAGGGTAGAAAATCCAAGTAGGGTAGGGTATGAGTGTGACTTGTGATTTTTAATTTTGTGTATGTTCTGCCTCCCATTTCCCTGAATTTGCCTCACGACTCTTCTGAAATGCAAAGTAGACCTTTATTAAAAAAAGAAGAGAGATACGTTTTAAAGAGCTGCATTTTTTTCCTATCCTAAAACTAAGTCGAGCCCATAACCAGGGAATGAAGGACTCCTGAGTCGAGATGGTGGGTGCCAGGACAGTAATGCAAACGTACATTTTTCATAACTGTATTAGCTCCCCTCTGAAAAGCAGTTTGGTTCTTGCGAGTCTTAATTCAGGATTGTAATGAAACGAGTTAGATAAAACGTCAATTGAGCTGTCTGCTTGTACTGGGCTGCCAGAACGAAATGGAATGACTGTTTAATTGGAGAACCTTCCTGAAATTAATGATGCTTTACCAGGTAACGTTTGCTTAGAGGGCAACGTTTTCTTCCCCTACCCCTACTGAGGGCTGGTTTTACTCCTTAAGCGAAGCGGAACCTGCAGCCTGTCTCCACAGCAGGAACAGGGCACGGGGGTGCTTCGCGTGGCTCCCTCGAGGGCGCGGCGAGTCCCTCCTGCCGGGTGCCCCGCCCGTGCTCTGCCGGTGCTCCGCCCCCCCTTCCGTCCCTCCTGCTTTACCCGGGCCGTGCTCGCCCGGTGCCCTCGCCCCGCCTCTCCCGCTCACGTGCGGCGGTGCCGTCAGGTGACTCGGGTCGTCTGACCGGGGCCGTCCCACCTCGCCGCCTCTCCCGGGCCAATCGGCGGCGCGGGGCTTTGACAGCGGCCAATCCGTGCCGGGCTGGGCCGTGTCGGGCTGGGCCGGGCGAGCGGGAGGAAGCTTCGGGTCGGGCGCTGGCGGGCAGCGGGCTTGGGGTGGACATGGCGCTGCAGTTCGGCGGGGCGGGCGCGCCGGGCGCGGCTGAGGAACCGACGTTGGTGGGGGGCAGCTTCGGGGCCGCGGACTCGTTCCCCAAGGACTTCGGCTACGGGGAGGAGGAGGAGGAGGCGGAGCTGGAGGGAGGCCCAGGGCCCGGCGGGCCCGGCGGCGGCGCGGGTGGACCCGGCAGTGGCGCGGGCGGGGCGGACTCCAAGCCGCGGATCCTGCTTATGGGGCTGCGGCGCAGCGGGAAATCCTCCATCCAGAAGGTGAGGGGCCGCCTGCGGCTCCCCGCTTCCCCGCCCGAGTTGTGTCTCATTTGCTGTGCTGCTGTTCGGGCCAGTCCTACTTTTTATTGTGGGCCCATGTGGCGAAGTTGAAACGACGGGAGCCTTCTGCCTAAAGACGTTTGCTTTCCAGAACGGAGTCTGATCATTTGCGCTAGAGAGAAGGGTTGTGTAGCACAGGTTGTAGCCTTCGCATTTCTTCACTTTTAACGCTTTAAAAGTTAAAGTGAGGTGCTACTGTGAAGTTTATCGTGAGGTGTTTCTCACAGCTGTAAAAGCACCGTGAGCGGTACAGGTGTGCGGTGTTTAGCGTGCTTCCACTTGGAAGACTTGAGCTTTGTTATGCCTTTTGATGCTTTGAAAGAGAGTTCTGGTTTTGTACGAGCAGGACAGACTCTGGTTCTTTTTAGTACACTAGGCCGAGCAAACGAGAGTCAAGGAGGAAATGCCTTAGGAGTTTCAGTGCCTTAGGTTTGTTGGTAGCTGTGTGAAGTCACTAGTGCTTCTTAATAAAAGTAAGACAGATTTTCATTTGCCACGTAGCTCATTAGAAGTGTAGTGCTAAGAATGATCTTTGTTCCTCAGTGCAAATTTTGTGTTTGTGGTCCCAACTGCGAAGTTTTCAGTGGTATTTTTATGGGAAGATGTTACTAGTGAAATGCGTGGTTCTCAAGCTCTAGGCTTAGGGGCCTCAAACTTGCTTCAAATGCAAATGTGAAAAACTATACAGATTTCTGTAAAGGCGTTGTGGAGGGAAGCCGGTTTTGGACATTGCAGTATAGCAGGTATGAATCTGCTTCTTTTTGCCATCTTATGCAGTGTGCTTGGTAATCCATACACTGCAGTAAACCGTTGAGTTCTGAACTGACTTCAGACTGTATCTGTTAGTGAGAAATTCTGAAATACAGTGGCAGACCAGGCTGTCATTGCTTTTCAGTCTTCTCAGTTATTCCCCATTATTTAGGTCGAATGATCCCACTGCAAATGCAGTGATTTTACTAGAAGTCTTTTTCTAACTCTTTTAGTCATGTGAACAGCATTGGTTGTAGACTCTCGTTAGAGATCTTACCGTGTTATTCACAACTGAAAAACCTCCCAAAAGCTAGAGGGAAGCAGCAACTACAAATTGCAGATAGATTTTAAGACTTTTCACGTCTCTTTGTAGATGTAGCTTTTGGGCTTTTTTATGGCCAATGTTGATAGTCTTCAGTTCTCTGAGGACCTATTCAAGTGGCTGTATATGAAAGGAATAGTGTGATGCTGAGTATGCAATAAGAGGACATATGATTATCTTTTGCCCATTGATTACCGATCTGGTTTAGGAATTAGATAGAAGCTGTGATTCTGATACCTAGGAGTTCATTGTGATGCTGCCTGAGCAAACTTACTGTGGCAATAACTTGAGACATTCTTGTAATATCAAGAAATTTCTCATGAACAGTGTTCCTGCTCTTAGATCTGTCTGGTTACAAAATGTCCATAACTAGACCAACCCTTCTGTCTGGGCACTGGTTGTTGATCACCTTGCCAGAGAACAGGGATATGCAAGATAAGCACTGTATCAGGGAAAGTATTGGCTTTGTGATTGTCTAGAAATTTCTGTGAAAGACATGAATTATTAAACCATTCCAACCTTCCACTGAGAGCAATATCAACAGGACACCTGTTGCAAAAAAAAAAAAAAATATGGTCCTGTGGAGGAACTCTTTTTCCTTTGGACAGTTGGGTTTTCCATACTAGTATAACCTCTGAATAATACTCAGTAGCAAATTGAGGGTAATAGATTTTGGGAATGTGATGATTGCTTTGGTTCATAAAACAAATTTTTGTGCACACTTGCATAACTGGACTTACTGTACTGTTCCTGTGTAATAGGAACCTGGAAAGAGTTCGGATGGGAGACACCAATCTGATGAAATGTGCTGCTTTGGGAAGAAGGGGAAATGGAAGTGATGGTATTGCTTCACAGAGACTTATCAGCTTTAAACTGAATTTACTAATTCTGTCCCGCTTCTGTGGGAGATGCTGAGTTCCAAAAGAAATGTTGATTTCAGAATGCTTTAAAACTATGCTGCAAAACCTGAAGAATGCAGTACAGCCACTGTGTGTTTAGAACTGTTCTTAGTTTTCCATTCAAATGTTCTGCTGTTTAAAACCCCATTAAGACCATGGCCTCCTAAACCTTCTCTTAGGCTTAAAAAATCTAGGCTGACATATTGCTTTGAACCTCACTAAACAATCCATTAGCTATATTGGGTGTAGAATTGTTTGTCTTTCAGGTTTTTTTGACAGTTTGCTGCACCAGGTCTCTAATGGATGACTTCTGTAATTGTACAAAACATCTGATAAAACCAGAATTAGCAAGTGCTGTATAGGAAATATCTTTCTTTTGCAGTCCTAGTGTTGGACCACATTATGTTTGGAATAACTTTCGTATTATATAGTTGAGCTGCTTTAGCACAATGTTCACTGTTGACACTGACTGCTTTTGCTGCAGGCTGCTCTGCTGTGGAGTAACATGCTAGTTCTGTTTGTACAGGGAAGGGCTAAAATCCCAGTGGGGCTTTTTGAGTTCTACCACTGAGTATGTTTTTCACCCTGCAACTAAACTGTTTACTGAATAGTGTGAAATCTTTCATAGTTTCTTTAGTAAAGTTTCACAGAAGTTCCACCTGACCATGAGGAAGAACTTCTTTACTATGCAGGTGCCTGAGCCCTGGAACAGGCTACCCGGTGAGGTTGTGGAGTCTCCCTCACTGGACTTAACTCAAGAACCGTCCGGACACAGTCCTGTGTAATGTGCTTTGGGATGACTCTGCTTGAAAAGGGAGGGTGGACCAGATGACCCCACTGTGTTCCCTTCCAACCTTACCTGTTCTGTGATTCTCTAATTGAAAGGAGAGGGTCAGCAAACTTAATTCAGTTGTTAATAAGTGGCACATTACCTAGCTATTCAGGTCTCTAAAACCGAGATGTTATTTTTGTACACTTCTATTGTAGTTTAGGAACATCTGATTATGTTGTGTTATAACACTTGACACCAGACTAAAAGCAAAGCTTCCTTTAGGAATTTCTAAGATTAGAAAGGACAGGTTCTTAAAAGCTTGCAGTTGCTTAATTAACACATTTGCTTCATACCAGATAAGAATATTACAGAATTTGAACATATTGTGTTAGACTTGCAAGGAAGAAAGAGTAACTGGGATGTCTGTATCTTTAGCCATTGGACTTGTGAAAATGTTTAACTGCATTCAGTTACTTGGTTTGGATTGGGGGGTAGGTCATTTCCCTAGCTGATGCAGGAAGCTGTCTATTTACCAAAATGAAGCTGTATCCCTTAGAAGGGATAAACCTATTTGTAAGATTCAAGTCACAAAACTTTCACTCATTTCTTCTAATAAGGTAAAGTCTAGACCATTATTTGTGTTCTTTTAACAGGTGGTGTTTCACAAAATGTCTCCCAATGAGACACTGTTCTTGGAAAGTACCAACAAAATCTACAAAGATGATATTTCCAACAGTTCATTTGTGAATTTCCAAATATGGGATTTTCCTGGACAGATGGACTTTTTTGATCCAACATTTGACTATGAGATGATCTTCAGAGGAACGGGTGCTCTAATATATGTTATTGATGCACAGGTAAATACAAATCACTAAGAATCATAAGGAAGTTTTATTTTTACTTTTTATGTGAGAGGAGTTGAATGAGAAGCTAGTAATTCATATTTTTAGATAAGTTCATAAAACATCTGCTACTTATGAAGGGATGCATTGGCAATCTGACTTTTGGTGTTTATATTTGTTTTATATTTGTGAAGTGACTGGAACATATGCTACTGGTGGAGAGAGGGGAAAGGGGCTGGTACTGTGAAATTACTTGCAATAATAGTGAGAACCTGCTGTGCTAGGTGGACAGAATTATCCCTTCCTTCTGCTGTGGAGTTCATTTAATAACAGCACAATTCTGACCTCAGTTTCTAGTACTGATACTACAGGATATCTGTCAATTTTTAATAAACCTAGAAGTTGCACCATGGGAGATTACCTGGTTGTTAGGACCATCTTGGAGATCACTGCTTGCCTATTGCTGGAGCTGAAACGTAACCTACCTTTTGCTCTGAAATCTAGTTTTGTGTAGCTGAGCCTTGAATAGCTAATGAAACTTAACTGACATAACAGAATCTAAGCTGCTTGGATTTCTCACAGTTCAGGGTATTCTCCCTCTCCTCCGACTTCTATTTAGTTATAGAATTGAATTTCTTGTGCTGAAATATTTTGTCCTTGTGCAGAATGTAATAGTTATCAGAGAGAAAGCTTTACTGTTCATTGCTGCCAAAACTGATTTACAGGATGACTACATGGAAGCTTTAACAAGACTGCACATTACAGTTTCTAAAGCCTACAAGGTCAACCCGGAAATGAACTTTGAAGTTTTTATTCATAAAGTTGATGGTTTATCAGATGACCATAAAATAGAAACTCAGAGGGATATTCATCAAAGGGCTAATGATGATCTTACAGATGCTGGGCTTGAAAAACTTCACCTTAGGTGAGTTAAAGACTCTGATATGTATGATTCTGCTGTTGCTAATATGGATACAGATTAATGGCTTTTAGATGTGATTACTGGACTGACTGAAGCGAGGTCTGATTACTTTCTTACTATTCAGCAAACTCTTTTTAAAAAAATACACTGCTGAATTTACAGACAAGCTCCAGCTGTTAGGCTGCTGTACCAGATTTCAGTGAACAGGTTATTCATAAACTTGATGATAATTCAAGTTCCTTCTCATTCAGCCTAACAGACCAAATTCGTACATGTGGCCTGTAGGGGTGGGAAAGGAGGGGGAGGGAAGGTCTCTGCCTTTTAGTCCTGGGTAGCACTGACTTTTCAGCATGATTGGTTTAAAAGCTTAGTCCGCTACTTCATATTTGGCTCACTTATAAGGTGTCTTCCACAGACACCTTTAAAACAAGCCATCTTTTCTGTGGGTTTACTGCTATTTTGATTCTTGTGGAGCCAGTATCTTGATGTTAGTGTGAACAAAGTGAAAAGCCAGGAACAGGACTTGAAGAAATCAAACTCAGCATTATTTATACCTTTGTAATAAGCATTCTATAGTCAAAGTGTGTTGTGAAAGGATGTTCAAATTTTTATCCTTGGTCTCCCATCTCTAAGAGATGGGGGAAATCTGTTTCATGGTTACTCCAGCCACTCCAAAATTAGGTTCTTTGTGCACTGCTCAGACATATTTGTGATAAAGGCATCCCAACTAAGGCATCAGGCCTACATGTTAGAAAACAGCTTTAACATTTCTATTGCAATTCTGAAATATTCTTTAATCTTCTTTTTCTTTTTTTTTTTTCTTCCGTTGCCCTCACTCCTCATTTCAGCTTTTATTTGACCAGTATCTATGACCATTCAATATTTGAAGCCTTCAGTAAAGTGGTACAGAAGCTCATTCCACAACTGCCAACCCTGGAAAACCTACTTAATATCTTTATATCAGTAAGTGTTAATCTAACAGAACTTTGAGTGAAATGTGCGGAATGGTAAAGCAAGTCTTTCTGCCAGCGAAGGCTGGCTAGATATGCCCATGGGAGATTTGGGTGGCACTCATGTGGGTATGCTCTGCTGACCTGGATGTCTGCATTAGAAGCTCTGTGCCACAGCTAAATTGTACTGGTGTGTGCTCTGTGGGGGTTTCTCTAAATGTTGACAAAGCGCAGTTTGACTGGTTATAACAGTTGTGAGGGAAGTTTCCTGCAGGATATACTGATTAGTTTGCTAAGGCACTTAATGGTGTAATGTAGCAACAGACATATTTGGTTGTATGAACTTGGCCTTGAACTAAGCTGTCTATTTCATACGGCCTGTGAGACTTTTGCCTTTATTCTTTTAGTGTTTGCATTTCTTACAAAATTTATGACATAGAAATTTGCTGCTGTATACTTTATATAAAATAAAATATCACCCTCAAGACAAGACTCTTTCATTTAAATCATGTCTGTTGCAGGCATGTGGACAACATGGAAAAAACCAGTTATGACTGAGAGGAGTGTGTGCTCAGACATGTTGCCCCATGCTACCATATAATGCTTGTTTGCTAAGTTTGGTAGAGGACTGGTGCAGCAGATAAGGGGCATGCTCACCTTGATCAGTGCCACGAGGGTACGGAGTATGATCTTGATGCCAAAAGGATTGTCTGGATGTCTTCAGGACACTGTCTTTGGTACTGAGACTAGCTAGAAAGAAGAAAGAAGGAATGATTCTGGGCACATAAATAGAAAAGAGGCTTTGCCAGTAGTGTATATGTGGTAACTTGGTGAACTGCAAAAGGCTTCTGAACTTAGTATGAGCACATGCACTTTGCTAAAATGCTCAGTTACAAATGTCTTGGTGCTTTTCATACCCATAACTGCAGTAATGTGGCACTTTTCATGGATTTTTAAGTTCAGAAGCTGACTTAGTTGCTCTGCACGTTAAACTATGTGGCAACTGCCTCAAACAAAAACTGAACTGCCAAGATACTACAAGCGTAAAACTTGAGTGTCATCACACCACTATGAAATATCTCAGATGCCAGTCTGTTAGGTGGATGTGAATGTATGGCTCTTCTGGAATTAACAGAATGCAGAAGAGGTGAACTGCTGAATGTGGGTTCTGGAAGCATAGTAAAACGTAACCTGAATTATGATCTGTTAAATAATAAACTAAAAAGAATTACATCATAGTCCCCAGTTTTATTTTTGTCAACTATGTAATGTTCATATGTGCCGTGGGAACAAGGGTATTGTATTTATAAACTATATGCTCTAAATCTTCAATCTGTGTTCGGTCTCTAAGTTGCTTATGTTTAAACCATTTTCTGCTATTAAGAATGTGAAAGTTATGAATTCTACTTGAGATTTTAAAAATTCATCCAAATTCTTTCTCTTTCTGAAGAATTCAGGCATTGAAAAAGCTTTTCTCTTCGATGTAGTCAGCAAAATCTACATTGCAACAGACAGTTCCCCTGTGGACATGCAGTCATATGAGTTGTGCTGTGACATGATTGATGTAGTGATAGATGTTTCCTGTATATATGGGTAAGTGATGAATACTCTTAGGAAAAAATAAAGTCCTCAAATTTGTAGAATAGGTTGCAAACTGTGCATGTAGTGCTGGCTTTGTCATGCAACAAGATAATATTGATTGGTCTGTAGTGCACATTGGCTCTTTAAATAATTAGAATAAAGCCAAATGATTTGGCAGCTGAATCGAGCATTTCTACTCAGTTTGTTTCCCACCGCTCATGGCCCTAGACAGCTGTCTAACATTTGTTAAAGTTGTGTTTCATGTAAAATATAAATAGTAAATATATATAAATAGCTGTATCTTGTTTGTCACGGTGGGTGCAAGTATGTTAATACCTGCAAATAACTGGGGTCGATAGCATGCCATGGCTCTTAAGTGTAACTTGCAGTGATACTGCTTTGAGACTTGCTGCTATCTGAACAGAATAGCATATGTGACTTTCAACGATTGGATTTTTTAAGTGGTTCTGGAGAAGCAGTAACTTCTCTTAGAACTGTGGTTGTAGTCTGGAAAATACAGTGTTGCCAAGAAATACCACAACACCTAATGGTCTGTCTCCTGATGGTTGATCCAGGATTGTGTAGCTGTTTTGGGCTTTTTTGTTTTTTGTGGTTTTTTTTTTTCAGGAGTGCATAGAAGTAGTTTGCAATACATCATTTACTTCTATAATAGTTTAACTAACACTAGTAACTTGCAGATAGAAAACAGCATGCTAATCTTGTCTTGTAAATGCAGGCTGGTTCCACTTAAGACGGAAAAGTATCCTGCTCCGTGTTGCACCCTTCAACCCAGCCTCACTAAGGAAGCCTTTGTATTAATTTACCAAAATTAATTTCACTGAGATGCCACTACACTGACATCGAAAGAATGCATGCTGATAGCTTGCTCTTAACTACTCATCTAAGACAGACAGTATCTAATGAAGGCCTCTACTCTGTTTAGGTCTAGCTTTCCTGAGAAACTTAAGGTGTGATAATGGTCTTACTCAACGATAGTATTAAGACCTGCATTGCAGGGCAGGTTCTCCACTTGCTCAACGTTCAGTATGAGCAGTATTCTTCTAACTGCATTTAACAGGTATTTGTCTTGAAGTTACATATGCATGCCTATTAGATTATGCCTTGGGTTAACTCACTCTTTTTTCAGGTTAAAAGAAGATGGCACTGGAAGTGCTTATGATAAAGAGTCAATGGCAATTATCAAGCTCAATAACACAACAGTCCTGTACTTAAAGGAAGTAACAAAATTTTTGGCATTAGTTTGCATTCTTAGAGAAGAGAGTTTTGAGCGCAAAGGTAAGGACTTCCCTACCATTGACAGGCTTTTATCTAAGTTTTTTTGTCAACTACAAAATATTAATATGACTTTACAAGTGACCTTGATTTTTGTGTAAGTAAATAAATGTAATTTCTTCAGGTAGGAATTTCTTACTTCTTAGAGATAGGAATAATGAGGTTTTATTTTTAATTTTGTGAATCATCTCTTTAATCGCTGTCTTCCTACTTGTGTAGCTAATGTGTCTCTGTCACTACCATCTGCTCTACTGGAATCAGTAGAATGGAGTAATAGTCCCCTTACCTGCTGTTTAATTATGAGTATACACGTTGCATTTGAAGTTGGTACCTTTTTTCAGAAAACTGAGACAGTCCAAGTAAATACTAGCATCAGTAAAACTTTGTTAAATCTTCTGAGCCTAAGTTAATACTAAAATAAGTAGGAAAATACCTATTGGTTAAATGTAACATTTTATATTGATTTTTTTAGCTCTGTTTATGTAAATATGCCAACCTGAACTGAGTTTTTCCTCCCCCTTCCCCCTCCTCCTTGATAGGTTTGATAGACTACAATTTTCATTGCTTTCGTAAAGCCATTCATGAAGTCTTCGAAGTAGGTGTTGCCTCCCACAGAATCTGCAACCATCAATCAAGCACCTCAAATATGAAAGCAGTGACTCACAATGGCACACCTAGGAATGCAGTCTAGAGGAAAGCTCATGACCTTGGATAGACTTGTCAGCTCTTCACTCCAAAGTTTTGTGGAACAAGAGAAGAGTAGTCTGAAAGCCTGAAGTATGTTTCAGAGCAAAAGAATGGTCCTTACCATGGAACAGCAGCTTGTAACTGATGTTGGACAACTGAAACTACTGTACAAATACTTTGAGGCCAGTGGAGTTAGAAATGCTGGTTAAAACCAGCTGTGTTGCAAATGCAGTGGTTTTTCAGTTTGGAATCCTATTTTAACAGTCTGTCTCTGACTGATTGCCTGGTCAAAACTTAAAAACAATTGAGTTGAGTTTTGTGTGAAACACTGAATAGTCACTTGCTCAACTTTTTTTATTATTTTAAATTAATCTGTAGAATATCCACTTTTGCTTAAGTTTACCCTTTTGTCATGCAAAAAAAAAATTAGTGTTATTAAGGCTTGTGAAACTCAGGCTTTTCGCTTGCTGAGGCTGGTCTCACAAATCATTCCATTAAGTAGCTCTTGCTGATGTGCTCATAATATTCTTCTGAATTCTGTGTTTGTTAAGTGGATGTAAGGTAGAGCTCTGTTCTAATGATTATGTGTTTGTTTAGAGAACTGACCTGGGCCTTCATTTTAAGAGATCGTGATACTTCTCTTTCAGACCATACTTCTTGATATGTTACGTTTGATGGAAGGGAAGTATTAAAATCAGAAATAAACTACCTGCTCTCTTTTGCAAAAACATGGATGTTATAAATCTATGTGATTAATCCTATTCATGAAACAACTGCATGGCTAACTGAACTGAAATGTCTGCCATCTGTTGAAATAAAGCAACCACTTTCAGCTATTCCCAAGCAAAGAAAAATGACAAAGTTACTGACTTCTGATGGTGGATCTCTTTCCACTCTGACTGATAATCAAGACAATTCCTAGGAAAATGTTTGAGGGTGTTATCCGTGCATGGCAATTAAGTATCGGTCTGGCATAACCTACTAATAATACTGGACTTTGAAAGCGTGTTGATTCTCTGCTGTGACAAACACCTTCTTGTTTGTCACCAGGCAATCTGACTAGAACAGTGTTTATTCTGATTTTGTGAATGCTTACTTTCATACTATGGGCAGTATAACTGAATTATTTAATTTATTGATATTGGTATTATTACAGTAGATGTCATACTATACATCAACCTTGCTATGCAGTAAGATCAGCCACTGGCCCTAAAGATCGTGCCTCTCTTTACCTGTCCCTATGTGTGTATAGGTGTTGCAAAGCTGTTGGACCGACTATACATGTGCCACTATAAAAGTTTGTGCAAGAACTAATTGTAAGTAATCTCTGCAACTATTATATTTATGTGGTCAGAAGTAACCATGGGAATGCTTCTGTGCTTATAGAAAGAACTTCAACTGAACTGTGTAAAAATGAATATACATACATTAACATTAGGGTATATACACGTGCTGAATAAATGTTTTTTACAGCAGGAGACTTCGGAATTCAAGTGCTCTAGGTCAGTTCTCTTAAACCTAGGCTGAGCCCTTTTTTGGTAATGGAGCTGTAGAATTGGTTTTTTTAAGGAAGTGCTGCAGGCTTTTAAGATTGGGTTTTGTAGTTTGCAAGCACTGTCACAGTGTTCTAATGCTAAAGGTAAGAGAAGATGTAATTGGCAAGATCACAGGAAGAATGAAATAATTCCCATTTGTGCAGTGAGTTTTCCATGTTCTAAGTACATGTGTATGTTTTCTCTGTTTTCACCCACTACAGAATTTTGTGCTAATAAAATGAAAAAAAAAGGCACTCTTGTTTCTGCTTGTCTTTATAGACAAAAGTCTATAAATGCCTATATGCTAAAGAAAAATTTTAAAAGCCATGTTATCTTTATGGTATATTTTAAAATAGTTAAATACCACATTCTCATGTGAGACTTAAAAAATTTTAGTCAAGCTTAACTTTTATCTCAATTAAAGCTGAATCCAAAATGAATACTCAATTTTCAGAAGATGACTCTAGACTGTAAAGGCATACAAATGATTACAGGACTTGTTCTGTTCTTTTCATTAATGGTGAGCCTTACACTGTGTTCTGAAACTCTGCCTTCTGCTGTACATGTTGTTGTGGCTTTCTGTGTTTCAATTTGTTGCAGGGTTTTTTTTGTTTTGGGTTGAGGGTTTTTTGTCAGCATTACCTTACTCTGAAATGGTTGCATCTACTAAAGGTTTAATCGTAGCAGGTTAAAATGGAATACTGTCATTTTCACTATTACCTGCAAAATATTAGCTTTAAAAGTTAAATTTGTCTCTAGTAAGGAGCACAGTGTTTCTTTAGTTTACTGGGAAAAGTCTTCCGAATTGAGTCAGATGCTGCTATTTAAGTAAAGGGCTACTAACTTGTTGGTGCTTTAGTAAGGCAGTTCTTGGTTTCTGCTGAAATTTTTATGGTGCCACGGAGGAGGAAGGATAGGAATTAGGCTTTATTTTCTTCCTTGTGCAGGGATCTGTCTCCCCTTCCTATGCTGACCTGCTTGCAGGGAGAGATCCTGTTAGAGGTAAGGGAAGACAATATCACAGTCTCTCCAGTACAAGAAATGAAACTGTGAAGGAAACTATGAACTACTGCTTCACCTTTCTGCCTTGTTATTTTTCCCTTTTTTTTCTCCTCTACACCTGTAGTGGTACAGATGCTCTGTAGTTTTTTTGCAGACAACTGAGATTGCATGGTTCTAAGGAGAAAAACGGTGTGGACAGGGGAGGACATGGGGAAAGTGGTGGTTTGCCTGCTGGGAGAAGGAATGAAAATTTCATTCTCTTGAACAACAAAGCAATCCCTTGCAAGGTACCTTTCAAAGCTGTGTTGTCCACCACTGAGGGTTGCTGAGTTTCCTGTTGGGAATCCCTCCAGCTGTAGCACAGGAGAAGGATGGAGGGGAAGGCCAAGCCTGGGGAGACGGGCAGAGTAGTTAAAGATGGCATCTCTCTGAGGTCCTGAAGGGTTCAATCCATCCATCGTTTGGCTGGAAGACCGTGTGGTCTTTTCCTCTCTTTCCCTCAAAGCTGCCCCTCGTTCCTAAGTGCTGTCTCCCCTGGCAGCGTGCTGGAGGCCGGGAATGCCCCACCTGGCCTGGGCAGTGTGCTATGTGATGGGTTTTGGGAGCTGCCGGTCGCTCAGAGGGGCATGGCCTGGCTCCTGTGTGTGCGTGGGCTTTGCTTGTGCACCAAAGGGTTTGTGTTCCCTTTGGTGCAGAATAGCAGGTTTTAGCTTTGAGCACCCACTTGCAGCAGGCAGCACTCCGGTAACGTGTCTGCCAGAGGACTTTTAAAAACGCTTCCTTTCGCAAAGCCATCTTCTTCACTTTAGGTCTCAGGTAGGTCTTGCTCTGAACAAACTCCCCTCCCCCACCCTCCTGGGGCCCCCCCCGCACCCTTATTGCTGCACAGTTGGACAGTTAGAGGTGTTTGTAGTTTTTCCTTGGAATCTGAGTTAACTTTCCGAATAGCAGAGGAAATAAGCCTTCTTTAAACTTTCCTGTTTTCTCAAGTGCTATTCCTGTATCCCAGTGGGTTTGGTACATTGAGAATGTTTAGGTGTCTGACAGGGTAGAAAATGAAAGTAACAGAAAGGAAATTCTTCCAGATAGAAAAGCATTACTTATTAATTATTTATTGCACCCCACAATCTTCCTGCTCCCCAGTCTGAATCAAAACTATAGAAAGATTTTTCTCTGTACTTTGTTCTGATAATTCTGAAGTGATAATTTGGTTCTGATGCACATTTTTCTTCATCCATAACATCTCTTCCGAAACAGGCAAACTATTAGAGCTGTATTTAGCTTTCTCACTGCCAGATATTGATCTGAGTAAACAGTAAGAATTCTCTGAAATCCTTTCCCACTGGACTATAATCCCCATACTTATCCAATTTTCTGATGCACCAAGAAATAGTACTAGCAAAGATGCTCCACTTGGAAATCCCGCTTCTGTGTCTTCCTGTGGAGGTTTACAATTTACCAATTATGAACTGCTATCGGCATTATGGCCATAAATGCTGTTGTACAATGCTGTCCTAAGGAAGCTCACTTCTACTTCAGCTGCCTTTTTCTGCTGTGTCTTGTTCTGCACCAGAGTCAGTTAGTACAGGAAAAGGAAGTGATGAGTACAGTACTGCAGGTAAGAAACTAGACGGAAGTGACATCTCTATCCCTAATTATGGATCAGTGCTGTAAAATACATACTTTCATGTAAGTTAAAAATACATACTTTCTGTATAAGTTGTCATCCTAAAAGGAAAAAATGTAATTTTTGGGGTTCAGAGTTATTGATTAACTGTCTTATGTTGCAGTACCAAGTAAAATGAAACTCCGTGGTGGGTAACGGTAATGTGGATCCATTACACCTTTACTGGCTTACAGTGAGTTATTCGATGTTACCTTGTGATCTAAAGACAGTTTATTTTTCTTGCCCTGTAGATGGCAGTCTTGTTCTCTTTGAAAGAATATATTATACAGGGTCTGGAAGTGCTGTAAGGGAGAAAGTTTATTTAATTAGTCACAATTTTTATGTTTGCATATTTGCAGTGTAATGTTTATGAGCGAAAATGTTGATGTGTGACTGTAACATGAAAACCTGCTGTGAACAACTATGAGCTGATGTCTCCTGCTGCAGGGCAGGAGGAGGGTAAGTACTAACTTGTTTGAGAGAATTGCAAGTATTCATTATTGGCAAAAACCTGCTAATTTATCATACAGGAAAAGTTACATAAACGATACTTTAATTTCCAAAGAACAGCTTAATAAAACCCCATCTTCATGAATAACCTGTCAGTGGTGTGGAGTAAAAACTTCCTGAGGTTTTCAGTTCTTCCTTGTTAACAAAGCTAAATTTTTTGTTTCTTGAAGTTCTTCATTTGTTTGGCTAGATAAGGCTGTGTAACAGAGGAAGGAGTGAGTCCAATGTTTGCTATTCGTCTGACATCATTACTTGTAAGCAAATCAACTTAGAAGAGGACCTTGTTAATCGCTGTGTGTAACTACAGAGAGACAGAAGGATCTATTGCTCAGTTTTCTAAATTGTGGTGAAAACATATAATTTTTACTGTGCCTCTTTTGTTTCTATATGTCTTTACATATATATTTTTCCCTGAACTACTGAAAATGAAGTTTTCTCACTAAGTGTCACACTGAACAGGAAGTGCTCTCCTTTTTACTGCAACACTGATTTTAGAGTCTTTAGAAACTACTGTCTAGTTAATTGCTGTTAAAGACAATTGTGAAGGGATGATAGCTTACATGATTTATCATTGATTAAATAATTGCTTTCTGGAAAAGACTCTAATAAGTTAATGCTTCTGAAGGGGAGATCTTACGATTATTAAGCATCCTGCTGCTGTCTTGAAGAGAGAGAGCAGTTTCTGTAAGTGACAATTAGCACAGTTTGATAGTAACTTTGGTTAGAGGTGACTGGTTAATGTGCCTCTCCTGCATAAAACAGGCAAATGCAGGGTCCTGCATCTGAGGAGGAATAATCCCTGGCACCAGTATGGGCAGGGGGTGACCTGCTGGAGAGCAGTTCTGTGGAGAATGTCCTGGGGGCCCTGGTGGATAGCAAGCTGTCTCTGAGTCAGAAGTGGGCCCTGGGGGCCAAGAAGGCCAATGGTGTCCTGAGGGACATTGGGAAGAGCATTGCCAGCAGGTCAGGGAGGTGATCTTGCCCCTCTGCTCAGCCCTGGTGAGGCAAAACTGGAGTTCTGTGTCCTATTCTGGGTTCCTCAGGACAAAAGAGACATGGAGCTCCTGGAGCAGGTCCAACAGAGGCTGCAGAGATGCTGAAGAGACTGAAGCATCTCTCTTATGAGGAAAGGCTGAGGGAGCTGGGGCTGTTCAGCCTCAAGAGGAGACACTGAGAGGGGACATCCCCAGTGTCTGTCAGTGTCTGCAGGGAGGGGACATCCCCAGTGTCTGTCAGTGTCTGCAGGGAGGGGACAGAGGATGGACCAGGCTCTGCTCAGGGGGGCCTGGCGATTGGGACAAGAGGAAAGGGCAGGAACTGATGCCCGGGAAGTTCCACCTGAGCACGAGGAAGAAATCCTTTTCTGTGCAGTGACCAAGCACTGAACAGGCTGCCCAGAGAGGGTGTGGAGTCTCCCACCCTGGAGATATCCCAGAACCATCTGAACACAATCCTATGCTCTGGAATGACCCTGCTTGAGCATGGAGGTGGGACCAGATGACCCACTGTGGTCCTTTCAAACCTGATCCATTCTGTGATTCTGTGATAGATAAGTTGTTATTCTTACTCCATGATTAAAGATGAATCATGGTTGAAAAACATGATGTAAAGCATTCAGTGATCTTACCAGTCATTCATAACAACTCCTATGTCATGCAGATTTTTTATGAAAAAAAGCAAAATAATTTGTATCCATCACATGTGCTTGTGTTAAGATCACAATTTCCATGACATTACTGTGCTTTAATAAAGTCTGTCAACTTAGCGTAGCTGGTAATGGCTCACAGCACACCAGTCTTAAAGAATACATGAATCTATTAGTGAATAAGTTAACTGTAATTTTACGCAGAATTGTATCACAGAACTCTCTTAGGGACAAAAAGTAACCTCTGTTGGTTGGAAGGAGAATGTGACATCCTATTTATTAGGATGTGATAACCTCTATTTATGAGGACATGATAGAAGTCAGTATCTTAACTTATTCTTCCACTTATTACTCTGCCTTGTCTTAAGTTTTATGACTACCTCATACCAGAAGGTTATTAAACATGAACATAAGGCTTATTTGCTGGTGGCAGCACTAAGTTCTCTCACTGCAATGCACCAAGCATTTGGATGAAGGAAAAGTAATACAAAACAAAAAATTAAAACAAAAAAAAAAAAAAAAGAAGAAAAAAAAAGGAAAAAAAGAAAAAAAAAAGCTGTAAAATTATAATGAGGCAGTGTGCAGCCCCTCTCAGCAAGCAGCTCACTAGAGCAGAAGTGTGGCCTCAGTCACGGCACTGTGACTCATTATTAGAATCCTTTGCCTAGAGGCTTGGAGCACTGATGCAGGAGAACTTCACGCTGGGAAGCTGATAGCTCGTTGGAGTGACTGTGGAACTAATCAGGCTGCTGAAGGCTCACGTTTGTTTCCTGACAGACACATTCAGAATCAAACATTCAGACTATCGGGTTCCATGCATTTCTGTGAGGGCACAAAGCATCCCAGCTTATTCGGTATGAAATGTTGTTGTTGTTGTTGTTGTTGCAATAATAAAAATTATTATCATTATTACCAGCCTCAGTTCTCTGGGGAATAAGAAATGTCCTTTCAGAACAGTTGCAAAATTGACATTTTGTTTTGTAAATTATTTCTCTGACTTGGACAGGGCAGGATGTTAATTTTCAACATTAAAATTATATTTTCTTATCAGTCCGTGAAAGGCATTACTAGAATTAATATTCTTCTGGTGCTGCTCTCCAGTGACAATACAGGAATTATAGTATTAGCCTAATTCTAAAAATTTTCTACCTTGTGCTCATTTTCTGTTCTTAATTGTTTCAGTATCTTTGCATATGTGACTGCCACACAGCTCCTCTTTTGTAGTGATAAAGATATTCATCCTTGGGCACTTCATAATGCTGCAGATTCTTTATCATGATATCTAAAAGCCTCTTGAAGTTTGAACAGTGTTCCAGTGCCTTTGTATTCTTTACCATGTGTTTTCTTAGTTATCTGTCTGGATCTATAACTGTTCATAAAGACTGCAAAATTTGATGTTAAGTGGAAGCACAGGAGGCCTTCAGGGAAGAGAATACCAAACCTGAGAAAGCCAAAAAGCTGGGTTCACAGTAGGCTGTTATTTCAGCATCACAGTTCTCATATCTTACATATTCTAGCATAACACAATATTCTGTCCTCTTTTTTTCAGTGATGGTGCTGGAAAAACTTACCTTGTATTTCTTTATTTTGACGTGGGGAGTCCAATCTTAAACGTCTAATTTTCGTTTAATCATATAAAGGAAATGCCACTTGACCAAAACTGGGCTCTGCAACAGCCTGTTTACTAAATTGCTTTAACTAGCAAATGGAAAATACCAGAGAAAATAATAGGCTTAATATTCCACTTTGTTAAAGATTTGGATGTCTGACTTCATTAGTATTTTTTTCATAGAGAATACAGGAAGGAGAAGGTTCACTTACACCCAGTATTGATAGGCAGGAGTTCAAGTGCAGTAGGAATTTGCCCAGTGGAAACTTAGATATAGGTCCCACTTGTAAATTTTTTGCCAAATAGTTCTTAAGAGTATTGTATTTCCTTTTTCTTAAGATATAAGAGGAGAACATGTTGTTCTCTATGCCTGTGTACATGACCAAACAAATAAAACTTATTTATGCTCACAATGAGGTTAAGAACAACAGTTATGGGTTCCTGGGGTTTTTAACTGTTCATCTTGGAAACAGAAACTGTCGAGATTGAGTACATTGTTTTCTATGTAAAGAAACATGCTTTTGCATGTCAAGACACATGCTTTTGCCATCTCTTTTCCTTTACTGATTATAGTTGAAATTTACTGAATCCAGAAATGCTTTGAAAGGAAGAACTGTAGGTTGAGATGTGATTAAACTAGAGATAGGAAGGAGTGTCTGAGGCTTTGATTTGCCTCATCTGGCTGAAATGAATTTGAAATGTTGGATAAACTTTCACCCTCATACATTCCTGTGACAACCTCTTTGACATAAACAGTAGTTATACAGAACTATGACTTTAACCTCCCTGTGGCTAGATTTGAAATATGAGCAAGATGAAGACCTAGATTTGGATGCATTTTTGTGAATTTGCATCATTGCATTATAACCCCATAGAAGCAAATGTGCCAACTCAGATGCATACAAATCTGAACCTAAAGTATTTAAAAAGTATTGGGTAATAATTTTAATGGTTTTGAGTTTGGAAGATGTTATTTCTGTATGTATGTACTTCATTTTGTTTGAAAACTTTACTATGCTTTGGAATGGCTACTTACCAGGGCATTGTAGTTGGGTGGAAATTATTTGTGCATTTGGACTTACTGAGTGTGAAATAGTAATTTGCGAGCTCTACGGCCAGAATACTTGCCAGTCATTTGCAGACTTCAATACATATACTGAAGAAATTTATGGAAAACTTTAAATACAAGGATTTTGACTTTAAAGACTTATAGTAATTGTCTCTGCTTTCAGTGTAGTGAAACTGCTGGTTCAAATGGCATGTTGATAGTAGCAAGTAAGAGCAGTTACTGAAAGATTTTGTTCATCACAAATAGCGCCCTAATTAAAGTTAAATAAGGAACATAAATACAGTTTTAAAACTAGGCTTAATGCAAATACAAAGAAACTGTAATTATGTATAACTTGGGAATACAATATCTGTCATGTGTGGTGTTTTCTAGGTGAATGATGTGAAGCTGCTGTCAAACCTTGCAGTGACAATCATCTGATCTAATTCCCATATCTTGGCAATGTTTTGGTTACTTGATAGAATCTAACCATTGCTGACCATAGCATATAACATAAATGACAAATTTTGCACTTTCTTATCTGCACATTTTTCCTGGACACATCTTGATTGATTTCTGTTTTTGCATTGGTTTCAATTCTCTATCATGACGAGAACAGTATAGGCGATGTAATTATTGTTTGTGCTGCTGTTTTCCTTTCATTGTTGTTTTTTGTTTGGTTGGTTGGTTTTGTTTGTTTGGTTTGTTTGTTTGTTTGTTTTGTGAAGGATTACACTGCAGGCTTTTGTTTGTTTGTTTTGTTGTTTGTTTTGCTACTGGCTTCTCACAGCAGGAGAAATGGTACCACCTCTTGACTGTATTCCCTTCCTGAATTTTCTGCTCAGTCTTTCTGAAGAATACGTTTATAAATGAATGGTTTAAATGTGTTTACAGTGCAAGTTTTAAGTATCTAAATGGCCAAAGCATTAGTTAGGGTTTTTAGACTTTCCTTCTTCTCTATTTATTGCTTTGGGCAAATATGTTGACTGAAAATATGAATGCTTTAGTGAAGGGCAATATGCTCAAAGAACATTATCTCTTAGTTTTAAATATATACTGAATACAGCTGGAATATGGAGCTTGTTTAACATAATATTCTAGTTTAGTTATTGTATAACAGAGTAAGAAATCCCAGAAGAATTTTGTTAGGAAGGTAAAATAGAATCAGATACACTCCTTATTATTGCAAAAGTTTCCTTAATCCCATTGTTTAAAGTTTGCAATACATTGTAATGCATATTAGTGGTTTTTCATTTTCAACTGTCAGATAATTCCTTTTGCTAACTCTGGATAAATAGTACTCTCAATACTTTTGGTTTTAGTTATAGATGATTTATATATGACCGGACAGCTGATATAATAAAGAAGTATTGTGTTTTCCACTGTGTTGCACTTAGAGGTTCAAATGTGTTAATGCAATTTATTTGATTTGTAATATTTTATAAAAGTTTCTTCAACTAAAATTCTGTTAGTGATTCTTGTTGTCAAAGGTTATGAAAGGAAATGAAATGTTTTTTGAGCTGTAATGACAGCAGATGGTCACGGTCTAACCCAGAGAAATAGAAATAGTCTCATAGTCTCTTTTTATTCCTGTTTTCCAGTGAAAACCACACATTATCGAAAGTTCTTATCATTAGAGGCACTGAAATGCATGTTCTTTTCGATGGGCATGTGTGAGGAAATAAATTTGGAATATTGGTTTGCTATGCAATTTCTAATGATGGTTCCCCTTTCTCAACTGTATTTTCCCCATTATTCTTTTGTTTACCAATTTGAAGTTTGATTTGTGTTTGAGTCAGAGGTATTCTGAGAAAAGTGGGTAAGGATCTTAAACAGAGCTATCAGAACAGCAATGAGTATTTAAAAGCAAATATGTAAATAAGTCTAGGGTTTTTGTTTGTTTGTTTTCTTGCTGGTTATTTTTTTTGTTGAGAGGGAGAGAAGCCCTGAACCTGGGGTTGGTTGGGATCTGTATCCTTTGGTATGGAAGAGTCTTCAAGATTTAAACTTTATCAGCTGCTTTTTTTGTTATTTGAAGCAAAGGAAATAAAGTGGCATAGCTAGCTATTAAGATATAGTCAGGCTAAGTGGTATTGGATAAGGAGTTGATAGAATTGAGGATGAGAACAAAATCTTAGCAGTTCTGAGCTACCTAAATTTTTAAAATCTGAAGTTTAACTTTTTAGGAGACTTAAAGGCAGATAATAATGGAAATGGGACTCTATTTCAACCATTAATACCTTCTTGAACCCATTAACTTTTCTAAAAATGCACTGTACTCAGCTAAATTGGGTTGTCTGGATAGGAAAATGTTCAAAACTATCAAGAGACTGTGGACAATCCAGGGTTTAAATGGGTCATCTCTGCTGTTAAAAAGTGCTGATGGGGGGCATTTGGGTTTTTTCACCCTATGTCTAATTTATATGCTTAGTTCTGTTTCCCTTCTTTTCAGACCAGTCTTCAAAAGCCAGCAGAACATTTGCCGCTTTCTTTCCATGATTATTCTTACACACGGCGATGAAGTTAATTCTCCAAGTCTTTTCATAAAGTACTGATTTCTGCAAGTCTCTTGTAAATGGTAACATTCTTTCTGTAAATCTTCGTTGCTCCTTTTAAATGGGAACACCAAAACACCTTGCATTCCATTTGTTTTGATTCACTGATGCGAACTGCAATGATAGATTAGTTTCATCTTGTCTTCTCTACTCTTACATGCACCCACTTATTGCCTTCATCTGTTTTTCCACAACATCACAATGGAAGCTTGAATTGCAATGCTTCCCTAAGTCTTTCATGGAAGCATTCTTTCCCAAGATCTTGTCCCGTAATCTGTATCTGTGGCTTGAATCCCCCTTTGATATCCATATTTTTACATTTTGTTATATTAGAATACAATCAAATAGAATATAGCAGTGGTACTTTTTAAAAAATCCACACCTGAATGAATCTCTTATTTGTTAATGACTTTGCCAATACTATAAACAATGGAGAGGGAAAGGAATTGAGCTGACAGAGAAGTGTGTTCATTTAAATAGGTCTGTACATAAGGCTTTTCCTAAAACAGAGATGCTTGAAGAAAAATTATGAAGTTTTCTGTTTTTCTAAAAAGTGTCAGGAGCCTCTTGGATTAGTGGAATTTTAAGTGCTGAAGGTGTTATGATTTCTTTTGTATTCTAGACTCTGTATAATAAATGTTATCAATCAACTTTGGGATACTGCACTGGATTTGACTAAGTAGAAATTCTAGAGGTATATCAAGTGAATACTTGAAAACGTAAAAAAAGACAGACTGTGCTTTTCCTTCAGCAATATATTTCAGTTATTGATCCTTTTCCTTTAGTGAACATGGCCAATGTTGGGCCAAGATAGAAAATGCAGGCAAACATAAGACCAATTGGAAATCACTGATTATAATTTCTAGCAATTTTTCAGGCCAATGAAAAATAAGGCATAATCCTTATTATCTGGCCTGCCCCTGCAGCAGTTGTAAATAATTAACCTTACTAGCTGTTGTAAATAATTGCCATTAAAAGAAGTTTCCTCTTTTAAAGGTAAGTCTTTCGAGATCAGATAATTAACATTTTAGTAAATTAGAAGAGTCAGCTTATCTTGTGAAAGTCTGAGTTACTTGGCTTATATTTAGATGCTTTTTCTTCTCCTAAAACTTAGGAGACTGGTATTTCTGTGCTTCTCTAACTTCAAAATGTTTACAGAAAATGAGTGACCGCTGCATTTTGAAGGCAGAGCATGTCCTTCATTCTAGCTTCTCCCTGTAATGTTCAGTGGCTAAAATAGAATCCTGCTGGAGCCCTGAGTCAGGAGGGCTGACCCAGCAGAGCGGTGTGTGTGACACATAATGAAAGGTTGAACTGTCTGTCTCCGAGGTGGCGTAGCAGATCAAATCACAGAGGATCAGGCAGAGATGTGTTGCCTTGCTCTGAGTGACAGAAGTTAATAATTAGTGACAATGATTGACAGATACACTCCATCTGCCGCTCTGACGCCCAGGAGCAGTTATTCCACAACTGTCTGCAGGCACAATGAACTCCTCTGGGAGAGAGGGATGGGCTGTGATTGACAGCTGCCTCCAAGAGAGACAGGCCACTGACAGGAAAGTCACTGTCAGCAGAAGTATTGAAGTCTCCCCCTGTTCCCTGGAAGTTTCACTGACTATATACATTTATTCTCTTTCATTTATCATGTCAGGTGGGGTTTTAAATATATTATTAGCCAGTCGTTTTCTTAACTGCAGGGTTTTTTTCCAGTGGTAATGTAGAGATTCATACACAGTGAGACAGCTTCACCTATCTGTGGCTGAATGATACACTGTAGACCAGTGGACTGACATAGCTATATCTAATTAATCTGTCTTTTCATTTGTTGGGAAAGAAGAAATATTGTATTGTTTTCTCTATATATTGATATTTTGAATGTTCATGTAACAGTGTTGCACTTTTTACATTTCTAAATGCAGAAAAAATATTTGGAAATGTCTTACAAGTCTGTGGTATTATCCCTTTATATTTGCAATATTGTAGTAAAAATATAAGTTGTTTTTGACAGAGATAGTAATCTGTGGTTCCTAGATTTTAATAACATGCAGTAAACTGATAACTATGAATTCTAATGTAAAATTGTACTTAAAACAACAAAGACAAGCCAAATTTATCCTGCATTCTGTAAGGTAGATGCATGTAAGAAAATGTACTGTAGCAGGCTTAACATATTCATTTCATCACTGTACCTAATTATAGATTATTTGTTCTATGAAAATTAGTGCAAATAGCATTAATTTTTTGTGGGTTTCATTTCTTAACATAAAACTAGCAGCCTTCAAGGTCTGGGAAGATTTAAGAGTATAATTCTTTTCAGTTTTTGTTTTATTTTTTTTTCTTTTAAGTCATATTAGAATAATGAGAGTATGTTTATCCAAACCCTATATAAAATTGTAATTGTGGAACATTAGATACCAAGCCATTTTCATTTAACAGGAAGTAGTTCTTACTGTACCATGCATATAAAAAGAAATTCTGTGTTCCATTCATAATTGCCAACTATCTTCTGTCCAGCACATGGGACCACATAAAAAAATAGAGTTGCTGCTCCAACAAACTCCCACAGATGCTCTAGTAGTTCTTTATAGTGTATGTTTCTTTTATTTTAAGGATGTTTTATTTTTGCATTGGTTTGTGATGTTCTACGGTGAAGTCTTTTGTTAATCAAATATTGTATGCTATGTAGAGGAGATCTATGTCAAACTTTATTCCTGTTTTCTTTCTTATTTTGAACCCCTCTCCACGTTTTCTAGAGCTATCTGTTTTGGATTGCCTGGCTGGATAGAAAGCTATCAAATGTAGAATGAACAAAACACTGGAAGAGATTGTGTCTTTGCTTTTTTTCACAATAACACTTGTTATGTTTTATAGTGACAGATACAATGCTTAAAATTTGAGTTTGCTTTTTTTAAAATTTAATGAATTTACGTGTTGTTTTTAAGTGATCAGCTGATCTCCATGCACAGTGTGTATTGTGATAGCTCAAGAAATCGGGCGGGATTCAGTCAGAACAGAAAATTTGTCTATAGGGAGGCTGGGTAGCTTCCGTTTTTCTGTTCCTGTTCTCTTGCTGTATGGCAGTGCTGAAATCTCTGCTGCTGCTTCCTGTCAGGAAATAAGTAGTAGTATAAAGGACCTACCAGGTTCAGTGGAACTGTTCCATGTGGAAGAGCCACCCCATTACAAAGCTCGAGGTAGAGTGTTCCAAGATCACTGTGCTCCCTTTTGGTGGGCATTCATTTACCCTGGATTAAAGCATTTCCAAACTGTATTTTAAAATAGCTTCTATGCAAAGTATGTGTGGAGATATTAATGTGTTCAAATACTGTTGCAGTATTGTCAAATGCCAGTTATAACTATGAAAGGCTTTTTGTAGTTTCCCTCTGAAAAGTCTTTTCTATTGCTAGTTCCTCTAGTTCTGATTCCTTTTCAAAAAATGAAGAGTGAACTACCTTTTACTGTGTGGTTCTTTAGAGTTAAAGTTTAAGGAAATTAAGCGCACTGTTACTTGAAAAGTAAGACTAGGCTTTTGAGGGTTCAAATGTTAGTCAAATTAAAGCATAGTTTGACATGGTTTTGAAGTATATTTTTCAAAGAAGCCAGTTTAAAATTACTTTTGAGTTATGTGTGTAAATAAATGGTTTGATAGAATCACACTTTCTGACATTTCTGCATAGTTATGGGAGTGATCTGTTATACTTTTTTAGCAAAAATGCAAGGGAATCAGATACAAAACTAAATAACTTGCCTAACTTCTATAATTTTTTCTTTCTAAAGTCTTGTTTACATCTTACCTAGGTTTGGATTTACTGTTAAAAAAGTTTGTTCATGTTTTTTCTTTTGCTAATTTAGCTGATTGTGTGAGATTTTTCACCATCTTTGAAAATCATATCATGTCGGTTTTTAATTTTCTAACCTGTTGCAAAAGATTTGCACAAGCTTTCATATCAGCTGGTTTTTATTATTCATATGTGAGAAGGCAGAGGCTGCCATGCTGTTTGACAGAATCATTAATTTTGAGAAGCCTATCTTGGCAGTGAAAAAAGCAGAATATGCTTTTTTGTTTGTTTTTTGAATCCTGTAGGAAAGGACTTATACCCAAGAGTAGCTAAGTTCCTAGCAAGTCAATATGCAAGCAGATAGTCCTCTCTTCTTACTGGTGATACATATTTCTGAGTGCCCTAAGCTCTTCCTTACATCATTTAACTACTAATAGGCTGTGGTGGAACAGTATTATGGTCAAATGCAAGGAACACATACATAGATTTGCTGCCAAAAGATGAGCAATTATTGAGTTTACAGTGTAGAGTTTACTTCAATGGGGGTAACAAATTGAATGTTTTCCCTCTATTTAGCTGTTAGTTTTTGGGGGCTGTCTTTTCCTATTTGTTTTCCTACTTGGTTTTTAGTTGTATTTTTTGTTTGGTTGTTTTTTTGTTTGGTTTGGTTTTTTTCTTGTTGGTTTCTGTTGGCTTTTGGTTGTTGTCGTTTGGTTGCTTGTTTTTTTGCTGGGTTTTGTTTTGTTGGGATTTTTTTAAATTAAATTGGATAGAGCTTTGGATCTTAATTTTTCTGCTGAATTTGTTTGCAGTTAATTAACCAGATGAAATTAATCACTGGGTAGGGAGATATGACTACTGTTATTTATGAAACTCAACAACGCTATTGAAAGGAAAGGTATCACCGTCACACTCCCTCGGCCATTCTGATATGGCTCTATTCGCTTCCAAACTTAAAACACTTACACTTACGAAACTTACACTTGAATATCTGCACTGGATTCCTCTGAGTTGCTCTTGCTTTATACTGTGGCAAATAGCAGAATCTAATACTGTTTCTCTGTGTTTTGTGCTCTGAAGGTATCTATAAGATGTGAACACTTATTAATGTATTTTTTTCCCTTTTAGTGGTAGCAATTTCAAATAATTGCTGACCAAAACAAAAAATCCCAGAGTGTTTTTATACGTTTCTTAGTGAATGGTTTTGACTAAAGAATTTACTCAAATTTCCTTAGAGCTACAAAGCATAATAGAGATCTTCCTTGAGGGATCAGGAATGCTGTGCTGCTTTCTCCTAGTTCTTTTTCAGAATAAGTCTTGCATCACGTGCTGTTAGAACGGTGGTGAGAAAGCTCTTTCTTACATGAGTGTTCTACAGTACCAAAGGTAATGACTTTTTTGATTACCATAAACATCAAGAAAGTACATATCTAAAGATGTAGAAGTGACTGCTGGCATTTAGAAAGATCTTCCATGGTTCAACTTCTTGGTTATTCTTTTGTTTTGTTTTAGGAATGTCTTGTCAGTTATCAGGCTCTGATTATTTTAAGTGTAAGTGACAATTGCTGTAATCCAGTTCTGGGAAATAGCACTTGAGAGAGTCTCCCTGCTTGCCTTCCAAGTCACCATTTAGGTAAATTAACAAGAAAGTTCAATGTTACTGTAGAGAAATAAAGTTCAGCATACAAAGTTATTTCAATTACTGCAAAATCTATAAGAAAAAGTTCTTATGCTATATAATGGTGTAATATTTGAAAACTAAGGCAAATTTGTTGCGTCTATTTTAAGGGGGAAAATCACATTACCCTTTCATTAAACTGTGTTGATTTTCCAGAATGTTTTATTTTGGACTGTCAGTGGTCAGTTCACATGTCTTTTCCCATTTCAAATCTTCCTTGATTCACAATTTGAATTAAAGATCAGGGAAGAACAAGGCCAACTGAGAGAGCTGCTTTGATCAAGCTGAGGGGCAGAGACTGCAACTTGGAGACTGAAGCTTTGGGCTCTTTGAACACATACTTTCAGTCTGAGGCTTCATTTGTAAAGTTCACTGTCCATGCCTGTTAGCAGTGAAAGTCAAGTCTTGTTGAGTGTCTGTTTGCTAGCACAGCAGGAGGTACATCAGTTGTCTGTGTAGGGCTGCTGTCGGTTCAGCTGACATGTACAAGAAGCAGCATGCCTTGCAGAAATGTGTGTGATAACTATACAGTGAACAAAATATTCTTAAGGCATTAGGAAACTGAACATATCTCACTGTGTTATACTTCATCTTCACAATTCAAAATGACACATTTTTATAAGTTCAACAGTCGTAATGGAATACATGTGTCTGGCCCTGTGAACATAACCCTTTAAAACCCGTTAAGTTTTATGGAGTGCTTTGCAACACAGACCTCTATAGAGACAGTTTTGAAGGAGAGGGCGAAAAACCCCTGCTCTGCTAAAGTGTGGTTAGAAAGAAGCTCCCCCCCGCTATGTTTGACTCACAGAACTTGAAGTACTTAGTGGAATGAATAAGTATCAACTGAGAGGGTTTTTTCTATCTTCATAATTTTGCTTCCTTCTCTTTTTCTGTTTACACATCTATCCTAGTGTGTGCTACCTCAGCATTATTATTACTTCTGAGTTGATGTCCTTACCAGCAAGCTGTAATCTTTGTCTCATCAGCAGCAGCCTGCTGTGAGTCTGTTCTTCAGTTGATGGCCATTGATTCAGCAATGTACATTTCCTCAGTAATACTTTCCCCTTGGAGTGTTACTTTTTCCTCCTTCATGTTGTAAAATAATTAACCCTTTTGGCAAGTATGCTGAGATCACCTCAAATGCTACACATAAGCCCCACAGGGATGTGAGGAAACAGATGCCATCAGCACTTTATCATTTAATTATGATTACAGATGTTTTTGCACTCAGGAGACTTGCCTGTCTTGGCAGTACATTTGCCACCCAGTCAGTCAACAGAATGTGAAATATGTTTCTGGGTTGCTTTTGCAATACAATATTGAGTTACCACCCGATAGGAAGAAGCAGATCAGGTAGTTTTTTCTACAGTCAAAGTGGTGTTAAATTACTTAACTCTATGTAGAATTGATTTCCTAAATTATTATTATTGTTGTTGTTGTTGTTATTTTTATTTTAAAGTCCCAAGTTACATGAGGGTGAATCTATAGAAATACAGCTATAGCATTTATATATTTTGGGAAGCTGAGTGATAGCTTGGTTCACCCCTTGCATAGTTTTTCGCCTCTGATTTTGTCTCTTTAAAACACATTTTAATGTTGTTCTTTATAGTGGTCTGTGCCTTTAGATTGTTTTATGAAATTAAGTTTAACAAGTTGTTTAATGATTTATTTAATGTGGAGAGTGGAAATAAGCCCATGGTAAGGAAAATCACCGTAACAGTGAAAGCTGGGACCCTTTAGTTTGATACTTAAGTGTTGCTATTCATATACAATGTGAACTACAATGTGTCTGTTTTGTTCTAAATGAAACAGAGTACTCGAAAGTAGGTTTTTAATGGGTTCTTGGTTTATTTAAGAATTCACTCTCTATAACTTCCCACAGTAAGTCAATTAAACTTTTTGCGCAGCTGCAACTTCTCCTTTACTGTGAGTGTGATGATGTCCTGGTCCCAGCTGGGTAGAGTAAATTTTTGCAGTATCCAGGTGCAGGCACAGCCAGAACCTGAAGGTTATTCTGTACCACTTCACATCATTTTCTGGGAACAGTGGTAGCGTGGCTGTAGTCAGGTCAAATTGCTCTCTCTCTTTTGTATGCTTTTTTAATTAATATTGTAGCTGTTACTGTTCGTTTTTTTGTCTTGTTGCTGTTTCCAGTAAAATATTCTGATCTCAACCTATGATCTTTGCCTTCTGTGCTTCCAGTTCTCCTCTTCAGCCTCCAGAGATTTCAGTGGGAGCACTAAATTGGAGAATACCATTCCTAAACCTTGACAGATGACCATTCTGTCATCTAAGGTGTGTTAATAGCATCCACATAGTTATTATTCCATTAATAAGACCATTATAACCATTGAATATCAGAAATTTACTTTAAGGAGCAAATATCACTTGCAAGTGTGCTGTTACAGCTGAATAAGCATATTTCTTCACTTAAGTTAATAAAACACATCTTCTAAGTATTACTTTAATTTTGATGACTAATGAAAAGAGTGAGCCATTTACAAGCCCTTTAAAAGCTACTGACTACACTAAAACCTTCTGTAAATGGAAATAGCGCTTTTTAATCAAGTATTTAAGGTTATATACTCACTAGTAAGTGCTACTTTGAGCATTAATACCGAATCTTTCTGTGCTGTAATGAAAGATAAAAGTAAGAACATAATTCCAAATGGCTAATTATGCTGTTTTATAGGTCAAGTTATCAAATCAGTGTGAAGCTACCCTTTTATTCTTTTTTTCATATTTTTTCATTTTGATCATAAATGGGACCCACTGTGATTACATTGCATTAAGAGGAATTCAGAGAAGAGGAGTAAAATGGTAAGGAATTTGCTCTAGGATGACCCTACTTGAATAGGAAGGCTGGACCAGATGACTCAGCGTGGTCCTTTCCAATTTGACTGATTCTGTGAATTATATACATGTCTTAGAGGACCTGTACTTTGAGGGACGTTTTGAGGATAGGAAGAAAACTTTGCTATTGTGACATATGTTTTGCTAAAAGTAACCCTCCCTGGTACTGGAAATGTTTTCATTGTTAAGATTTAATTGCTATGAAATCACCTTTTTAATAAAGTAGACTTGAAATTTTGTATGCATAATTCTAACATCAAATGATGTATTTTTAAAGAGTTTTAGAGTAAGGGGAGAACCCCACTAGGAAATTGTGATCTTTTACAGCAAAAAACAAATCCCAGACCATCAGGTTTAAAATCTGCCCTGATGTCCCCCCCGAAGATCGTGTAACTGTCCAATAGGGCACTGCAGTCACAGCTCTCATCCCACCAGCTTTCACGTGTGCCAGTGATGTCAAATCTCTGAGACTAGGCCAAAGCTTTGAGCTGCTCTTGTTTGTTCCTCATGCTGCCTGCATTGGTATAGTTGTAGGTGTGGTATATTGTGGCAAATACCTTATGAGTCAGATTGAGGGATCCCATGAGTGTTCCTTTCTCAAGTTTTGGTGCACAAACCCGTTGCTCATCACTGGTGAACCTGGCTTTGTCCCCTTCCTCATTTCAAACTGGTTTAAAGCTCCGTCAACAAGACCCACTGGCTCCTGTGCTAGAATTCTCTTTTCCCTCTGTGAAAGGTGCATCCCATCAGATGTCAGTAGACCAGGTGTTGAGTAGCTTTTTTAGCAGAATTAGTGGGTAAGCACTCAGGTTGTCCACGGAACCTGTGACATCTCCATCAAAACCACCCTGGAAAAGGTTTGATCAATGTGATTGCACTTTAAAGTTGGCTCTGCACAAAGCAGGAGTTTTGAATACATGACTTCCTGGAGTTCCTGTAATCTAAGTGGGTTTCTTCAGTATTTTTACAAGTATTAGTCTGCATTTATTGGATTGGAGTGTCTGTGTGTAAACTTTGGGAATCTTCCCTAATTCACTTTCTGAGAAGGTGGGAATATTGTTTCAGTTTGTTTAACTGCACACCCCCAAAAAAAAGAGGAGGGGAGAGTTTCAAAAACCTAGAATAAAAATAATAATAACTAAAACCCCAAAAAAACCAAAATGCATGAAATTCTTCTGAACTTGGTGGTGTGTAAGTGAAGGGAAAGAAATGAAGGCAGGCAGAATAAATATTTAGATGCAAATGAGTGAAATATGTTTTACAGCAAGGGAATGGATCAAACACAACTTGGATTACAAGTGCCAAAATGATAGGTCATTATCACAGCATGGCGTATTATTTTTGTGATGAGGGCCATTTGTTCCGAGAAGTTAAGAAAAGGAATGATCCTTTTTAAAGCTTCTACTAATAATAAATAATTGGTTATACTGAAACTCCTTTGCCTTTAAGGCATTGATTTAAAGCTGCAGTTCACAGTAATTCTCACTTTTAGTGGAAATACGACGTTTTAGTACTAGACGCTTTAAAAAAAGGAAAGAAAAGAAAAAGAAGAATAAAAGAAAGAAATCAGTAACACAATGCTTTTTAACATTCCTGAAAACTAGAATTGCCTGAAAAATCCTTATTCCTTAGATCCAATTCATAACTTGTACTTGATGACACAAAGGTTGACGTGTAACTCTAGCAGAGGTGAGTCTTCCAGATCTGTGAAGTTTGGAAAATGTGAATCCAGGTGCAGTTTGCCTTATATAAAATAGCTGGATAGGGGCTGAGTAAATGGGAAGTGTGTGAACATTTCACTAGAGATGCTGCTGTGAAAAAACTTTCCAGACAAATGATCTACTTTTCTAAACCTAGCCTTAGATACTGCACTTATGATACTCAGTGATGTAAAAGGTTGGTTTGGTTTTTTCTTATGGGAAAATTTAAATGTGTAGTAAAAAAATTGCCTGTAAAGTAGTTATTATGTGTTACATGTTATTTTAAAAGAAGAACTAACAGGAACTGCCCATAATAGCAGAAAATGTGAATTTCAGATGATGAATAATATACAGAGAGTTTGTGTAAATATGCACAAAACTGCTGAGGATTTGATGATTTTTAATTTTTTTTTTCCCTTTAGATATTGGGGTTTGGATTTTATTTATGTTTTTTAATGTTCATAGCTGAAAAGGTCTGAAGCTATTCAATTTGACATCTTAGTCATGAAACAAATGTTTGAAGAAAACAGGCTCGGGGGAGATAAGACAGTACCAAACAGTTAAATTTACCAAATTTGCAAAAAACCTATGTGTTACTCTGTGAAATTATCTGAATTTCTGCTTGTAGTAAGCTGTTTTCAAATAGCATAAATATATTTAAGGAAAAATAGTAATAACCTATGATCCAAGAGATAAAAGGATGTTAGCTTTTTTTTCTTATTTCCCTCTTCAAATAGGTCTGATGCTGCTACTTTTTTCAGAGAAGTGTTTTCCATCTCACAGATGCTAAGACAGACTAGTTTTTTCTCAAATGTTTCTTCTTTAGGTAGAGAGCAGTGTGAAATGTGGCCAAAGAAAGTCCAGGTACAAGAGACTGCAGCAGAAATTTTGTCATCCTTAAACTGTCACGCTGGTTGGTCATTATTTGTTGAGCAGAAATAAGCAAATGCAAGATGGAAATTGTTTTACACTGTTCAGTGTAGACTAGCATCCTTCTTTGTATTAGTGGACCTTTAAGATTTGTTATCACAATTAGAAGTCTAACAGACAGCAGTCCCATAGCATCACTTCTGAACAATAAAATACCATTTTTATAAATTATTGTTTACACTGAAGTGCCCCTTCAAACTTAAACCTTTTCTTTCCCCTCTCCCTACCAGATACACAAGTTCTTGGGTCCATATATTATTCATTACAATCAAATAAGACACAGTGGTGGCTCAGTAAACTTGCTTTTCATATAAGAATTGATTTTATTGAGTAACGTGCAGTGCAGACCCTGCTTCCAGCAGCCAGGGCTGAAATGAGCAATTCTCTCATTGTAATAATGTGCCTCTGTCATCTCCTTATTATCAGCATGATAAAAGATGAAATATTCCCAGATGCTGCCCTCCTAACCTGATCACAGTTTGATATTTGAGCTTTGGAAATTAGTTTTATAGGCTTTAATATACTCCTTGGCGGAGTGACCCCTGAAATTTAACATTATTACAGAGCGGATATTTAAAAAGCTGGGGACGCAAATTACATCAAAATGAAAATATTAAGGAGTATTATGACTATACCTACTGGGAACTCGCTATTGCTGAAACTGAGGATGCCATAAAGCTCAGCATACTGGTGTCAAAAACATCAGAAAAAAATAATAACAGCGCTGGCACCTTGACTTCAGTTATTTTATACGTAGGGTTAAACTGAATTACTGGAATGGGTTTTTTCCTATAGGCTGGCTTTCTAGGAAGAAAAGGCACGTTATTCTCAACTTCGTCTGCAGCACCCTTCACAGTTCTTTTAAAAGGCACATCATTGTTTCTTTTCAGTGCAAACACCAATAAAAAATACTTAAGTGCAGTGAAACCAAAGATTACACTTGAAAAAAAGAATAAGCCAATATCACTAGATGGAACATTTTGATTCCATTTCCATTGCTACCACTGTTTTGATGGACAAGTTTCTGCCAAAGTGTGGGAAGTGAAGAGCTAAGGAAGTTTCCTAAACATGAAAATAGAGGAATCTACAACAGGTATTAAAGATCTTTCAGTCCAAATACTAGTTTGTTTAAGTTAGGAAATAGAAAATTTTATATCCCTGGAGAGATGATTTTACCAGAAAGAAGAACACGTCATTTACAAATTTACCTAAATCATCAGTTAAAGGATGACAAAAAAAAAAAAAATTACAAGGAAGGGGATGAAATATTTAGGTTCATTTTATTAGGTTTGCTTACATGTGAATCAACTAAAGAGAAAAAATCTTACAGAAGATTCTGCATTTATAGCCACTGACTTTCTCTTGATTGCAGTGATCAGTAGACAATCCTTGTATGAGGAAAGGAGACTGAAATGTGAATAATGTAGGTCATTCAGTGATGTGGTGCTCAGTGTGAAAAATGGGGTGGTGATGGTGAAAATGTTTCTTCTTTCTGAGATGGAAAGGAGAAGGGGGTTTCTGTTGCTGTTTTGTGGAATTTTTGTCTTAAATGGAAGTTTTTCACTACCTTCTGGAATTCTTGTTGACTTCAGTATGCCTGCCTAAGTGCATGAACTGCAAAAAATTTTTTTTTGTTCATAATTAATGATGCCTTTAAGGCCATTATTTAATTTGTATTTACATCTTGGCTTTTTAATCTGTCTGTGTACTGAAATACGCTTAGTTTTCAGCCTATTTACAGTTTTGAGTTCTGCATTTATGGTAGTTTGGACATCACCAAATCAGTGTGATTGTAATATCTTCTACACTTCTCTAGCCAAAGCTCTAGCTAAATTGAGCTCAGCAGGAGCAAGTCCAGTGACCTCATAAATAGTGGAAATGATTGCAAATCAGAATTCATATATGTCCCTGTCTCAGTGGGTAACTGTATTCCCCACAAAGGAAGCAATCATCTCTTTCAAATTTCTGTTTGCCCTTTCACTCTGATATGTTTGAAGATAATCTGGAGAGGGAGATCTTGCACTCTTACAGAAGAGTTACTGGAAATTTAAAATAAATGTCCTGTGTCCAAAAGTACGACTGTATGTTTCAAACATTGCCCCTACTGTAATGAACTTGCGGCATCACGTATTATAGTTCCCTAGCTGGGTTTGGCACTTTTTGGCATTATTTTTTCCTAACTTATTTTTTTATTTTATTAGAAATAGGATTTCCTTTGGGTTTCCATACTTTCCTGTGATCTTTCTTGTTAGTATTCATAGTTGGTATTGAAACCATGGAGATTCATCAGCAGTTTTCTTTCAGAAACATGCTATACAGTCATTTTAGTTCATGTGGGTGCTTTCTTTTCCAGTCTGCTGAAAGCTGAAAGCAATTCCTCTTTTAGAATTACTAATAAACATATCAAGAATTCTTGCCTCAATTTCTGTACATTACCATGAATCTTGTAAAACAGGAATCCAGTTCTTAGTATTTTTTTCTGTTTTGTCTTACTGAGAACATAGATAAAATTTGTTATGATTATAGACACACTAAATTGTTTTATAAAAGTAAGAATACATCTAGCCTGATATCCTGGCTGTGGTACTGCACAGTAATACATCCTTAGGTAAAGCATAGAGGAGATGTTTTGACAGGGTTTGGGCTCTCCCAGAAAGCAGTTGCACTTACAGTTTCATACATACCCTAATAAGAATAAGAGCAAACCTGACATAGAATTGACAGTATTTGTGAAAGGTATTTGTATGTTAGCTTTCCCCCTCCAATTTTCAGGCAAGGAAAAGAGGGAAAGGAGAAGTAAAAGCATAGAATCATTCAGGATGTAATAGACTGCTGACCTTTTATGCTTGTGCTCAGATCCTGCAAAGACTTTTTAGCCGTCTGTGTATTCATATTTTAGTTGCTTTTTGCCTGATGCTGTAAGTAGCCAGAAAACACAAATCATGTGGGTTACATCAACTCCAGCTGCTACTGATAATTAAGCAGCTGTATTTAAGATAGGGGTTTTTTTTCCATATCACACTTACCTAGGCATACTTAGACTTAGCAAATCAAAGTCAGAGGTGGACATAGTCTCCCTACTGGTATCTCAAACAGGTCTCTAGAAAATGCATCAATATTAGATATGCGGAGCAACCTGTTCTTCGTGTACACAGTATCTCCTTTAACTTATGCTGTGTACCTACCCATCGATCAGAATTCCTGGGATTACTTCGTATTCTGAGACATGTATTTCTTTGGGACTGGAGTTATATTTTGGAGCATATTCTTTTCTTGTTCCAGGAGATAGTGACCTCCAGTGGCAGTAATCTCTTGAAACAGGATCTTCTGACTTCACAAACTATCCAAGAATATGTAGGTGGTTTTGGTTTTATTTTTGTTTTTGTTTTTTTTTCTTGCTAAGACAAAGCCTATCATTACATAAAAAAAATGGTGACTCAAAGATCTGGTATCTGAGTGCGTAATTTAAGAAAACCAGTTGAAGCATGGTGCTTACATTACAGGATTAGATTACTGGCAGTTTGCACTAGAGGGAGCCAGTCTTGAGGCCAGTGCTTTAATGAAATACAATTCACAGGTGAGTACGGTGGAGTAGAAATTGAAGCACGTAGGGGCATGGTTGCAGAAACTGAAATATTTAGGTGCACATTTCTTTTTTCACTATATCTTTATTTTGCAAGTGGGAAGCTGGTTATATTAAAGTCCTGCTGAAGTTGCCCCTACACTTGTATGATCAGGAGGGTTTTGTGTCCCCCTTTTAAGTATGACATCAATACAGAGCCCTTTTACTGGCTTCTCTGTAGAACCTTAGATGGCATTGTCCTAGCTTCATAATTTGCAATTAAAAAAATATAAAACCAACTAAACAAATTTATGTCTAATACTGAATTTTCATTGAAATTATGCATGAAGGTCATTTAATTTGAGCTGCAAATTTTCCTCACTGTTTTTTCTAGTAAATGATACAAATTTTTATTTGCCTGGAATTCTTGTCAGTTCTGGCTACCTGTAATTCTGGATGCTCAAAGCATTAAGAACTAAAAAGACAAAGATTTCATAATTTCCACAGATAGTCTAATCCCATACTTCCCTATTATAACCTTAGAAAGTTTTCCATAGTATTAAATCTTATTTCCCATGCTATGATCTGAGCCATTTATGTTTTGCCTTGTTCAAATTCCCCCTATGTTAAAAGAGGAAGAGCTTGTTTCTCTTTATGTACTAGGCTTTTACATATTTGAATACTTTCCATGACGTTTTTTCCCACTCTGTCTTCTCTAGATTTTGTGTTTCAGTGTTTTCAATTTTACCCACTGTATCTTGTGTTCTACATATCTGCTTGTGCTTTTTCCTTTTCTGTTGTCTGTACTTAGTTTATACATGAGTATGTTAAGTATGGTACTCATAGGTTAATTTTGGACATTCGAGCTAGGGTTTTATTATAGAAAACATTGAAGACTTTACAACTTGACTTGTCATCCTTGTGGAGGCCCGCACTAATCTAATAACATTCAATTTTTAGTTCATGTGACACAAAGGCAAATCTATAGCCTTATAAGGTGCTAAGATAGTGTATGTAAGTGGAGTTGCCATCTGTGATATTATAACAGGGAGCCTCAAACTGAATGGCACATGTCCTTGAATATACTACAATGAGATGGAACTCTTTTCTGCAGGAACAAGCAGTGCTTCCCTTTTTTCCATTCCTGTGTGTATGGTTCAGTGTACAGCTGTGGCATATGTACTTTTTGCTTTGGAAAAAATATTAAACATCCTTCATTTTGATGAGAAGCTGGCAGCTGGTTGAATTCTAAACCAAATAGGGAGAGTTAATAGTGATAAAAAGGGTTTACTGTGTACATGTGCTTGTAGTTGCTTTGCTGCCATCTTGATCTGACTTTGCCTTTTAGCTATAGTGCAAGTTTCTGTGTGTGCTCTGTCAGTTCTAATATTGCCTACAACAATAGCTGAATTTATTATGTTACTTGTACCTCTCTTATCATTTCTACCTGTGGTGACTTCTCTACGCTCCAGGTCATATGGCTGAATTCTTTAAAGTCTTTTATTCTTGTCTGTGGTTTTAAAGATATTTGAATGTTTCTATCATTCTTTGCTATTGAAAGCAAAAAACGTCTTGTCTGTCTGTAGAAAGCTAGGGAAAGTTTACAGATCACTTGCACCTAGATAAGAGACTGATGTCACATGAAAATTTCAGGTTTGCTAATCAGGCTAGCCTGAAGGTGAGCCTAGTCATCAATTTGTTTCTGCCGTCTGGAAGATCTTGACAGTAAGTAATTACATAAATAAATGATATGTGATCCATATTTTAGAAGACCATAAGTCAAGGAATGTTGTCTGGCTGCTGGATCATTTCTTTGGATCTCTACCTTCAAATAAATGTAATGGAGGACAAGCTGTTGAGGAGTGAATATGTACTACTAATAAACAGCAGTTCTGAGTATCAGACAATAAGATGTTGAGTGCTGAGTCTTAGAATGACTGAAATTGCTGTAATTTAACTTCAAAATGTAGATGATGCTTCTTGCAGACATTGGACATATTTGGGTAGTGGGTTCAACTTTGAACAGTAGATGTTTAACAGTCCGAAGAGGCTATGGCTAGAACCAAAAATTTGCAGGGAAAACAGGGCTTAGGGTTACAGAAAGAGGGTTTGATAGGACTGCCGTTATTTGTATACAAATGTACTGGGTGGTTCTTTCTGTTACTTCTCCAGTTTCCAGTTATTAACAGTGGAGATGTTCAGAGTATGCACACAGTGAGGCTGGGCAATTTCTACATGAACCACTGGTTTAAAGCTGCCTTTTGATTTAGTCTGACAAGGGGTCATGGAATGCAGTGATAATCTGAGAATGTTGCATAGTCCTTATAATGCAGATACTTAAAGGTTCTTGGAAATGTTCTTGGAATGTGATGGAAACAGTTTAATTAAATTTCTGTAGCTTATATGAACAAAGACAAAAAAACTACTGCCCTAATCATTCTATCCAAAACTTCAGGATTCCTTGAGTTTTAACTTGTGTGGAATTTTCTTACTCTGAGTTTTACATGAGAGAAATTTGATTGGTTATGGTAGATGATTTCTTGTCTCTGTTTTTGTCCTCTTCTCACTGGGGACTATTTATGTGGGGGTTTTTGACTCAGACGGTCACTAGTGTTAAGAAGTGGTTTCTTCTTGGCTTATTTCAGGCTCTACAGTAAGATTAATGGTCAGTTATCACTTGGCAGAACATCAGACAGTCTCCTACCTCCAGCTTCCTCTGATCCTGCTCCACAGCCCTGCTGCACTTTCAAAAGAAGACGGTAGTAACAACTGCTCAAGTACACAGTAACTTCTTTAACGTTGTTAACAGGACATTGCTTGGAAATAGTTCTGGAAGATGGGCAGACTCTGGAAGTAAAAAGCATTGAACACCTCTGCAGAAAGGAGGGTGTCTTTTTCTTTTAATTTTAGAAGGATTCATACCCACAAGTAGAATAATGCACAATACAATTTGAATTAGAGTTGGGGCAAATGTCTGGCACTTCTTCAGTTCACAAGAGCACTTTGAAAATTAAGAATGTCAAGTGTTGAAAAATGCAAGGAAAGGCCTGGATTAATGTCTCAGAATATTATGAAAGAAAAACTACGCAAGTTAATTGGGCAATTTGAAGGTTTTTCCTACAATTATCTTATGCCACTGTTTGTCATTTCAGTGCCATCTGCTGAAGACTTCAATGGACTATATGAATCAAGTGTTAAGGTCTACATTTGAAATATCATGAAGAAAATTCTTCTGTGTTCTGATAATGGAAGCATTCTTTTACCGAATTCAAGCTGGTAGAGTTGCTACATGACTATCTTCTCATTCACTATCATCTGTCTTCTTCGAAATTCATTGTTTCATGGACTGCACATGTTTAAATGCCTAATCTGATCCTCAAAAATTTGTCTTGTGTTTGATTTGGACTGTGTCACAGCCATTGTATCCAAAGGTGTATGAAATGCGTTATTAAATTTACGAAGCTCCCTAAAGGTTGTTCATTTATGTCTTCAATTTGAAGTCTACATTCTGGATCCCACATTTGCTGTACAAATTAGTTTTTTGTTGTTGACTTGTTTTGTTTAAGGAGGCAGCTACTGTCTCAGCTTATGATCTAAAAGGAAGACGATAGAGAGAATTTTAGATTTTCAGATTGCAGTTATAAATCTAGAAGGATGAGTTGAGTTGTTTGTTTGCTATCCTCTCAGTATAGGACTACTAGTGCTGCAAGAAAAGTCCAATTGAAGTTGACAGATTAGAAGAGGTGATGGGAAATGGTTTAGAGGAGGTTCCTTTGGCCACAGATTCTATAGGAATATGTGCAGAACTGGGGAGTTAACTGCAAAAGATTTTGCCTCAAAAAATGTCTAATTTCATTTTTAAAACCCTTCCAGTGGAGGTGAAACTGTCTTGTATCTGTGTATTATTTAACCCCAGGAGGGTTTCATAATGGACATCAAAACAGATGAGTTGTGACAGACACTTCCTGAAGTCTGCAGTAGCCGTTCACACTTGGGGATCCAAGTCACCACTGACTGTCAACATTGCAGGGGGTTTTATGCATTTCTTTTCTGGTATCTGGGAAGGATACATTTGGTGCCAGTGATAAAACTGGATGATTATGCAAACTTATTGTACTCAAAAAAAGACCAACCTTCTCCTTTCAATTTATCAATTTAAATGTAGACTCCTTTCACATTAGACATGTTTGGTCTATTTAACAGGGGAAAGATAATATTTAAAAATTACACCTTGCAGCTCAGAATTCACTGGGTAGATTAGACAAACTGTGAGTATATATTATATTTGCTTGGGTGTCTTCTTCATATTGATCTTATGCTGGAATTTTTGAAATTAGAAGTAGAATCATAGAATCATAGAATTAACTGGGTTGGAAGAGACCTCCGAGATCATCAAGTCCAACCCTTGAGTAATTCCAGGAGTTCTTTCTCAGTTCCCTGGCTATGCTTGTTTCTTTCCTTGAGGTGCTTATTATATTTCTCCTCACCATTTCATATGTATTATATACATGTTGGTATTCCTCTGATATTTGATGATTTGGCATATAGAACAGATGCTGAGTTGGAAGGGACCTATCAGGATCACTGAGTCCAACTCCTGGCCCTGCACAGAACAACCCAACAATCCTGCCCTGTCCCTAAAAGTGTTGTCTGAATGCTCCTTCACCTCCGGTAGTCTTGGGGCCGTGCCCACTGCCCTGGGGAGCCTATTCAGTGCCTGACCATCCTCTGGGAGAAGAACCTTTTCCTGATATCCAACCTAAATCCACCCTGACAAAAATTGTGTAACTGCTATCTATCTATCTATCTATCTATCTATCTATCTATCTATCTATCTATCTATCTATCTATCCATCCATTCATCTATCCATATCTATCTATCCATCTATCTATAAATATAAACAGCAAATATTGCCTCCAGAAGAGCCCTATGTACTGCTGTAGGCCCATGGACTTCTTGTGTTACCTTGAGTAGCTCAGAATAGCATAAAGTCCAGTACCTCAGCAATAATCAATAAATTAATATTAGAAATAATATAATGTTTATATCTGATGTAGTTTTATTCTTGAAGTGTCTTGGAAAAAAACCACAATTACAGGTGAACAGCTCCTGTATTACTGTTTTTAATATGTAATGTAAACTTTTACAGTTTGGCCTGAGGTAGACTCTTATCTGAGTGCTGCTATGGCATGCTGCTTATGCTTTTAAAAATTACAGCAAAAGTGCCATACATTTTACTTTAGCAGACTTTTTTAATTGCTAAAAATTATTGAAGAAGAAAATAAACCTCCCTTCAAAATAAAGCAACAGCCTGATAAATAATGTGAAGTCTAGACAGGTTTGCAATAGAATATTTTCCATTTTAACCATGCAGTGATCTGGGCGCTGAAAAGCTGCCACGATGATTCAAGGTTGAAGGGGAATTTATGTCTTTCATTAGAATTCTTGATCCTGTGGAAGGGAACTTTACTGCAACTCCAGTGCATATGTCTGTAGGGATTTATGATTTTATTTAATCCTCAAAGAGAAAAGAGGGAGAGAGAATTCTTATTTGGCTTCCTACAGATTAGAAATCCTTGTAGTCTAGGAAAAAGGATGATCTGCTCCTTTATTTTACTTTCAGGATCTCAAATGAGTAACTGTTACAGCCATGATTAAAGAATTAAACTTAATGCACTTTCTTGGCTTTTGTGGGCCAAATAATTTTGAAAGCATTGTGCTTAAGGAAGAAAATCATTGGAGCACCCAAAGGGGAATTTTGTTCCTGCTTGAGTCCTTGAGTGAAGTATTGGCAGACAATGCCTACCAGGAGTTTCTCCTCTCCCATTCTCTGGAATGTGGCCTCAGACCCTCTTTGCCACCAGCATTGCTCTGCTGTTGTGCTGCCTGGACGTGAGTGTCTCTGTTTGGGATGTGTGTCCCTGCTGTGAATGGCTTTTGGCCACAGGCTTCCAACATAGCAGGGGCTCATGGCTGCTGCCACTGCTGGGGCACCCAGGATGGGCTGGAAATATTGTTTGGCCAGTGGGTCAGTGAACACTTTCAGTGTTGATCACAATTCTGGAACAGCAGTAAAAAAGCATTCTTCTCAAGGTACGAGTGAAAACCCTGTGTGATACATTCCCACTGACAAAGAAGATGTTTTGCGAAGAAGGCAATTGAATATTTCTGGCTTGCAGAAGGGCAATCTGCATGTGTGATTCAACTCAACTGGTTTTCTGCATGGGTTCACAGACTTGGAAATGGTCCTTACTAATGTGTGTTAACACCGATGAGCCGGCAGTCATTTTAATTATGCTGCACTGAGGTGCTTATTATGAGTAAATCGCAAAAGTCTTCAGTAACTATAATTAGCTTTTGCAGTATAATAAATAAAGAAGGCCTTCAATTTTCAAAGCATGCAATCATTTTATTTTATTCATGCAAATCATGCTTTCTGGAACCACAATTGTGCTTTGATTCATGTAACTACTTTCTTCATCCATCGTGCACACAATTACATGCCGGTTACTGCACTGTGTCCTACAGAGGGCAGAGCTTTAGGCTTTAGTTAATGTTTCATTCCATGTCTCAGTTCACTGTGAGTATGACCGCAGTCTCTCTGCCTGAGTATATTGATCCAGCGCCAGACTCCTTGCAATTCTTGGGTTAGTAACAGTTCTTTCCAGTCACCCTTACCTGAATTGGAGCCCTTGTCTGTTCTGTTGCTCTGGGACCGTTCTTTACCACCATGGAAAGTGCACATAGCATTTCCCCTAAGGCCTAGAAACTACCTCTGCACCTTCATGAAAATTGGTTACTATTAGTGCTATGTTCTGGGAGGTTTGTTCTTCTCTGAAACACCGGGGATGTTTTGCTTAACATGTAGGATACACATGCCAATTACTTTGACTCAAGTGTCATACACCTTTCACTGAGATCTTATGTTGCTGCTACAAGATGTCTTAGAAGTAAAGTGATATCTAGAATATTATCTCTTGCTAATTATGGTTCAGAAGAGGACTGCTTATCTGTATTCTGCAGTGACAGTTTCTCTGGCCCTCTGCCATGCTGTAGCAGACCTGTTCTCATGGGTGATCAGGGAAGGCACAATGAGTGGGATACCTGCTGTTCTCAGTTGCCTTCTTTACAAAATGTGCCTTTGTCAGTGGGAACGTATCACACAGGTCTGCTTGCAATGTGGTGGTGAAAGAATCCAGGAATCATGTCCAAGATCACAATTTTTCTGCATTAGGTTAATGAGCAGTAGTTGTGCTTGGTTAACTTTTTAGCTGTGATGACCAGTGAGTCAAGACAAATTTAGAGGCTACAGGCGACCTGTAGCTTTAGAATTATTCATCCGAATAATCCAAATTACCTAACTATTAATTTCAAGTAAGAGAATATTTGCTAAAATCAATTCTGAAATTGAAAGCTTTGTAAAGGTAGTGAAAATACAATAACATGGTATATTATTGGTATATAACATGGTGCAGTTGAAGATCAGGCTTCTCTTGTGCCAGGTACTCAAAAAGATTGTGTTTACGGTTATTGTAAGGAAGTATCATGAAAATGCGGAATGGTGCCAACATTGGTAAAGGGAGTACCGAATTCAAATTTAGGTCTGCATGCTTCTACACTGAGGCAAATTTGGTTCCTGACTATATCACCTGTTTGAGTTGCATGGAGTGCAGGACTGTATTTAAATGAGCTCTTTATAAAATGCTTCTGACTTATCAAGGCTTGTCAAAATTATTAATGTGTGTTAACTTTTCTTGAGTTAGCAGTAATTGTGCTCTGTGTGTTTCATATTTCCTGCCAAGCTATTTTAGGTCAGACAGCACAAAGGGATGGTGCTGAGGAAGGGTTTGCTGTTGAATTCTTGGTCATGCAGAGGATGCAGCCCTACCCAGGCTCCATGGGAGGCATGCAAAGGACATGTGTAAATGACAGACAAACTCACTGTGCCTTTTACTTTTAAACAGAAGTGTGATGGTGTTTTTTGGATGCCCACAGGAGGTTACTGTAAAACTTGTCACTGGGTGTCACTGTTACTCCACAGGAACCCGGGGGACTGTGGATTTCTCTGGCCTCAAATTACAAAGGTCTTAAAGGCCTTAAGTACCAGTGGCAGAGACCCTTAGCATTGTTATGAATGTAGAACCAGCTATATATAAGGAATACACTACAAGGGCATTTGCTTAGTCTGCCAGCAGTGCTTATGAACTCAGTGTTTCGTGACATGCCCATGTTTGAGCCCTGCGTGGTATTTCCTGCTGGTTTTTTGCATTGCTGAGACTCGTGGAGAGCTGCTCCCTGTCATCTGTGTGTGTCAGTGCTCAAAAGACTCTAAATCTTCACATCATGCAAAGGAAAAGTGAAAGTGTTGCTAGAGGACATCTCACCCATTCCTCTGCCCCAAGTTGGTCAGTTATAAACTGTCCCTGACTAATATGTTTGTAAAAGCAGCACTGATGGTCATTTTTATTGGCTATCTTTTCCAGTACTTAATCACTCTTCTCAGAGAGTTTTCTTAATAACAAACCTTGATATCCTTTTCTGGAATTTAGTTGTTATGTCTTCTTCTGTCTAGCAGGAACTGAGAATTAAACCTTCCTTTCTGATTTACTTCAGACTCTTAAAAGGTTGTTTTGAGGGGCTGGAGTGTGTTTTAAACTTTCTTTTAAGATAACAATCCAATAAATATGTAAATCAGAAGGGTATGGAAGTTTACAAGACTAGCCATGGCATCTTCTCAAGCAAAATAATATACCGCAGTTCTTACAAAGTAAAAACCATGCACACTATTAAAATGTTGATTTTATCTTTATTTTAGTAAAAGAGGGGGGTGAATCAAAGGAAATAAAAATTTTTATTTAGTATTTAAAAAAATCTTGCTGGCAATTCAAGCACTGAATTATTTTCACTCAGATGAGACACCTCCCTCTGTCTCCATAGTACTAACTATTTGGCTCTGTTTTTTCCTGTCTTATTTTGGATTGGGGCATTTTTCCATATCCTGTAGTGTAGTATATCACATTTCAGAAGAAGGATGGAGGAAGATTTCTTCAACTGTTGTGTAGTACTAGAGCATCTAGTAACGTGAACACCGTCAGGATTTCATTCAGAGTGTCAGCAGGTCAGTTTATCCCCCTGGTATTTTTCTGGCCACTCAGTACAGTTGATGTTGAAAATCCTTTGCAAAATGGAGTAGTGCTTTCAAGTAAGGCTTCTGTGGGTCACCAAGTAGAGAGCTACTGGGAACTGCTAGAATTGGGATTTCTGAACTGGTTTGCACCCTGGTTTTGCAGCACACAAGTTATGTGAAGCAGCATCAAGAGGCCTGTACATACCAAACCTTGGGACTCCTTTTTCAAAGGTAGGGCGTTTTGCCTTTGTTGTTGTTTTCAAGACTTGTAACCATCTTGATAAGAACCCATAAATATTGGCTACTGGCTCTGAGAGTACTTGAAATACTTCTCTATCTGCAGCTTACTGCATACACTATAGCCCTGATGTAATAAATGCAATCACAGAATTCAAGAAATGCTTACAACACCCCAAACTGAAATTTTACAGTTGTTTCATGACATCATGGGCCCATGATATCACTTCAAGACAAATTCTTCACTTAAACTGGCATGCCAGTGATATCAGAATCTGAGTCTTTATCATAATAAAAGTTTCATTTTCACCTTTACTTTTAGAATTTCCTTTTTTATTATTATGTAGACGCAGGAGGTATTGCACAGAAAAGATGTAAGTAGCGTTTTGAGGTGGCTGGAGGGATTTTTACCACTAGAAAAGAAAAAGGTAAACGTTTAAACAAGGTATAGATTTCTGTGCAAAGAGGTCAAACCTGCTTAGTTAAATTACTGAAGTCATTATACATAGTTACATTTTATCTTTTCCTTAAGGTCAGATATTTGCAGGTCATCTTCTGGAACTATGAGTCTCGGGCCGGACTGATGAAGCCAGTGCTGTGATGGTCAACTAATTGTCCATAACACTTGCCAAAAACCTTCTAGTTAATTAAATGCAATGTTTGTTGTTACTATAAATGGACAGAAGCTTTTATTTCTTCCCTGTTAATCATTCTGCATTTATCAGCATTGGTTGACTCTTGAGATTTCCTAGTTTACTGAGGAAAATTTAAATTAATTTCTCAGAAAAGGGGATTAGTACCAGCATTGTTGTCAGTTGCATTGACAGCTGATGCTTTTTTCACAAGCATATTAAATTGACCTCATTAGTTTTTGCATTCAACTCCTTTAAACACAAAAGATTGTTTTTCAGCAGGAGCCAATCATGTTAATTACTTCTGATCATCCTGCATATTCAAACGCCGTTGCCTGTTTTATGGACAGCAAAAATAAACACCATATCTTTTTAATAATTTTAAGTGGGTCACTTTCAGGACTGTATTAGTTTTAAATAAATTATCATATTGTTGGGGGCCATGGGCAAAAGCTTTTTATTAGTAATGTGACATTAGGGGTTTTGTTTTTTAAGGAAAAAAAATTTGTTTATGAAATCACTATCAGCCAACCACTTTAAAGATATGATAGTATATCTTGTCTGGTTTCTAGGAATTCTACATACTGGGGGAAGGTAAAAAGCCATTTTTTACTTGAAAATGGCATAATTAGCAATTTGAGGTTCCCAAACTAGAGAGAAAGCAAATCATAGTAAGGGATATAAGTGAATAATGAGGGATATAACTGACAGAGGGTAGAAATAGATTAGATGTTAGGAAGAAACTCTTCCCTGTGTCAATGAGGAGGCCCTGGCACAGGTTTCCCAGAGAAGCTGTGGCTGCCCCATCCCTGGAAGTGTCCAAGGCCAGGTTGGACGGGGCTTGGAGCAACCTGGGCTGGTGGAAGGTGTCCCTGCCCATGGCAGGGGGCGGAATTGGATGAGATTTAAGGTCTCTTTCAACCCAAACCAGCCTGGGATTCTATCATCAGATGAACACCAGTGGAAGAAATAAGCTCTACAAAGACAATGGAGCCTGTTTTTCTGCAGCTTATGCTTCTGGCATAAAAAACATTGGTGCGTAGCATTTGTTCTGCTGTGATCAAAGGACAGATATGGTTTTTGTGCTTTCATACAAACTGAACAGTGGGGGGGAAACCTTCCTTATTTTATGCCTGCTTCCATCTCACTTGAGATATGCATTTCCATAATGCACAGAAAATTTAACAAAACCTAAGCTGAATTATCTTAACAAAATATTAATTCATGGTTTTGGTTATGTGCTTTGGGGGGAGACTCATTTTTGCAGTTGTTCCTCAGATATTTGAAAGATATTGTCAAGAAAGAGTTTGGGACTGTTTATCTTTCTTTGAATTGTAAGAGGGGAGTATTTTTCTTCCCATAGACACACAGACATTCACAGACACCTTTTAAAAGATAAGTGTATACTTTTAAAATTAACATATATTTTTCATGGACACAAAAAAAAAAATTTTACCACAGAAATGTTCTTGTCAAAATAGTTTGGTTTTTTTTGGCCTTCTCGTTCTCCTACATAATGCATCTGATCTTTGAGGTATACAACTCTATCCACTTTTCACAGCAAGTTGCAAGTGAGGAGGAGAAAAACAAATTAAAATTCTATTCACATTTTATTAAAAGGTGGTTTTGACTCTTCGGTTAGATGATGTATTCTGCACTGCTGATTTTATCATCAGACCTGCTGCTGTCCAGGCTGCATTTGTTTAAATAGAATAGGTTTTAAATTCGGCTCTCTGAGAGTTTGGCAATTCTGTGTGTTCTGTCTTTTTCCTTGTGGTTTCTCCCATGTTGCTTCAAATTGTCATTTGTGCACTCTGTGAGATTGCACAAAACTCCCTCCAGTATCATCTGTGAATTGAAATTCTTCACAGAGATTTCCAGAGGGTTTTCAGTTTAGCATCAAAAAATTTTTTTTACAGTAGCTAGTTTTAACTCTTGAATCTGTGAATTAAAAATTGATCTTACAGTATGAAGTAATGTTTTATGTTGTTATCGAAATTAAGAGGAGGTTTCTATACCAAAAGCTGCTTGATTTTGTAATATGGTGCAATACATGCAATATGCTTCAGAATTGTAACTAACATTGTCAGTAAACCTTAACATACCCGAATGTTCACAACCTCATTTTTCTCTGGGAAATACACAAGTGCTCGTTTGTGTGTGTGCACTTAGTCTAAGCGAGATGAGATATAGAGTAGGACTGATATACAAATCCATGCTTTCAACTCCTGCTCAACATACATGAATTGTATGTACAAAAGGCACAGTATAAAATAATACTTTTAATGCTATTCAATTTTAATTAAGAATCAAGAAAGAACATTACTCCATCTTTGGTGGATTCAATCCATAAAGCCTATTTACATCCTTTTTTGCTGGACATCATACAGTATTGAGCATCTGAAAAATAGCATTATTGAAATATTCATTTATGAAGTATGAAACATCCAGCTCATTTTGCTGGATATTTACTAGAAATATACTTTTCAGCTACCCAAAACTGCTATTTTGGAAACCATTGGTGACAAATGTTACAAATCCCTGCAAAGGGAACTGTTACAATCCATTATTAGTGTGACTAGAAGTCTTTTCATTGATCAAAATGTAATAAACACCTCATCTTGGGATGTGTTTAAAGGTCTATTGAAATATCACTTAAAAGAAGTGACTTTGAAGACTTCAGGCAGCTTTGGATAATCCTCGTTTTTTTTGTGTTAAAGTGTAGGAGCAATATGGTAAGCAATTGACCCTTGTGTATGTTTGCAAATACATGCATTTTTCTGCTGAGTTCTCATTGTCTTTAAAACATTGATGTACTCATGGACTTTTTTTTCAAATGGAAATGAAATAGAATTAGCAGCTTGAATGATAGTGTCACATGTAAAAAACAAATTTTAGTAGCCTAGAATACAGGAAATGAGATGAAAAATAATTTCCAGAGTTTTGTTGTTTTGGGTTTGTTTGGTTTGTTTTGTTTTGTTTTAAATGTTTACTTGATTTACACAGATCACAAAAGAGTAATCTCAAATATTCATAAAAAAAATTAATTTCTGATCTTAGATTCAGACTGACCTGTGTCTACTGCCCCAAAAGGCTTAAAATTAAATGGATATTAAAACAAAAAAACAAGCAAACAAAACTAAACCAAACAACAACAAATCATGTTAATTTGAATGCCAAGACAAATACCAAAAATTACTGGATTAGGCCAAAGCCAAATCTGTTCTAGTATTGTTTTTAGTCCTCACTCCATTTCCTGAACTCCCTCTTCACAAAATAGCTTGTTTGTTGATCTTTTTACTCCCGCTTAGTATCCCACAGCCCTGAACTATGTTTGCCATCACTTTCCAGAGTATCTGACCCGGTGTTGTTCTGTAGGTGTCTGCAGAAAGGGATGTGTGAATACTATTAAATAAAAGAATCAGACTTGACAGTTTCAGCTCGGAGGTTTTAAAATTGTGTTAGGACTGTTTACATAACTGCTCAAAGGAGGCTTTTTCCTCTTTACTTTACACTCTTTACTTTTGAAATTCTTGAAGCCATCGGCCCTTGGAGAACCCTTACACAGCACTTGTGAGGCCCTTGATTGATGAGGAGAAAAGCCCTGTTAGTGAATCATGGGGAAAACATTCCATAACAAACTGGTCTTTTAATGAGGGTCACCACTGCCTTTGCAGTGGCTGGAAGGAAAGGGATGGGGGAGAGAGACCCTGTTGTGTTGCAAAACTGTTTGAGAGATACAAGGGTGGGGGGAATGGCTCAGGCACAGACCTTTGTGTGCAAATTTCCCACCAGAGCTAAGCATCTTTTTTTTTTTTTTTTTTTTTAATTTAATGAAGCGGGTTTGGAGTCCAGCACTGGCCTAACAAGCACTTCTTCATGAATGAAAGATTTGTCTCTGGCAGGGAGGCAAGGCTCCAAACACAGTCAGCAGCAATTACTGCCAGCTCTGGCCACTTGAACAGCTCCTGAGAACAGGAGGGCACTGAGCAGGCAGGGCAGCCTGGAGGGAAGAGTGCTGGGGATGGTCGTTGCCTGTTTTAGAGCAAACTTGTCAGCCATGCACCCAAGATTTTAACTAAAGCCTTGGAAGGATTTGTCTAAAGTTGCTCATGCAGCCAGGGGATTTTCTGGCAAATGTAACACCTGTTGATATGAGGGAGCTTATAGGAACCTCTGTGATGAGAAGAGGTGATGGTTGTTGGGGTGAGGTATAATAATCAGTTATCCCAGAAGTGGTGGAGGTAATTTCACTTAAATTTAAAGGGATATATCCCTGAAGGTTATAGCAATCCCTTTTATGAATTCACTGATCTTTCTTAATTTGTAGGCTCATTTGAATGGAATTTAATGGGGACCTAATGAATTTTTTTCTATGTACTTCTGCTTTGCTTTGCTTTCCTTAGGCGCCCGTTTCTTGCTGTAGGCTTTCTCTTTGGAAAACTGAGCTCTATACACTGAGGTGAATTTTTCATTTGATAAATAGTTTAAACCAAACATCAAATCCTCAGTTTTTCATGTTAAGGGAAAACACGTGCAGCAGCAGTAATCTTGCGGCTCATATGCAGTCTGCTGCCTGTGCCCTGAGAACACCCATGCTGCCAGTTTTGCTAACCAAAAACTTTTACTTTTGGGTAAAAGTTGTTATCCAGTTGATATTCTGCAGGAAAGCAGTGTATTCCATGGCATCATCAGCATGAAATTGTGATGTGAATTGAAATTTGTGACAGGATAGTCAGTGCTCAGTGGCCGACACATATTCCACTTCCAGGTACAGTTTGCAGCGTCTGGAATATGTGATTATTTATTTAAACCATAGTAAGCTTGCTTATGTAACAATACCACTGGGTTTCCTGCTTGTAATCGGTTCTATTTCACTCTCTAAATGTCCCAAGACTTCTTGCCAGGATACAGAACAATTCTGTGATGCAGTTCTGCACTGTGTCCCTCCACTCTCAGAGAAACCAAATGCTGACTGAAATTGCTTCTTTTTACTCAGGTTTATGAATGCAGCTTCTTGGGTTGGTTGCAACTTGGGTTGGTTCCTGTCAGTTTAAAGCTCTGACAATACCATTTAAAAATTGACAAGTCATACAATGAGCTGCCTGATCATCAGCTTGATGCAGACAATAAGAAGTTTCTTTGGGGCATTTTTGCAAGCCCATCAGAGTAAGAAATACAGCTCTGTATGTTAATGTAACGTTTTATCTATATAGTGCTTTCAAATTTTTTCCTATTAATGGTTATAACACCCTCAGAGTGTCAGTCAGGTGTTTTTCACCCAAGGTGAACATTTAATTGGTTTATTTTAGTTCAGTTTCTGTAAAAGATTTTTGTGATAGTATTTCTTGTGGTTATATCATCATCTAATAAAACAAAAGTTCAAGTTTTTATTTTAAAATGGGAGGAAATGTGGCAGTGTTTACCAGTATGTTCCCAGAAAAATAGTACATCTAGTTACTGATATGTTTTTTGTAAGTATTAAAAAATTCTTTCAGGTTTCCAGATTTTTTTTTTTCCCCTAACTGTGCACTTATGGATGAATGTCTTTTGAGAGGCCTACTTGTAGTCCAATTACTATCCTCAGAAAAGCAGCAGAGTGTCAGTGTGTACTCTTTCTTTTTTAAAAGTACTCTGCAGGTATGTCCTCTTGAACATACCAAACAATTCTGAAGCTTTCCTTTTCCACTAAGTAGTGTGTTAAGTCTCGTCCACATAAACAAATTTTTGGCACATTAAGTAAATACTCATGGCAGGCAGTTTTCCAGTAGCAGCTATTTCTTTTCTATGTCAGTGTGCACAATATTGCAATGTGCTGGTCTCAACTGATCACTGCTGTTCCAGCTGAGAAACAAGACATTTTTTTTCACAGCCATGATACACTGTCCATTTTCTTAATCGCAAATTTCAAATAATTTAGAAAACTTTTTATTTCCTTTTTCAACTTTTTTTCAACCTGTTGTTCTTTCTATTTGTTGTTCTGTGCTCTGTGTTAATGTTGATGCTGTGCTGTGTAATATCTTACCTCAGGCATTGGAGAAGCAAGAAAGCACATGCTCTCTGTGGGGTCTGAGGGCAGAAGTCTCCTTGTTCCCCTGGTCATTCTCCGGGGATTTCAGTGAGAGGGGAATGTGAGGTAACAATTAACTTCTGTTCCTCCTCAAATGCCTAATCTCATCAGTGGATCCACCGAGAGGAAATTCTAGAAGTGGACAAACTTTTACCTTTTTTGCTTGTTTTGAATAGGTAGATGAGGAAAAACTTTTCAGTACCTGAAAAGTTTGAGATGTGAGGACTGAAAAGAAGAGGCAAAACTGGGAAAGCCTCTGGAAGCAGGATGGTAAATTTGAGTAATTTAATCAGTGGTTGCACAGGGTGGGGAAGGAACTGATGTAATCTCTTCTTTTTATGAAGTTTAACTGCTAGACTGCTTTTCATATGAACAGAAAAAGATAGGAAGCATTTCTACTCAAATGTGAGAGCCCAGGATTGCTGTGTGTATGTCTCCCTTGTTGCAGAGTAGGAGGACTTTTGTCTTGAATGCTAACACAGTATTTCTGGACTGGCAGGATACACCCTCCAAAGCCCAAATTGTAAGAGTTAGGATTTTCACAAGTAGAAGAAGGGCCAGTTAGAGTGCTTCTTGGAATTTCCTAAAGGTTTCAGGTTTTTAATATAAACAGTGAATTACTCAGAATAGTCACTGAATTGTTTTATTTTTGTAAATAAATTCTGCTTATAAAATGCTCGGTATTTTGTAAAGTTAAAAATAAAACTCCCACATGTTTCTGGCACCTTCAGCAAGGTTAATGAGATTTCATATGTAAAACAGAATGTTCCCAGTAAAAACGAAGTATATATTATTTCTTTTAGTTTTATTCATGATATATTTCTACTTCATTTAATAGATAAAATATTTGAGGTGAGAAAGTGTTGTAATAAATTTGTTATCACAATGAGGTTATGCCTTGTCAAACAGCCTTACAAAGAAAAAAAATTGACTTTCCTTCAGCATAGGCTTAAAATGACTGTGCCTCTATTAACAAGCTTTTATTTTAATAAATATACACAGGAATTATCTAGTGTGAAACCTTTTTCCTCACGGTAAGTGCATTTCACTTGTGCTATAATTTTAGGTACCTTCTCAACACTGAAAGGACATAGTAGGAATCATGGAATGCACCTATGTTCACAGAATTGAATAGACTTTCTTTTTTACCAAATATGAAAAACTTAATATATTTCAGTAACTCTGACTTGTGCTAATCCTTTTTATTTTGGTTTACAGCCTGTCCAGAATCAATACAGGACTACTCTGAATGTCCTACAGGTACTCCAAATTCTTTTTGACAGCTCCTTCAGGAAAACAGATCTAGTCTAGCATGTAATTAATGCTGACGATTCCACTCTGATCTTTTCACTCCTATAATGTGCATCTCTGACTGAGAAGGAGATAATAGACAATCATGTAAGGAAATCCTTGATTATGGCTTGATTGAGCTTGTGTGAGCTATAGAGAGGTGGTGTTGTCATGGTTTCCAAGCCATTTAACGTATGACATTTTTGCACAGACAAGACATTAGATAGCCATCCAAAAAATTGTAATTTGGATTATGTCCAATCCCCCTTTGAATGTCAGATCAGGTTCATTTTCATAGAAAATCAGTAACCAAAAGCTATAAAAACTATCCTGTCTTCCATAAAATTTGCAAAACAGAGGACTTGACTGGGAAGAAAAAATTCTGCCATCCAACACAAGAAGCAGATTTCCAGTTTTTAGCAATGCATATGGGTAAAAATTCCAAATCTTCTCAGCTTTTAGTCCTCATATCAATAATTGAATTGCAATTAAAAAATTAAAAATATCCCATTACTCTGGGATCAGTAAAAGTGTGCTGAAAATTCACAATCTCAGTATCTCAAACCAGGTTGAACTTTCAATAAAACACTGTTTAAAATAGAGGGGAAAGAATCTCTGAAGGTGATCTGGTCCAATCCACTGCTCTGAGATGGTCCAAAGTTGATCAGGCTGCTGAAGGGCCTTGTGAAGTTGAATTTCCCTGTATGGGGTGAACTGTAGGGATAATACAATACATTATTAACCCTACTTAATATAGATCCCTTTCAACACAAAGTGTGCACAGTGAACTTGCTGCTGTATAATTTCTGTATTTTGAGAAATTAGCTTCATGCTCTGCATGAAGACTGTGATGCTTATCTGTGTAGCTGAGTGAAAGTGTAGGGAAGGGGAGGACTCTATGAAAATGGCATTTTTACAAGAAGAGGAAAACCCCTACATTCCTAGATAAAAGTCCTAGTTTTTTATATTCCTGACACCTGATTTCTCTAAAAGGACTTAAAAGCTTCAACTGTATTTACCAGTAAGGAGACAGCGTTTTGAGTATGGCAAGTTTGCTCATTCTGTCCTAATATGTCATTTTACACTGAAATGAGTCTTTGGCCAAGTGTTATTTATTTTGTGACAGGATGGTGTACGCCTAAACGTGACAGATTTTTGCCAGTGTATTGAGACAAGTAGCTCTTGTTGTTTTCCCAATTGTTTGCAGTGTTCCTAAGCATGAAGAAGCACCTCGCCCTTGGTACTGTCCTTTTTTGCCTTTGGAAAAACCCAGAAGTCTCTTTGTCTGAATTTTAAGAAACTTGATCCAAAATATTGGGGCATTTTCTGTGTCCACAGACATCAGTGTAGTTCTGGAAATATTTTCCAACAGTAATTTTTTTAGAGCCAGCAGAGGGAGCACAATAAAAAAGTAAAAACTTACAAATATTTCTACTTGTCTGTAGTCTAATTTAAAAGAGTACTTTAGATATGTCAGTGTTGCAAGTCCGTTTTACTGGTAAGTGAAGTGCATAGTGAGGTAGGGGAGCATAAATACAGGAAATAGAAAGGCAGGGACAAGGCTGATTTTCAAAACAAGAAATAATGTTCCTAGTTTTCTTAGCTATCACTGAGAATACACAAATAAATGACAATATTTTGTGCTGGAATACTAGAAAATCTAATGCAGCTGCTCTAGTAATGCGGTAGCCTGTAGAATCCTTGTTAAATCATGACAGAAATGCAATTTTTACTGACTTAAAAGTATGCTTTACTCGTTTAATCATTTGGGAAAATAGAGAGATAGCATGTAGCATCTTTTGTGAGGAGGATGTCTTCTGGTTATACATGCACATAGAGCACAGTGAAGACTTTAAGTCTGACTGTTGCTTAAAGCTTATGGACAAAATTGTAGCCATATTCTACTGAATCTGTTCCTTCGGTTTCAAAATTTTTCTCAAACCAGTAGTCATTGCCCAACTTTTTGTTTTGCATTTGAGTGACTCATTAACTGGTACTGCTGTAATGCATAAGGAAAATAGGAAAGAAAAAATAATTCCTGAAGTAACGGAATTGGTCCTCATGTGTTTCAGTGTTTTAGTCCCTTAAACTATAAGGTTCTTTTTATGTACCCTTTTTCAGTGCCCACCTATGAGGCCACTGGCATGGCTGGTAGAACTGTTAATAGTTTTTATGCCGTTATTGCCATTTAGCAATGAAGCATCTGCCTCTCAGTGACTGACAAGCACTCCCAATCCTGCAGAGAATCAGAATGATTTGCAAGTAGTTACACCTTCTCCTGCTCTTCAGATATTGTTAAATTTGATACATCCATTGGAGGCAGCACCACAAAGTATCACTGTCAGTTGAGTAGTGGGAGAACAGCTATACATGATAAGGACTGTGGTTATGAGTACCTCATTTAGACTGGGTTTGATTACTTAGGCTTCCCTAGTAAAGTCAGTGTTGTGGAACTTGAAAGGTGGCCCATTACTTAGATATTTCTCTTTACGTCTGCATCCAAAATTTACCAGAGTTAACTGAAGATCTGCGGCTATAACAGCTTGTGTTAACCTAATCACAATAGTGGGTTGGCTCAGCAGTTTGAAATTCAGCATCACTGCTACTCCCTTCTGGAACAGGCCCACTGCCATTCTCTAAGTGCACTGTAAAGCCTTCAGTCGTGATTAATGGTCAATGTGTTGATTGCTTTAATCCAGCATGTCAGTTATCTGCCTCTGTAACACCTTCTTTCTACTGTCAAGCTTGTTGGGATCTGTGTGCCTGGTTTGGAGCCTGAGGCATTTGGCTTTTTAGCTGTGAAGATAGGATTTGCAAATTAAATGGGAGAATGCTAATCACTTAATGTCCTTGTTTGTTCCTTTTTAAACTTTGTGGACTAGACAGTTAATCAATTATTTGAAATGATTCCTGCAGTGCTCATATATGAACACGAGCACCCCAAGAAAAGTCAGTGGGCAATCTTGTAATAAGTTTGTGAGGTGGGTAATTATTTCATTTCTCACACAGTCTTGGCAACTATAATACACTGGCTGCCTGTGTGCTGATGGTTATTTCAATTTACTCGAGTCATAAGTAATATATGTGTTTTTGTCTAACTGTAGGATGTACTCTGGAAATCTTGCAGTATACTTAAAATTGCTGGGAATTATCTGAGTAGTTCTCTGATTTTTCTAAACTGCATACTAATCATACATAACTCTTACAGGTTCTGGTAAAAGCAGTCAGAATACTCCAACGAAATTAGTCCTGTGTGAACTTCTGAAGATTATCCAGTTCACCTGGGTTAAAGCAGAGCTGCTGACAGGATTTTCACTCACGGTGTCCACAAACAGGCAGTGAAGCAACTGTTATAGTCCAGAGAGATCCAGTGGTTGGAAAAATCAACCAGATCAGAAGAAAGCCTTGGGGCTTTTCCCAGCTGCTCAGTGAGATAGTTCATGGTGCGTTTTTCCCCACTCCTTCTAAGGAGTCAGGTGCTGTTTGCAGCTATCATGTAGCTATGCAAGGTTATTGCAATACCATGTCATTCCATCTTCAGTGTGAGTATGCCACTAAAACTATTGTAATATGAAGGCATTACAGACATTATACGAAGAACGTGATACTGTGCACTTCTTGCACATCCAGTCCACAGTTCACTCTTTTTCTACAACAGTGTCCTGGGCAAAGACACCAAATTCATATTACTGGCCCTTCACTGAAAGAATTACCAAGAAAGAAGACAACACCATGAGTTTCATAGTTAAATGCATATTCCCTTATCAGCTATCCTCTTAAGAAAACCAGCAGTGATTACACACAAGCTGGGTGTGTCAGGGATTGAGGGGAACAGAGTGGCAGATGTGGGCTGCTCTGAGTCCTGTCAGGAAGGAATGATTAATGAACACCAGCTTCAGCTGAGGCTAACCTTTGGAGAGCCGAGCAGGACATCTGCAGAACTGTCAGAGCTTGACAAGGACAGAGCTGAACAACCAATTATTCCACCATCACTAAGGTGGGCTGTCAGTTTAATCCCAGACATTCACTTAGGCAAGGACAGGGAAATTTCTCCTTTACATAGCAGCACTGTTGAGACCTTAACTATTTCCACGCTGCTGAGGGGAGCCATGGGGCAGCATCATGTACACAGGAGCTCCTGCAGATTGAGCAAGGGTGGAGTAGTCAGAGACCTCGCGTTAAGCGCTGTTGTGCAAAGAGTTATAGTAGTTCTCTACTGAACTGTAACGACACGTGGGAATTCTTGCGACTTCAGAAAACAGTGAATACAAAACTGAATATTCTGCAGACACCCCCATACTAGTCACTGATGTTGTCAAAGTTTAGTTGTGACAAGAAAGACTGGTAATTGCTAACACATTCTGACTGGGCCATGGTGAGCTGTGTTTGTCCTTCACAAAAAGGCCAAGTGTTGTCCCAGGATGGGTGGCAACAGCTAGTTCAGAGACCTGCAGTGTTTATAAAGACAACTGGGAGCCTTTCAGTTGGCTGAGTGGGAGCCAGAGTCAAATAAGAGTGGGAGGGGACCCTCTAGTGCAGAGTTAGCTGCAGACATGCACTACACAAAAAACATCTGGGTCCTCCAGTTTCTGTTTCACTCTAAAACAGTCTGTTTAATTTTGTCATGCATTTCACAGAACTGTCACAGATACCTTCAGTGCTAACAGAAAAAGCCAAGTGGATGAGAAAAAAGTGCAGCCTGGGTGCATCTCTGGAGGAAGCCATAGCATGGCCTGGTCTTGTTGATTTTTTTCTTTTCTAAGCTCTTTATGTGCTCAATGAACACAAAAAATGTAACTGCCACTGTACCTCTCTCTCTGGATTCTCCCTGTAAACCTTGATTTTTACCATCTTTAATTACTTCATAATCTTTTTTATCTGGGAAACGCACTGATGTCATCAAATGAGGATATAAAAAGACCTGAAAATTTTGAAGTAGAATCTTCAGTAAAATAGAACAAATCTTATTCTCTTATGGTTAATTTTCTGTGTATATTTGAGAAGTTTTTACTGAAAAAAAGATGATAAATTCTGTCTGTTTTACACCTGTCTAAATATATTTTCAGGTATATATCTATTATGCAGAAATTTTGCTAATGAACTCCTAGTTGAAGTTTGGACATTTACAGCAGTGTTCTAGGTAGCAGAGAGCTTATCTGAATGAAGATCAAGTGCTTTTTTGTGGAATTATATTTACAGATTGACTCTGGTACCTGTCAGCTGGAAAAAAAACAGTATACCTATCATGGTATTAAAATAGGAGACATATTAAAATATAATGCAATATAAACCAGCAGTTTTAAAATAGCAGAAAATGTTGGATCTCTGTCAGGGCAGCTCTGCTGCACCAGAAGTTGAGAAAATCTGCTCCAAAAGTCTGCTAAAACAATAATACAGAGACTAATACTTTAACCATACAAATGTTTCTTTACGTGGTAAATTTTATCACTGTGTGAATTTTCGTGTATGTGCAGCATTTACTTCACTGCATCCTTGTTCCTGTTTGGGAAACATAGGAAGGAAGAAACATCTATTGAAAGGATGGAACTAGATGTGCATACACCAAGAACTTGCAAAAATTCCCAGCATAGCAGGTGTATTGCACAAAAATGTTCTTTGAGGCCAGGAGATATGCAAAATTTGTTCTTCAATTTCAAATGGTGTCAGTGCTCTTGTAGAAGGTGGCATTCAGTGTGGTATGTCAGGGAGGCTGCAAGGGGAACAGGTTTGAATATTGATTATTTGATGCTGAATTGCAACCCAGAAATGTTGAAACAGCATGTATGCAGAGCAGTGCTTTCAATGCTGAGGTTAAGGCCAAAGTGATTACTCTTCCTGCTTAGAAATGGATTAAATCTGAAATTTCAACATTAACTTCCTTTACCCTGCAAGACTCATTTTGCAGAATGAATCTGTTGGTTATCTTCTATGTTAGTTCAGGTTTTTAAGGGTTTTGTTTGTTCGGGTTTTCTTCATTTATCTTCCTTCTACATTTCCCTTCTGGGTTTGCAGAGCACACAGTATTTGTCATGGTCCAGACTGGGCCTTTATTGCAATAGAGCAACAGAAAAAAAAGCAGAAAATAACAACATTTTTGTTTTAATTACACTTTCTAAAATTAGTTGTAAAATTATAACAATTGTGAAATATTATTCATTTTAGCCAAAGTTAATTGTCTGAGGACATGAGCTATAGACACATGGTACTTTGGTCTAGAACTTCCTACCTCATGGACTCTCTTTTTGTAATTTTTGCATTAAAGAATATCACGTAGAACTCAAAAACTCTGCTGCCATTGAGAAGAGTGGACAAGCTTCTTATTAATTACTACTGGGAAAAGTTGACTTAAACATTCCTAAATGAATAAATAAAGTAAAATCTATTGATCTACTCCACAGGTTGCTTGCTGGCCTTCTCTTTTTTGACAGGAAATGATTAATATAGAGGCTGCTTTCTTCAGTCTTGTTAATAAATATTCACAGAGACATCCTACAGAGAGATCAGATCCCAATTCTGGAGACATCAAGTAGCTTTGAAATGTGAACCTGAGCCATGTGGAGGGTCTTACCAGTAGAAGATAATCAATTTGAACAAAAAAAAAAATTATAAAGTTTGTTTCTTAACATCTAAATCATTAATCCAGGTAAGGGGTATTTTGCCACCACTTTGAGAAGCACATGACAGAGGAGGTTGTCTTGAAAGATACAAAACTGTATATATCTAAATAAAGGAAATATGAAAGAAATTGTGTGGATTAATGAGGTGTGCATTAATGAGGTGTACATTAATGAAGTGAGCTACGTCTAGTAGGTCCCCAGTCCAGAAAAGATCATTCCCTTGGTTCTTTCTGTGTAGCATGGTTCTTCCAGATGAGGTAATGCTGCAGTTTAGACAGCTGCAATCACAACATTTTTTTAGTAATTTATTAACATGTAATAGAATTTACTCTTGCAACTAAAATAAATGCACTTGGGAACCAAAATGGCTTTTGGATTATAGCTTTTCCAAGCATTGAACCTAGAATTAATCACTGGGATACAGAGATTACTTCTTTTCTGTAGGTTAAGCCTAGGAAGAGACAAAAGAAAATATTTGTTGGTTGACCTCTGGCCCCAGTACAAAATATAGGGAGAATAGTGATGAATCTCCAAAGCCGCTGGCATAGTAAAGTGCTTGGTATTCTATGAAAAAACCATCATGTATTCCCTAAATAGTTCTTTTTGTTTTCCAAAGTTCTGAAAAACTCACTTTATTGAAATGCATGTTGTTGCATCGATTTTTCTAAAATACACCTTGTTATCTTTTCTTTGGTAATTGGTGACTGGTAATGACTTTGGCAATTTAACATGTTCTTGCAGACACTTTTCCCATTCCCCCAGATAACTGAAGTCAGGAGAGAGGGCCTGTCTGTCAATCTCTGATGCCTGTCAACCTGCTTGATTGATAGGTTTTTGTCCCACAATAGAGACCATTTCTGCAGCCCCCGTTCTGTTATTTTCTTCTTTCCTAATACTTGTGGGGGATGGTGTTTGCTTTATAATCTGTGTTTAAAATCCAACTTGGAATGAGGCCAGTTCCTAAGAAATTATCACAATAAAGTCTTCTTAGCTTTACATCAAGAAAATTCTCTGGAGAGTTTCATAAGCTGTGATTCCACCTTTCAAAATTACCTTTTTGCTCAAAACCTAAGCTTCATTGTTCCTGCAGAATCCCCTTTAAAATCCAACAAAGAGGCTGTGAGGTCTGCCTAGTATGTTTTGATATAAGAAAAGTAATTTCTCTCTGCTTTGCTTTATTTGTGAAGTTCTTCCTCGTAGAATAACTGGCACAGAAAATTTTGTGTGTAAGAAATGTAGGCAAAATATATGAGCCTGGGAGCAGGGAAAGGGAGGGACATTTGCATTATGAGGAAAAACTCTGAAATAGGAAACAAAGTAAACTTCTAAAAGGAAAGTAATGTCATTGTTCCTCTCCAAAATTATGCATTCTTACAAGCATTCTAATGACCTTGGCATTAACTCAATTAATTGTGAATTAGGATTGTGCACTAGGATTGAGTTGTGCTTAAAATTAAAGACTTTTTTGATGGAAGAAGTGGATGTGAGAACTATCTGTGGTTTATCTATTTTAAAAAGTTCCTTAGATTTTGTGGAAAAATAATTTTGTTCAAAAGCTATTTTTAATTGTTTTTAATAAAAAAACTTTAATTTTAAAACACTGTACAAAGAATGGCAAAAATCCATTTTATGCTTTCCCATTTGAACACAGAGAAGAAGCTTATAGACACACACAGAAATACCCATCATGTGGATTTCTTGCAGTCATGAGAATGAGGAGGCAAAGTCTGGCTTATGCTCTCAGTGGTAGCAGCCTGATGCACCAGGTCTGTGGACATCACCTCTTGATCCTGCTGGACAGGGCTACAGCATATGCTTTCTGCACATGTGGAATTGCCATACGCTTTCCTAAACTGAACAGGTAGGACAGTTTTAGAGGCCAGATTCTCATCTGTCTCAATTGCCTAGAACAATAATTCTACCTGGCATGGCTGTGGTCTCTAAATTATGTTTGAGTCATCACATCGCTGGTGCTACCAGCCCTTCATTTGCAGATGTTTTCTTTATCTACAGCAATATCTCTTCTGTTATGCCCTACTGAATTTTGTGTGCAATTTCATTCATTCCCCAACCTCCCATTTTTCTTAATGATTACAATAACAGTACTAATTGCTTTTCAGATTTATTTATAATGTGTCTGTATTCCAAGATGCAGCATGTGGGAACTCTTGTTGACTCCCTATGCAGTTTGAGTTTTTTTGTATAACTGCATGAGATCTTTTTTCTTCTGAACTAAGCAGACCCAGATTCTAATTATGCATTGCAGTTAATTCCTGCTGGTCTGGCACCATTTTTGTGAGCTATCTTTGAATTCTTTCTCTTCCTGCTGTGTTGTTTCTGAGATAAAGCAAACAAAAATGAAACCACTATTCTGGGCAAGGCCATAATATTGATTTCAACAGTGGCATTATTATTAGCACTGTTGGTTTCTGTCTAACTCAATAGTTCCGTAGAGTTTTCTCACAGTGTTGCCAAAGCTGTTGCTCTCAATGGAAAACTCTGAAAGGTAGCCGGGAAAAGGTGAATGTGTAATGTTAAAAAGATACAGACACCAGTGGTTAGTAAGAGATATACAAGTAAAGGATCTAATTACAGGCTTTTGTCAGAAGAGTTCATGAAGTAAAGGTCCAGAGATACTGGGAGAAAGATGAATGAACACTAGCTGGTAAGTAAAGATATTCATAGGAGAAATCATGTGTCTGTACTCAGAATATGATTGTTAGTGGTTGGAGCTCCAGTATCTCATGTTGGAAAGTGATACTTGGTCTAACACAGGCATCTTCAGCAGTGTCAACGTTCTGACTTGTGCACTGTGATGGGTTGTGTCATCCTTGGATGTGTGTCCTCAGCTCTTAATTATCTACTGGGGTTTTCTTTACATAACCAGAAGCCTCCATCACATTCCACAAACTGACAGCCTCAGTTCTGAAATAACTGTAAATTACATCAGTTTAAGTTAAATCAATATGTTTCATAAAATTTAACATTGGCTAAACAACTGTGACAGTTCATAGCAACCTGGACTTCCCATGAACTACTGTAAGGCATAACTGAAACATCTGATGTCTTTGCTAGTTTCTCGCTCTGCATCATTCTACACTCTGGCTTAGATGCTCTGTGTCTTACATTAATTTCTTGCAGAATGTGCATTTACTGATTGTCACTGTGTGAAACACGATGATGGAAGCCCTGATTTTACATAAAATGAATATACTGATAAATTTACTTGTCTGTTATGTCTAAGGATACTAATAAGTTGATTTTGGGGGCAAATGAGAACTTGTAAGGTCTAGTGAATATTTACACCATCGCTGCATTTTACCACCTGATAATGGGAACACCAACTTAAGTTCCTTCACGTCTCTAATTGGCACCACCAGAGTCTTTAATTACATTTCGTCAGATATGTCAGACAATAAAAATCTCAGAGAAAATAACAAGATGTTGGTGATTCTGCTGGAGTGATCAGTTGCTCTGATAGACACTTTCTTTGAATACTACACTCCTAAGTAATAAATGCCTGCAAAAGTCTTTGAGAACTAACTTTAAAACAGATCCAGCTCAAAACCAGATTTTTCCTATTTTCCTCTCATTTCATCAACTGTGAAAAGAAAAAGAGACACAAGCTTTTTATTTTATTAGGTGTTTTCAAACTATGTTTCAAAGAGGAAATATAACTGGGAAAAAATTGTTTCTCTTTGTCATAACAATCCAGATTTGTAGGTAACTGGAATGGTGTTCATCTCTTTTGATCTGGGCATCTAAAAATTAGGCGTGTGCTCTCAGGCAGAATTCTGGGCTACTTGTGTCTTGAAAACAGAAGGATACCTCCTGAAGGTAAGACATTCTGTCTTACAGAAAGGTTCCAAAAGGAATGAAACAATTTACCCAGTCCATCTCAGTTGCCTATTCTCTGATCATTATTTCTTGTGGAGAGCCCATATTTTCACTGACTCATTAGTCTATGTTAGAAGCTGTGTCAAAATATTTTCTGACTTACCTGACCTGTTAAGCGTTTTCAGATGGACCTATGTGTCATGGAATAATCACTGCTCTCAGAAATCAAGATGTAAAAACAACAAAGCATGAGGTATTTTGGTAGAGATTCTTGCCTTTTTGATTACTTTCTCAATAGTCATAGCTGAAAGATACTGGCAAACACTGCTTCTTATCTCACATTCACTGCAGAATTTGTGTGTGCTTCTTGCTCTAGGTTGGGATGTTCAGGTTAAAAGGTGAAACCAGTGATTACATTCTGTTGTTTTCCCACTACTGGAGTCACCTTTCCTTTGAATACCAGTGTTGGACTATTCAGTCACTTCAGTCTTTCTTTGTTCTGTGCTGTCTTCTACTCTTTTATCTTTCTTGCACAACAGGGAATGGTGCATCTGGGCTGTTACCCATCTGTCTTCTCTCCCACAATGAGCAAAATGACATAACAACTTCTTGTGCTCTGTCTTGTGAGTCCTTGCCATATTCTGAGAGATGCTCCAGCTTCACTGGGCTAGTACTGGTGCTGCAGAGATTTATTTTTTTTTTAATAACCTGATATGCCTGCCCCTGCCAGCTTCTTCAACACTGATCTGGAGCCAGAGTTCTGCCTTCTCATTTTTTTGTATAATGAATGCAGTCAGTGAACAGCAACAGCTTTTTGCTGCAGATAGAAAAGTCTACAATTTCCATACTTCACATCATGTTCCTTCCCTTACTCTCTCTTTCTTCCAATGTTTTTGAGTGTGCAGATGCTTCCTAGTTAGTTATTATTTAAGTGAGTAGCTTCTTGCTAACATGTTAATTAAAACTTGCTGTCCAGAATCTCTGGGTACAATTTGCAGTGTAATCTGTAGCCTCTAGTGCATCATTGTATCTCTATTAAAAGGAATTCTGTGTAATGATGCTGGGATTTAATTAGTTTCTTTGCTGGTGTTGTAAAACATAGTGATAAATGAGCTAACAGGTCCATGGATCATTATTCTACTAGAGATGAGCTTATTAGCTGATTATGAATCATTATCAAAGTCTACATGGGATTTGCTTATCTAGTTCAACAAAATTTTGAACATTCAATAGTCTACATTCATTTCTTTCAGCTAACAACATTGTATTTAGATTGTAATCTTTGTATGTTTTATTCGGTGATTTTTTTTTCTTTAGTGTTGAATTCTAATTATATTGTCAGTGCTGTGAGAAGACCTGGTATCCATTTGGGATGAATACAAAACTGTATTGGATGATTACACAACTGCACATTTACACAACTGCATATTTTTTCATTTGATTCTGAGTATGCGTTTATTAATCATCTAGCATTTCTAGAAAGACAGAAAGTTGGACTGATCAACTTACATTTCTTGATAGACTAACTTGAGAAAAATGAAGTACACTGGGCCAGCTAGAGCTGATCACATAGAAGGGGGCATGTTCACACCACTGTGAGTTTTCAGTTTGGAGACAGGAGTAAGATGTGCAGCATCAGTGCAGTTGTCAGAAATAATGCATGTTTCTAACACAAAAGTGTCCTTCACGGACACTAATCACCAGAGAGATTTTCTGAGAAGAAAATGTTCAGAAATTTGGTGCTGTGAGTTTTTCTTCAAATAAATTAGACAGAATTTCATAAGATTTTTCCCCTTCTCACTGAGTATCTGCAATTGTTTAAAGTGCATTCTGCCCTTGACCTCCCTGATGCTCACGTATTTAGCCAAGCCAGTGCTATTTAAAAAAAAAAAAAAGAAGATCCCTTTTTAGATATACTTTAGTACTTCGATAGGAATAAATCTATGTTTCTGCTCTGGTAAATCAGAGTACTGATTTCTGGGTTTTGTAAGGGTCACATAAAATGTGGTTAGGTGACGTCATTCTTATAAGATCATTATTTGTACCTCTATAAATATATATAATGGATAATAGCACACAATACTTTTAGAGCAATATTTACAAAGCTATATCTTCTCAAGGTGATGCCCTTTAACAGAGGACAGTGCATGGTTCTTAGTTCAGCAGTTCTGTCAAGTCTGAGGCAATCATTTGATTTCACTTTTATACATATGCTTAGGTGTTCAAAATTGCTGTATGTAGAAGAGAAGTCCTGAAAACTATAAGGCTAGGTCAACAACAAGGAGGTAGATTTCCAAAGTTTTATCATTCATATTTTCTCTGAAATGACATTATTCAGACTTTGACTTACTTTAAGCAGTAACATGCACAGATATGAGTGCTATTACACAGTTTTGATTTCCATTTTAAAGGATCTTGTACTTCCTTGAAGTTGTTCATGTACTGCAGATTAAACAGTAGTGCTAAATGTTTGCATTTTTGTCTCTTGCAAGAGGAAAAGGTTAGGTTTTTCTTTGCTTGATTTGTTGGGGGTTTTATTTTATGATCATCTTTGAGTGCCCTAAGTAAAAGAAAAACCCGTGTAAAATTTATTTTGCCTAGTGTTTTGGAAGTTTTCTGTATAACCCAATTTTTGCCTATCTGATCATATAGAAGAAGATGCTTCTACCTTAGCAGAAGGTAGCAGAATAGGTCTCAGAAGGCAAGGGGACAAATTTAAACCAAGCCATAGCTATTTTCAAATCATCTTATTAGAATGACATACAAAGAACAGGATGGACTATTCATTTATCCCTCTACATGAAGTTTATCATGGTTTTTAAAGCTCTGTTTAGCACAAGAGCCATGATAGACTCAGGATGTGCTTGGAACATGAATTTCACGCACATATGCAAGAAGAAAGTGTTTGTAACTGAGTCCAGCTGATACTCTTGGAGTATTTAATGTTTTTTCATTCATGTTTTCATATCCCATTTTTACATAACTATGAAGTGTTAGAATCTGAAACACAGTACTGTCCTTACCTCAAAGTGGCAAGGTACCTGACTGCAACAGAAATAAGCAGCAACTCTGTTCCAGGCAGCTTATCGTTAACTATAATATGATTTCCCCAGGAATCATGGAATCCTACACATGAGTTTTAATTAATTCTAACAGTGTTTTTAATGGAGATTTAATAAGACAGTTATTGTATGTTAATTAAATGTCAACTGATTGCTGAGGTTTCTGCAATTCCTGAAGTTTACTAATTATCTGATAGATAAATCAATTTGTCACGAGGAAAACTCACATCTGTGTAAGCAATAAATATGCTGGTAGATTATGCATATTGTCATAATGAAATGAGAGGTATGCTGTATTGAATGAGCTTCTTGCATCTGTCCGGTATAGGTAAGAAGAAAGCAGGTTACTCCCCTTGACAGTGTTTGACAAACCCAGCTGTTGGTGCAGAAGACTCAGGTGACAGGACCTGTGACTGTAGCAGTCAGGAGTGCCAAGAGCTCTGCCTGAAGCATCTGTATGGAATGGGACAAGGGGCCACGAAAGTAAGTCCACATCTCTGCACCCTCCCACCAGGGTTTGAAATGAAAATGTGTCCTGTAGGAACTACAGAAACTCTCAGGATTTTCTCTTCCTTTCAGAACAAAGACTACACTGCGATACGGATTATTGTCCTTTATGTTGAGCATGAGCACTCTGGAAGAGGAGTTTTGTTTTTAGAAACATTTTTGGCATCCAGCATGCATTCAGCCCCTTAGAAATGCAGCAGTATATTCTGGGTATTGCCGATTATTAATCAGTACTAAGTGTACTAATGAAGAAAGTAACTGTAATCAGCTCTGATTTATGCAAATTAAATACAACCCTCAGACTCTTGGTCAGTTGCCAGGACAGTCTGAAGGTGGTGAAAGCAAGGGTGACCCTTTTTTTTTTTTTTTTTTTTTTTTTAAAGAAAAGGAGAAAAGACAGGCTATTTCTCTAGGAAAAAAAGGTTCTTACTGCTAATGAAAGTATTTTTAGGTCTTTCATGAGGACCACAAAGATGATCAGAGGGCTGGAGGACCTCTCCTGCGAGGACAGACTGAGAGAGCTGGGGGTGTTCAGCCTGAAGAAGGCTCAGG